>JAYKKI010000022.1:21137500-21585000 GCA_039881145.1 Druceiella hillmani
TCAACGCGATATACACAATTTTTAAATTGCCGCCAATTTACAAAAACAAATGAAAAATTCAAACAAAGAACCTCAATAGACTACTAAAGAGTTCGATTTTCGAAACTGAAATTAATTTTTTTATTACTATTTTACAAATGGCCAGCCTAAAGAACTTTCCATGTTCAAATATTTTGAGACACAATTTTGGTTCATTAATGTCTTAATGACAATCGAAAGCCAGAATTAGTCAGCTAGATAAAAAATCGCTGGCGACAGCTATAATAAATATTTGTCTTATGCAAATGTCGTATATATTTCACCTAGTTTTGAAAATTTTCTAAAACTCATATAATTTATTTGACAGAGAATACGAAATATGAAATATTATAAATACATAATATACCTATATAAGGTTCCATAATCGGGTATTCTTCAATTGATAGGTGTCTGGGATTAGTTCGGAGATATTCAGGCAGATAGAGGTGGTGGAGAACGAGCACGATGCCACCACGGCCGCTGCATTGGAGGTAACTAAATTTTTTTTTCATTTTATAAGCTGTTTTCATGGAGATTATAAGTTTTAGCTTCATTGCAATTGCAGCAATGCAATTCGCAGTAAAATCGTGAATATGAACAAATTTGGTAAAAAAATAGTATTTTTTTCATTTTATAAGTTGTTTTCATATCCAATACCATAGTTTTACTTATATCATTGGAGATTATAAGTTTTAGTTTCACTGCAATTACAGCAATGCAATTCGCAGTAAATTCTTGTGAATATAAATAAATTTGGTAAAACATTGCTAAAATTAAAATTATTTTTAATTCATAATTTAAATTATTTTTTATTTTTGTCAACATTACATATGAACGCCACGGAGCTATCACAATCGTGTAAATAATTACTAGTTTCATAGCAGTTGCTGCAAAGAAGTTAAAAGAAAATCGGGAAAACAAAAAAAATTGTGAGACGCCATTGGACAGATATGAAACACCTATTTTTTTACATTTTCATATTGAAATATTTTTATTTGAACGAATTGAAAACGAAAAAACAAATATTCAGATAATTATTAATAATAAAATATTAATTTAATTTTTAACATAAATACTTCAAAATATATTTTTAATTTTATAATATTGTTAGCCGACAAACCGCGAGGCTGGCCGAAGTAATTCAGAAAGAGCTGACAAGACGCGATACTAGCCGAATGGCACGTCGCGACTTACCAACAGAACGTTTTACCACGCATGCAAATGCGCTATTAGATGTTTCACATCCAAATGTTAAAAATAATACAAGAAACGTAAACCGCCTTACAGTTACTCATTAAAATTATTTACGATTTTATTATATTTTTTAAGCTACATCCGAGGTGAGCGAGGTATTTAAACGTTCAAAACTTCGATTTAGAATTTCTTATGAAATCGTTTGTATTACATTAAAAGGATATTAAAAAAAAGTTTGTGTGCACGTGCGTGATGCATACCTATATGTGTTTGTGTGAGTGCACCGAATTTTCTCCTATATTAATGTACCGACCTGGATGAAATGTTTGGTATTTGATAATTTCTCATAAATAACTTCAGCTTTTTTAATATTAACATTCAAGTTATTTTACACAGAAAAAGTCAAAAATTAGGTTTTTTTCGAAAATAGGTTAACTTTTTTTAATTTTTTTCACTTATTGTGATATAATGATATGACATAAACATTCTGTTTAACGCACAACGCAGACGACCGACAATGATCGCAAAATATATAATATTTAATACACATCCCACAAAAAATCGGATGTGTTAACGGAGAAAAGGATATAAAATACGAATACGAATACTAACTCTAACGGAGACGGCAGATATTTAAACGACGGCGCGCGGCTCTTGATTTGTGTGCGAAGTCGGTGGAAGTCGGCCACAAACATTGCTGCACAAACCTTCGCAATTGTCAATCGCCAACTCACTTCCTGTAAAAGTCTTTCATCTGCTTCTCCCGTTGTATTATTTTTATATAATGTAAATTTACTCCGTTTCATACTTCCGTTTAAATTTTATTTTAATTATTTTAGATAAAAACCTTGTAATCTAGAATTGTCACATAAGAAGTAATATTTTGGTTGATATTCCTGTTTATTAAATGCATGTATCAGATAATACATGTATGTGACATACATATGTGTGACCAGAAATGTGATAATACATGAAATGTGTCACATACATGTGTATGTGACATCCCTATATCGGTTGCACACTCTTGTGAACCGATATAGGGATATCCACTATGTTACGATTTATTAAATAATGTCGAACAGCGTAATTTACAAAAATTGCCACTACATATATAAACTGCACATTTCTAGTATGTATATCTATTTGATAATGAAAGTGGTTTCAAAAACAAGTATTCGCCAAAGAATGTATTGTATATAAAAGTATTCGGCAAATAATGTATTGTATATAGCAATATAAATAATGTTTTGTATTATAGTGGTAACAATATCAGATATTGGAATAAAACTGTATCTTATACCTCTTATAAAGTCACAGTAATGAAAAATTCTTCTTTCCTCGTGTTTACGGCAGTTCATTACCTTTTTTATTTAATGCTTTAATGTTTACAGTAATAACTGTGTTGAATGTTATAAAAGCGAGCGTTTGAAATGGAAGCGAAAATGTTGCCGGAAGTCAACAAGCGAGTAGTTTGAAGCTTTGAGCTTAATATCGTTTTCCTGTAAGCATTTTAAGTTGAATAAAATTTTATTTGAAATTGAATCGAAAATGTTTGGATCAGAAACCTTGTTGAATGATATAATCTGCTTAGTTTAATGCATGAACCGCTACGCCAAAAATATTAAAATCTTTGGTAGATCGAAAAGTACACACATATTGCGTTTTTGTATTAATGTTTTATACTTAAATAATGCGATAAGGTTATATTAATTAATTACAACTAATAACCAGACAAAAATCAATGAAAAACATGGTCATATACTAGGAAAAGTTTAAAATGTTTAAAAAGTGAAAAAAAACTACAGGTATATATATATATATATATATATGTATATGTATATATATATATATATATATATATATATATATATATATATATATATATACTATATATTTAAACCCGCATAAAACGACGGCCGAAAAGTACTCTTTTAAATTATAATTAATATTTAAAAAAATTAATTAATTATATAATTTTTAAATGAAGATTTCCTCTTTTCAAAAGCTGTGTTAAAAGTTGACTGCTTGTAAAATTACGCGAGTTATAATTACTTTTATCGTCAAAACTTGAGGCTGGCACGTGAGTCGATAATAAAGCACACACCTGTAGAGTGTGCAATTGTCATTAACAGGACACACACGGAAAAACTTGGAGTTACAAAGCAATCTCAAGTTACTTGAAAATAGCGAGCGGAGACATTTTTGTGCTTGTTAATTTTTCCTCGACAGGTAAAAAAAATTATATAACATGGAATTACAAATTTACCGATAGTCATTAAGATATAAGGTACGGTTTCACCATTTGTTATAATCCATATGTGTCCCGGCATGGGGTCAAACTCTGCTATAAGTATAAGTACATAAGTGGGAAACACATACCTATATCTTACATACATCCTTTTATCAAAGCAAAACAGCCAGAATGGAACGGAAGTGGAAAACGACATAAAATTTTCATGACAAATTAAATTTTAAAAAGCGATTAAACTCTAGAGATTTTCACGAACTAACTTGGACTTTTGCGCCGATGGTTCCGCATCTCATATTTAAAGATAATTTTCGATTAAAATCTTGAATCCGGTCAAGTGCAAATCGAATATTGGCAATGAATTTACCATTGCGGTTAGTTGACTTTCACAAGTGAAAACTGCACCAGTCGCGTGTGATATGTTGCACACACGAAAGTTACCCAACTTTGATTTTAATATTATAACAATAACTTGAAAAATTATAATAATATAAAGAATATCGTTATGACACATTTTAAGTATGATATAATTATGTTAATCATTATTTTTTCTCTGTCATCAGTGCCTAAATTGTAATTTTGATATAAACAATTAAATTATTTATAACATACAAACTATGTCACTTGGATGGATGCTCATAATTTGTCCTAAGTACTCAATGTAGAACAACGTTTTAGGGAGAATCGTTTCCGATATATGCTATTCGATTATGGAATCAACTGATTAAATTTTTCTCAATTGAATGAAACTACGTGACGTAATATTATTACTACTTCATTTAAATTCTTAACCGCGACCTAGGTTTCGTTGTATGACGACATCTTTAGGTAGACAATTTATGAAGATATCTTTACAAATTGCCCACTTGAAGATGTCATACAACGAAACCTAGGGTGTGGTTAATAATTTAAATAAAGTAGAAGTAATACTACATCACATAGTTCCATTTAATTGAGAAAAATTCTTTTTGCTACCCCTATCCGTGAAGCGTCGCTGTTTGCTTTAGTTTTATTTAATTTTATATAAATTCTATATTTTTCATATTTATATCTATCTAAATATCCTCATTTTATTTAGTGTTTACCCTTTATCTTCCTTTATCGTTGTTGGCTGTAAGAAATTGCTCTTGTAGCAATAAGTCCACCGCTCTATTCTTAGTTTTTTAAGCTTGCAGTAAAGTCTAATAAATAAAATAATTTTTGAAGCTCATTAGTAACATTTCCGAGTTTTCTAACAGATAATATTTCAGAACCTGTGAGGAGACAGCGACTTTACAGAGATTTTTTTTAATTATAAAAATAAAAATTTTACAATAAAAATAAAAATGTTTGCAATCCCGTTTTAATAAACCTTTATTTGATAACCAAAGTGATGATTTACCAGAGTACTTGTTTTTCCCACTTTCCCCGTTCCCCATTTCGCCGCTGCATTTTAAGCTTGCAAAAAATTTAATAAAAATAAAAATAAAATAATTTTTAAACATTATTTCAACCAATCCAGGTGTCATAAACGTATTAAAAAAACATCCAAAAATGAATAATGTTCTAATTTCTTTAATGAACTCTCTATTTAGCCCTGCTAACTCATTCGCGCGTCATCATATCCTTAATTCATTATTTCTCAATGTTTACCTATTATATATGTGTGTGTATATATACATACATACATATATATATATATATATATATATATATATATATATATATATATAAATATATATGTATATATGTAGAGAAACTATATTTCTTTAATTGGTACAACGCTGTTCTGTCGGTAAACAGTGACCATGTACTTATGTATTTCATAGATGGCGCTGTGAGCATTGGCGGCTAACTCGGTCAGCAAAGCAGATTTTTTTGTTTGACAGAACTCGCATTGTTATTCAGATTGTTTGGTTATATTAAAAGAATTGACAATTTAAATAATAAACTTTAAATGTCGTTTCTTTGTTTTCAGACAAGATTTTAATTGAATTTTGTAATTCCTAATAAGTGCAAAGAAATCGTCTTATAAAACGACATTAAATGTGTTTAAAAGACAAACGGTTTGACAATTATTAAAATAAAAATTTAGGATATAGAATAGATAATTGGACTGGATATCATAAAACAATTCAAACTTTTATATATATATATATATATATATATGTATATATATACATATATGTATATATATTTTTTTAAACCTGGTCGAAAATGATTTTGCGGGCAGGGACAGACAGCGACTTTACAGAATGTTTTTTTTAATTATGTTAGAAAAAATTACATACAAAAACATTTTTAAATCGTATTTTAATAAGATTTCCTTTGATATCCTGCACGATAACCTTGAGAAAGTTTTTTTTCCGCCTTTTTTTCGCAACCTTTAATATTGTCCCCCGAATATGGAAATTTTACTTTTAAGTCTAACGTCTATTATTATATCATTATTTCTTACACCCATGTCAAATTTCAACTTTCCGTATCAAAATGAACTCAAGTTTCCGTATCAATTCTTTATGCTGAAAGTAAATTTATAGTTTAAACATTGTGTTAAAAGCTTTTCCCGTTTTAGATTTTAAAGCTTTATTTGAGTCTATATTTAAAGTAAATGTCAAAAGAACTTTAGGAAACAATTTATTTTTCGTGATCTCTTTTGTTAAAAGTAATAAAGGACAGGAGTTATTTATATTTTTGATGAAACAGAGTGAAATGTCAAATTTAATATTTCTAGCAAAAGTTAGGAGGCTAGTAAGTTGTAGAATATGTTTTAAAGCCGTAAAATTCAATAAAGTTTCCCTCTTTCATTCAGGAACTTCATTGGTTCATTGGTAACAATCATATTACCATAGTTACATTACGACTATTTCAATTGTTGTGTGATTAAATCATGTACTCGTTATCATTCATGAACTATTATAAAAAAAGTTAAATTAAATGTTTGTTAGCGAGTTACATTTCGTTTGCAAACTCGTTAGCAAGTTTTATATACATCCGGTTTTATATTCAGTTCACAATTCTTTGAGCCAGTTTCATAGAACTTTGCATGTTTAAATTTCAAATGCTAATTTATATTGTTACCACGTTCAAGGTATCTACATATAATCCTTATTCCGAAACATTGGGTACCGGCTCCTCAAAAGAATGCTCATTCACTGTCTACGTGGTCAAACTACGGAAAAACTAAGTCGATGACTAGAATTTCTCGTCAATGTACGCATTCAAAAAACATCCAAAAATTAATACTGTCCTAATTTCTTTAATGGACTCTCTATTTAGACTGTTAACTCACTTTTTCGACATATCTTAATCCTTATGTTAAGTGAAGCCTTTTATTGTTTAATTATATATTATATATATATATATATATATATATATATATATATATATATATTAAATTCTATTTTTATTGATTATTATTAAATTATTTATACATATGAACAAAATTTTCGTTGACGATACATTTTTACGAATCGTTGTTTGACCGAAAATTATTTCGCGGGTATTTGTACGTCGCTATTTCAAATAGGCAAAATTGATCAAACGGACTTGTTCACAACTTTTGCATTCTTTCTCAAGTCTTCAAAACAATATTTAAACTTAATAGACTACGGTTTTCGATCTGTGGTTTTTGAGAAGTCACGTCGGTGCACAAATAGGTGTTTCGCTCTGTATACTCACCGTACCAAAAATAAAATTCGCTACTATGCTGCTGGCCCGCGTAACGCCTTTTTTCTTTAGTTTTGCGCTTACAATTTCTTGCAAATAACTACGTGATATAGTATTATTTCTAATTTATTTAAGTTCTTTACCACGATCTAGGTTTCGTTTTATTACAACATTTTCAGGTAGGCTATTAGCAAAGATCTTTGCAAGTAGAAATAATACTACATCACGTAGTTTCATTTAATTGTGAATAATTAATTTCTTCAAAATTAACGCCAAATATATTCAATATGTATAAATATATAACGGTGTGTCGTATATCTACTAAACTATTTAGAAATACTAATATTATATTTTGCTATATAAATATCTTGCCTAGTATATATGTGTTTGTAGGTATAAAATATAGTGAATAAAATTAGAAAATTTAAAAACATTGGTATAGTTTTCCAGTCAATTTTAGGAAATATTATAGTAACACTGTTTTATTTATAAAGTTTACCTTAATTGTTTTGGAGATAGAGGGGTGGATATCTTTTTTGTAGAAATTTATAACAACACCTATAGAATTACCTTAATTAAAAGTTGAAAGAAAAACAGTTTTGGAACCCTGATATGTTTTTTCAATTCGTGTTTTGTATCTTTAAAAATTTCCACGAGAATATTTTTGACTATTAACTAATGGGTTATAAGAGTATTTTTGAGTATTAACTAATGGGTTACAGGAATATTTTTTGAGTATTAACTAGTGGATATATATGGATTATTATGCTTTTACACTAAGCTATATTTCAATTTTTCTATTCTCAAATGGTTTTTGAGAAAAACAGATGATACTTCTCTATTTTTTGTACGGAACCATGCAAAGTACTTAAATCTCGTCTAACATTTACAGTTACAACTGATAATAAGCTATCCTTCACCCATCTCAACCACTACCAAAAGTATCATATACTCAACTTATAGACACCTATAGTGAAGTGTTGTAATAGGGACGTAAGACGATTATTATTCGACATCGATTTACTTGAGTCATAGGGACGTAAGACGATTATTATTCGACATCGATTTACTTGAGTCGGTTAATCAAGTTTAAGCCGGACGCACACTATTAATTGTTAGTTGTACGATTGAAAATTAAGCAAGTCACATCAAGTCGCACAGTATTAACTGTTCAACTTATCTATTTTTTGATCGCCTACATAATTATTTCTAAGCATCAACTAAACCACTAACCAACTGAGTCATGCCTACATGTTTAAATATGTTTGCGCGCACTATCCAATTAATCGTTCGCCGGTCACGAGTTCTGCCATACATTATTTGAAAAATTCATTAAGAGTATTTAATAAATTTTATACAACTGTCCCTTCATATTGCTTTCATATATTATCATATTTTCTACACACATATATATATATATATATATATATATATATATATATATATATATATATATATGTATATATATATATATATATATTGTTACGTTCAAATATGCTATAAATTTATCCATTTGTCAGACGTGTACTTAATAACAACGTCCCTTTCATACTGAATAACAATGCGTTCAATTTTTAATTCACAGTACATGCGAAGCAAAGCTGTCCAATTTGTTTGATTCATATGCTCACAGAAGAAATTAAAAATGGATAGTGCGCACCTAGTCTTACACTGTTATGATAGTTCATTCAAAACGTAGTGACAAATGCAAAATTGTCTGATGTGGAATATTTTCAGGTAGAATAGATTTTTTGACTGCAAATAATTTCTAGATACACAAACAGCATCTCTCTAAATCTAAATGTCTGATGCCTTTAATCTCGGAAAAGTCTTATAATAATAAATTCATATTTATTTATAAACCAGATTCTCGTCCCGGCTTTGCTTAAGCAAAGAGAGGCCATATCTGCATTTTATTTTGATTTTCTTCTTTATGTAAAAATTATTTACCTTATTTACAAGCTATTTGCCTAAACCTTTGGCATTATATATGTGTCTACTATTTATATTGTATTTTCTTCTATAGAATTATATTGTATTTCTTTACTTCCATCGCCGAGACCAAACATTCATTTTCATGTCTCTAACTTTAATTAATTGAAAATTCCCATACATTTTTGTAATAACATTTGCACACTTTTACGGATTAGACTAAAAAATCCTTCCTTTTCCTTCGGAAAATCTTAGCGAGCACGTAAGTGCTGAGGGAAATATACTTGCCAAATTTCCTATTTGTAAGCTTTATAATTCTGTAGATTTCGTGATGAGTCAGTCAATGCGTGGTATTTGCCACTTATGTATATAAAGAGATAGGCTGATATGATTAGCTGTTAAATTATTTTTTTACTATGTTTCCTAAAACGTATTCTAAAATTTAATATAACTATAAAGAATTGCCATAGAAGTTACTTCTATCCGAAAGCGCAAAGCATAATTAATCAATGAAATTTAATAAAAAAACAAATCTGATTTTCTAGTGAAAATGATATAGTTTTTAAATTAAACGTTGTTTCTTTAAGAATTCTAAAAAAACGTAATGTATTTAATATTAGAAATGGATCAATGTGAACCCTGAAGGTATAAAATAAAAGTAAGTATGGTTCAGATACGAGAAAACATGGGAGAAAAGTTTCATTTGAAATGAAAAAAATGAACCTCCATCGTAAATAAACTTCGACGCGATCGTAAATTTTTAATATTTTCAATTTTGACTAACTTTGATTTAAAGACTCGTTCACAAGGACATCGCTTCCCTTTTTTATTATACAAATTTCGTTATCGTCTGACCCGATAACGTCAATTTGTGACGCAATCGACGACGAATTTCATTTCAGCGGGGGTTAATTAAAAAGAGCTTCGGATTTTAATAAAGCTGTGGCATTCACCCTCTACTTGGAAGACCAATTTGATTATAATGATAACCGTTAGTAGCAAAATAAATTAAATATTTAAATTTAATAAGTTGACATCTACAGAATCTACTATAAGAAAATAACATATTTTTCTACATAAAACAGTAGTTATGCGCTAATATCACAGTGACTTCTTGTGGTGCAAAATAGGGATATTTAAGAATCTTCTATAATGAATTATCCTTAAGGAACATGTTATAAGAAAAATGCATTACGGTTAATGAATATCTGGATATGTAACTTGTTATCAAAACCAATAATTATTATTGAAATGCATTATTCAATTATACTATCAAAGAATATCTGCACTATGGTATCAACACGTTAACCAAGCTTTTAGAACCATTGAACGTATTTTTGCCATTTAACGTCCGATATCTCCGTATTTGTACCGAGTATATCTGCACTAATACTAAAATACTAAAATAAATTTTATTAGTATGGTAATTCGAGGTGGTTTTGAAAACTGCACAGTAAATTTTGAAATTTTTTTTACTAGTGAATAGATGATACTCTGCCTTCTAACATGCAAATATATTTTATTCACTATAACGGGGTCGCTGAAAAAGAAATTAAAATCGTAAAAGTTGAAGATGCAACCTATATTCAAAAAGAAGATTCCTGGTCACAACGGTGTAGTAAGTCTAAATTTGTACAGTAGTTTTGTGAAGTAACTTAAAAGAATAAATCAAACATGAAATCATTATTCTAAATTCAGGGGTAGTTTTAGGAAGGAAGAACCACTATCTCAAGTATCAGAAAAGATGCTCTCTCTAGAAGAAACTTAAATAATCCTCCACTTATGTAATTTAATGACGTCCCATCAGCCAACCCTTCATATGCCCCCGTGCGATCCACTTGTAATCGGTACGCCGCGCGCTTCTAGCCGCAGTGGCAACTGTCGAAGATATTTGCGAGGCTGTGAATGTTGTCGAAGCACTTATTCCGAATATTCCAATGATTCTCATTGATGTACCATTCGGTTTCAAGTGGTCGCAGCTCCCAGTGAATGCATTATTGCTTCCAAAATAGATAAATTCGAAAGACAAACTTTTAGAAAGTTGCAATCGATCTGTCGATTTCAACCATTAACAAATTGTGTCGACATGTCGGGTAGTCGAAAATGGTCTGTTAAAAAGTATTAGTATGTTATTCATTCTTTACCTATTGTGATTCATAGATTAAGCATAAATGGAACAGCTTTCATACATCCCATACAAAAAAGTGGTTGTAATTTTGTGTGGAGCCCATCGACCCCGACTCACCAGGTGTTGCATTGAGCATTACCAGCACCTAGGTAGATGGCCCTGTCTAGGGAGAATCGTCACCCATAGATGGCTTTATAATAGAACATTGATTTCAGACTAATAAAATTTGAAAGCCATGTTAAAAAAATTGTCCTTTTTCGTAAATTTTTCTTGAAACTTTAAAATAATATTTTATAAAACATAGAACAACAGAGATTTTACAAATATAGTATTCTAAAATGTAATACTTTCAAAATTATATCCAGGTTTTCAAGTAACTTCAAAAGTATGCATCAAGGTTTGTCTAACTTCAATGCTATTCAAATCTACGTGAAATTATAATCTGGAAACTTGTAGCGCTGGATCGTGTTATACATTGTTTTGTACAGTTTGCCTTATTAATTGTAATTATTAATTTGGCACAATTAACGTTAAACTTGTGGTAAAATAAGTAGATTATTCCATAGGAATTGAAAAAAAAACAATTTGGCAGCATCCGAATATTTCAAATTTTATCCCGTACTTGGCTACTTGGTGTTGGGAGTACCTTCTATCAGGGATGAGAAAGGAAAAGGAAGTGAGTAGATTAAGGATTTCGAAAAATATCTAGTGAATCTATAATTTATAAATCTATCATTAATATTTTGTTTATTAGAAAAACAGTGAGCGCAACAAGTACTTTCATTGAACCTGAAGTTTCATCGTCATAACTATCTCTTCATGCGATGTTAGCTTGGTTAATTTGAATAAAGTAATGACTGATTAAAAGCATAAAAATATGGCTAACAATATTTTTTTACTTGAAAGGCTGATGGAAAGTGATATTAATATAATTTATGAAAGCAGAATTACTTTTTTATCAGTAAAAACTAAAATGAGGACGTATAGACTTGACTAGATTACTGTCAAAATAACTATTTGCCAAACAGCTTCTTACGATACTGTTCATGAGTAGGTAAAGCAGACAGCGACAAAGTAAAACATCCAAAATTTTATTGAATTAATATAATGGATCTTGGTGAAATTTAAAAACATTAAAAACACACTATAAAAAATTTAAATTAATAACTTGAAATACAATAGGTTAGGGCAAATATACATCTTATAAATAATACCAAAGTTTGTCTTTCCATCAGAGTAAAAATTTAAAATAATTATAAATTACACAAGTTTCGTAACTGTTGATTTTGTTTTCTAACTGTTTTATTTTTTTTCATTTTATTTCAATTTCTGGAACACCACTTTAATTTTTAATTTAAATGTAACATTTGATAATTTGGAAAAATCGTCTGAACAACATATCTGATAACCAGTAGTAACTCGTCTTAAGTATAGAAATCGACTCACTTAAATTATCGATAAATATTATTTTATTCAAAATGAAACGTGACTTTTCTATATTTTATTATACAAAATTAATATTTATATTTTCATTAATCAAATATATATTTTATTATACGATCAACAAAACTTAACCAAAAATTAAATTTTGTTAATCAGAAAAGTTGTCATATATTTGGAAAGATGTAAATACTTTGTTATCATTATTTTGAGTTCTAGATTGATCATCATTTCTCAGAGTTACCGCAATTGTGAATTCTGTCAAATATAGTTATTGTCACGTTAACTGCAAAATTATAGACAGCATTATTTTCTATGGCAGTTTGTTCTGTAAAATCTTCACAAATAAAATTAACACCGGCGTATCTATAGATAGGCTATCAACGTGCATACTAATATTGAAGTTGAAACTACATTTGCATCAAGTATACAAGTGACCATTATCATTGTGTAAATCATATTGAAGATTTTTCTTAACATTAATTTCATCGAATAAAAAACTGACCAACATATTATCATCTGATTTATTCAAAATTGCTTATTTAAAGTATCCAACATCAAATCGTTTATTCCTACTTTAAATGGAAAATTAATATCCCAACGACGTATACTTCTAGCTGATGGTAATTGTCAAATGGTAGCCAAATCTTTATAACCTTTTGGGGAATTATAACATAATAATTCCCAGTATGTTTTTGTGAAGTTTTATACAGAGACACGTCAAACACATGTGCACGTATATAAAAAAACAAGACAGATACGCTACGACATTGGTCGACGCGACAATCAGCGACTAGGTGTTGCTGAATAATTGTACGCTAATAAATTTAATGCATTTAGCGCTGTCTACTGTTTTTGCGAAAGTACTTTCTCCATCGCAACCTTCAAGCTGGAGGAGCGCGAAATCAGCTAATCGTTTAAAATTTTCCACCTCAGCTTTCCCATCTATACCTTATCTATAATATGAATATATGGTATTCGTTCTTAGAACTTTTAATTCACCAATGCCTACTTGTTTCGGGTTTTGTATATACTTAATTGCCTACCTATCTACCTACTTATCTTTTAGTTACTTTAGTTACTTCATACTTCATACATTATACCCATGCTTATATACTTATCTATCTACCTACTAATATCTCAGTTGCTTCGTACCTTTACATATAGTTGTATATACTTACATACCTATGTACTTTGTTACTTTCTTGCTTACGTTCAAGATAAGACAAACAAATCCAACTCAATGAGTTTACTCCTCATCACCTTTCAGCTCACTGTACACTAACTTTGTTAAAGAGCAAATTTATTCCACCTTTGGCTGTGCCTAAACTTTCGAGACTTTATTATTAAATTATTATTGAATCTAATCATCCAAACTCCATCACGACATGTGTTGTTCATCGTTGAGGAATTCTATAGTGTACCCCAATTTCTATGGTTACGTGGCGATATGAGGGACGTAAAATAACACTGTCGAATTAAGAACCTCCTCTAATTTGAAGTCTGTTAATAAAAAAAATCTATTTGGTTCAGCCCACGATGCTGTTACTTACTTCTCTATTTCTGGAAAGTAACTTACTATTTTAACTATAGTAAGTTTGAAGTGTCCATACAAAGAAGAAGAGACAACAGAAAACGATCAACCGCAAGACGGATTCGCGCTGTACGATTTCGGTATCGTTGTGCAAAGTTAAATACAATTTCATATATATGTGTAAATATATATATATATATATATATATATATATATATATATATATATATATTTATATATGTATTTATTTTTTTTCGGAGTTACAATAGACAATTCTGATAACTAAGTAAAAGCGATATAAAAAAAATTATGTACGACCACGTGCGAGTCTAGCTCAAAAAATATTTAATAATTCATGATGTAATTAAATAAATGATAGTAATGCCTAAAGTATACAAATATTGTGAAAATGTCAGAAAATTTTACATTCAAAATTATCGCTATAGTTTTGTAACAACCTTTGTGTGGGTTTCTAAAAACCTTGTTTTTTGTAAATTTGAGTTCGGTAGTTTTGGGAAAAAGGCGGTCTATTTATTGCATATTTTCTGTGTATATTTCTGGAGATATACCACCTAAATTATGAACATAAGTTTTATTGAGGCTCTTATAAATAACCATTTCAATCGATACACCACATTATATTTACAATTATAAAACTTTTTTCAAATAATTAATTTGTCCCTAAAATTATATGTAAATATTAATGAGATAAGCCAAGTTTATATGCTTTATTCTTGTGCCAAATTTCATGTTTTTACATCAAGCAGTTTCTGATAAAAACGGCTGTGACAGAGGAACAGGTAGGTGAAATTATAAGGATTTCGTTTTTCCTTTTGAGGTACGACACCCTAAAAAACTGACTTTTTTACACACAAATTACAAACTGTTACGGTTGAATAATTTTAAAATTTATTGTTTAAATGTAGGTAATTTTTAATAATGAACAAGAACATCGAGTAGACTATTATTTTAACAAGGTTCATCTTGAATATATTTGGTGTTAATTTTGTAGAAATTCATTATCCACAATTAAGTGAAACTACGTGATTTAGTATTATTTCTACTTTCTTTAAGTTCTTTACCACGACCTAGGTTTCATTTTATTACAACTTCTTCAGGTGGGCTATTAGCAAAGATATTTGCTATTAGCCCAACTGATGATGTGATACAACGAAACCTAGCTCGTGGTAAAGAACTTAAAGAAAGTAGAAATAATACTACATCACGTAGTCTCATTTAATCGTGAAGGTTTATCTTGATACCTGGGCAAGGCATCAAGATAAACCTTGTAGCAGTCTTAGAATTAAATCATGTGATAATTTACACCCTCGCGGATATATTCTTACTATCGACAAGCGCGCAAGCCTCGAGTTTTGAAGACAGAAGATAAATGGGATGATTTTAGAAATAATACAAGAATTAATAATGGTTGATGAACTTTTGGTGTCATCAACCATTTTAAACGCAATTTGGAATAAAAAAATACATTATATATTTATATATATATATATATATATATATATATATATATATATATGAAACTCAAGCGGACAAACAGGTCTAATATAGTAATAAAGTAGATAGGTACGTAACTATATACAAAGGTACGAAGCAACTCAGATATTAGTAAGTAGATAGGTAGGCAAGTAAGTATATACAATATCAATACAATAGAATCGTAAAAAGACAGTAACAGACAAACTATTCTTTGTCGATTTCCAAACTTTTGAAAACTTTTTTATTATATATAAATATTTATATTATTTTTCGGCATCACCATTTATTTTTACTAACACTAATTTTTTCACCAATATATTTCATAGACGTGGCAATATAACTTTGAGTTTAAGAATTCGAATCCATATAAGTTGCTCTTTCAGTCTACACATTAGACGATACGCGAAATAAAAAAAAATTGAGCTATTTGTTTGCTCCTCCTCTGAAATTTTACATTAATGTTTTGGGTGTTAATTATATGTATAGGTGTATGTGCAAAATACTTTTGGGGTACGAAAAAAATGCTTTTGGGGTACGGAAAAAATACTTTTGAGGTACCGAAAAAATACTTTTGGGGTACGGAAAAAATACTTTTGAGTTAAGGAAAAAATATTTTTGGGGTACCGAAGAAAGTATACTATTATCATGGTACTTTTTCGTATTCCACTCACCGTGCAAATTGGGCGCGCCAACAGCCGGCGCGTGTCCTGTAAGTGATTATATTTTATTGATGAAGGGAACGAGCAGTCGTGTTTTACGATTGCTCCCGTCATGTGCTGACGCGACAAGTCTCGTTAAACTCCCCTCCCACCTTCGCAACCATGGCCACGTCTATCAACATATTGTCGCCGAATATGGTGACCGTCGATTGTGTATATTCGTATACTTTATCTTCACATATCTTATTTCATAGTGGCCTCACCAACAATATGAAGAAAAATTCTGAAAACACTCTGGCCTGAAATAATAGATGTATGAGTATTACCTTATAAAATATTTATATTTCTTTAAAGAGAAAAAATATTTATAACTCGTTGTCTCGTTATTCCGATATTTACGACCAAAATTACGTTGATAAAAATTATTAAGTTGATTCTATATATTTATTAGTTTGGCTTAATCGTAAATGGACTCCGTTCCAGAAGTGTGTAGTTTAAAGTCCTCTATTATAGTATTTATTGCTGTAGTTTCAATACGATGTAACTACAAAGTATCGACTATTAGTTTTAAGTTCGTTTATAGGAAGAAAACTTTATAATAATACTGCTTCTACATTTGCCGTTTTGCTACCTAGCATAAAAACTATACGTTGATAAAAATTACTAAGTTGATCCGATATGTTTGTTAATTTGGCTTAATCGGACATGGACTCCGTTTCACAAGCGTGGAGTTTAAAGTCCTCTCTTATAGTATTTATTTTTACCAATACCTAATTATTAAGTTCAAAACGAACTATCAACACATTATCTTTTTTATTTTATTAAACTTGACTCATAAAGCCAAAATAAAATAGTTAAAAATGTTATAAAACTATCTGTAATGAAGAGAAACGATTTAGTAACTACCTACAAATGTATTCAAATTTTCGAAATAATGTTATCCTACATACCAATTAACATGATCTATAGAGTTATTGTCGTTGCTAAAGAAACATTTGCGTTTTTATAATATTAGAAAGAAAATTGGTTAAAGAAACCAATGAAATGTATGTCATATATAATAAACATCACGTAAATATTTAGACTTTCAGATAAAAATGCAAGATGTGTCAACTGAAGATTAGAAACTATCAGCAGGACATGTTATATTATTGATATTATTTTGTTTCCTATTAGAAAAACTCATAAATTTATTTAAGTCTTTAATTAATCCAAGCTTTAATATTTATAAGTTTCATGAAATATTAATCATAAAAGTCTTTTTATTAAAATATCCGTCAAAAAGATTGAAAAAGGCGAAAATTTAGTTGAAACGATGTATGTTTGTTATTCCATATCCCCATAATTTCTCAATAAATATATACAACATTTTTTATACAAATATATTATAGCATATATTAATATACAGATTACTTTTTATACTGAAATCTGAAGTAGTTCCTGACGAAAAACATCCATCTCTTACAATGTTCAGTGGACTGTTTAATACTGTCTGCAACGAAAATTCTGTAAGTTTGATTTTAATATTCGTTAACTCCATACCTCGTGTCATGAAGTCTCCAATAGGAAAGTAGATCCCATAGTGTTCAAAATTTTTACCGTTATGTAAATCGACCACAATGTTTATTGAACGCGCGCGGATCTTTGAAAAATAGAACATAGATAAATTATAACCTGGACTGACACATAAACTTCATTATTATAGACAAAGCAAACAAAGTCACCGTCACAAGCTGGAAATATAGTAATATACATAAAGCAATATACATAATATACATAAGTATATATACATAAAGCGTGATTACGGTATGAAATATCTATCATTACATAAAAACGTAAAAATCGTTTTTTTATCTCTTGCCATTTATCTGTTTTATATATATATATATATATACATATATATATATATATATATACGACAGTAGAGTTGAAGTTATAGACTGTAAAGATAAACTATATTTAAACTTTTAAAACTAAAATTTTATATGCAAAAGCTCTCATAGAATTTTTCAAACCTGGTTATATTGTAAGTATATATAACAAGTAACATATATTTTCGTCTGCTTCAAACACACAATTTTCCTATTGCCATTCTGCTCGGCGGCGGAAACGATACAACACCCTATCTGACACTTCTGCGGATGCGAAATTAAAAATTACAGAGAGACCAGACCGCAAATCAGTCCCTCTTGTTAGAATATTTAGATTCGACCCCGCTCGAGTTCAAGGATATGACACAAAAAAATACAAAACCGACACTTCATAACAGCGCGGGCGACGCGCGTGCCAGGGCGGCCCGCCCAGATAAAAATCAGTCCCAGACCGCCCTGTCAAACTTTAATAAACAAATCACGTTGGCGCCATTCGTCACGTTGGCGGCGGCTCGCGGCGTAACTGCCGCCATTTCACTGTCGCTCCTTCAAATTCACTACGCCCATGTACAAAAATAATCGCTTTGTCCCCACGTGTCAACTACGGACTGTTACGTTGTACGCTACCCGCCCGCATATGTATATACGAATCTACGTTTGAGTTCGGCGATATATTTTTTATCTACGCACTAAAAATGAACGCCGTTTCGGCCAAGTTGGTTCACACATTGGAATACGGCGCGCGAAGCGAATGTGTTTGGGGCGGTAAGAATACAATTGTCACGAAAATGGAATTTGTTTTTCGTCACGGGCCGGGGTTGGAGCGATTTTCCGGAATAGTGTAATTAGGGGCCGCTTTTAATGTATATTTCAGCTTATTATTTTCGTATTATGCAGTTATTTAGATATAATTATTTACTTTAAACATAGGAAGAAATGCAAACATAAACTGTATTTGTTTTTATCTTTAATCAGAATTATATAGGAACAAATAATTGCGTACTGACGATAATTCGTTTGCCTCCATCTATGATGACAACTGTAATACACAAAAAACTTTGTTACGTACTTAGTTTTTCATTTTCAGGATTCTGTAATTCTAAAAGGTCATCTCTCTTAATGCATATTTTATGTACATCTATTCGAGTTTCTTATAACGAAGCGTTGCAAATAAACCGGTAGAAAATAAGATAGTACTAAGTTCCAACTAAGTATGTTTTAAGTTATATATAGAAACAAATTTTTCTTCACAGATCAGTAGATAAAAATATACTTTTTACCCCATTACACAGGCTAATATTGAAAAAGTATCGCAAATTTTATCTTAAAATTATATTTCTCATTTGAGTATTAAAGATCATCGTTTTATATTGATTCCGAAAGCTGGGAAAGCAATTTTGTAAATCAATTTTACAATACCGGTCTCGAATTGTAATTAAACAATATTTTCGCCTTGTGTTTTGAGTTTAATTTATGGCATCAATTGGTTAGTTAACGAAATTGTTAAGCATTTCCCCAAATAACTATCATTTAAGCGAATTTTGTAGACGCAATGAAGGTACTCAGGTAAATAATTAATACAAATCAGTATTTAATGTCTTTATTTTTTTCAAAAGCTACAGTGATATAATAAGAAGTTTCAATACGCGTAGCTACAAAGTTACGACTATTAGTTTTAAGCTCGTTTATAGGAAGAAAACTCTATAATACTGCTGCTACATCTACCGTTTTATTAGTTAGCATAAAAACTATATGTTGATAAAAATTACTAAGTTGATCCGATATGTTTATTAGTTTGGCTTAATCGTAAATTAACTCCGTTTCAGAAGTGTAAAGTTTAAAGTCATCTATTATCATCATCATCATCATATATATTAATACGCTAAGGTTAAGATGTTACTCTCCCTTTTTAGAAAAAACCTCACAACTAATCCACATAAATTATATATCATTTTATAGATAATTGCTTGCTCTACCGGCATCCACAACTAAAAAATGTATTATTGCTATTGTTTTTGAAAATTAATTAATTATTAAAATTATATACACAAAACAGCAATGCTGCCATCTAACGGCTCAACGTCAATATGATTGACGGTCGGAAAATTTTTTGTTTAATTTCAAATCCACTCACGTATAAATAAAGTGGCGCTTTAGCTCAATGCTTTTGATACTTGCGCCTCTATATGTCAATTTTAGTAAAATATTTGTTTGATCTGTCATCTGAGCTTCATAATGGAATAAATAATGCGAAGACTTCGCACGGGTCACGCTAGTAGTATTTATTGCTGTAGTTTCAACACGACGTAGCTACAAAGTTTCGACTATTAGTTTTAAGTTCGTTTATAGGAAGAAAACTCTATAATACTGCTTCTACATCCACCGTTTTGTTAGCATAAAAACTATACGTTGATAAACATTTCTAAGTTGATCCGATATGTTTATTAGTTTGGCTTAATCGGAAATGGACTCCGTTTCAGAAGCGTGGAGTTTAAAGTCCTCTCTTATAGTATTTATTGCTGTAGTTTCAATACGACTTAATTACAAAGTTTCATTAATAGTTTTAAGTTTGTTTACGATAAGCAAAGTTTATAATATGGCCTCTTTACGCTCACCGTTAGACTGTTTTGAAGAAAAACTTAGTCGATAAAAATGACTTTTAATGTAAAAATAAAATGAATGTTTATCCGACATATTTCTTAGCTCGACGTGGCCTCAAATGGACTCTGTTTCGGAAGTGTAGAAGTCTAAAACCTTCTATTTATTGCTGTGACATCGTTTTAAATGATGTTGAATAAATTATAATAATTAACTTTCTGAAACGTCGAGCAAAAGATTATTTGGGTGGTAATTTAGTATATCTAATCAAGGCGATTATGTAAATTCCGAAATATAGCTTTGTTTAACGCTATAGTTATAATACTATTAAAGTAAATCCTTTTATCTAGTCTGTACGAATAACTTATGTCCTCACGCTTCAGGAAATATTAAATATTTAATAAGATTTATAGTCACGTAGCCAACTAACCCACCCTTAAAATTTCATCGCGTTCGTCCTTCACAGTCTTAAAACGTTTATAATTTCTTACTTATTTACGTTTCATTTTCAAAATATATGATGCAGATGAATATTTAAACTAATATGTGACAGAATTAAAATAAACATTTTTAAACTAATATGTGACAAAATTAAAATAAACATTTTTAAACTAATATGTGACAAAATTAAAATAAACATTTTTAATAAACCTTCTGCTTATGAAATGGAATCGATTTCTTTTTCGTGCCTATCATAAGGTTAGACGATATTTAGATGTGGTTTTTTAAATTGTTTTTTTTTATTTATTTTACAATCTTGTTTGCAGATTGATAAGCTTCAATGTGATTCATGACAAAGGCACATAATATGTATATTGTTGGTAAAATCAAAAGGGCACACCCTGCGTTTTTTTCTCTCTTATTAATACTATTTTCATATTTATTTTTTTTCCTCATATGTAACATATATATCTAAGTAATGAGATTAGTTTACATAAATTAATTACAAGTAATTATTAGGCCAAAATAAATAAAAAAATCTAATTATTCAGAGCGCCATTGGTCAACTTAATAAAAAAAGTTAAAAACAAATTAAAGAAAACAGTAGGGAGCGAAGACAAAGGGCAAGAAGGCCCGCACAAAACGGGGATTGAGAACAGTAGCCGTGTACAAAAAGGGGAATTTTATAGAAAATTGTTTATAATAATTAAGAAAATTTTCACAATATTAAATAGAGAGGCATATTTTCACAAAATTAAATAGAGAAGCATATTTTCACAATATTTGACAAATTGCTGTGAAAAATTGTGCTTCTATTTTGTTAGTTAACCTCCTCCTTCTTCTTCCGTGCCTCTTTTCTTTATTTGGGGTCGGCCCTCCTCGTATTCCGGCGCTAAGTCAGACGATCTTGGGTTGTCCCTAAATCTAAGTTTGCCCGCGCCAGATCTTTGGGAATGCTCGTCCACCACATGGCTTGCCGTTTTTGTTAGTTAACCATTTGATAGAAAAAGAATCACCAGAATTGGTCATGAATTGCGACCTGAAGCGTGTCCTCATATGTACTCGAACGTACACGTATAGACCAATGGCGAGAATCACATGCCTTTCATATGATCTAATGATCTAAATTTGACTTTGAAAGGTATGTGGCGTTTCAAAGTCAAATTTATATTTAAAAATTAATAAAGGTATCATTTTTAAAGAAAAATCTTCTCTTTCCAGAAAGTTTTATTAAAAGGTGATTACTTGTTAAATACCTGAATTATAATTACTTCTATTATCAAAATTCGGGACTGGTGCATTAGACGATATTAAGGTGTGTACATTTTTTTAATAAATTCTAAAAGAAATTGAAAACTATTTTGTACATATTAACGTACACGCTTATGTAAAATATTTCATGTTACGTATTAAATCAACAAGTTTGTTTGGTGAAATAGCTATGAAAAGCTACCTCCGCACGTTCCCACACGCATTTATCGCTCTAACGCAACTTATTTATTTAATCATGCGTATAGTTAGATGCTATTCCATCCAACTACGAGATTCAATGATTTTGCTGAAGCGTTTTGCAAATGACGACATCGGGATTCATTTCAAGATCGTGGAGTGCGTGGAAATAATCTGTGGCACTCAGGTATTTTTTGGGTACTCACGTTGATCAATTTGTTGTTGCAAAACGCGCTTAGTTTTGAAAAAAAGGCAGGCAAAATATAGTGGTTAACCCGGGAATTACAAAAATAAAAATGACACTTTTATATAGAGAAAATGAAAAAATAAGCTCCTTAAAATTTTATTTTAACTAGCTGACCCGTGCGAAGTCTTCGCACTATATCGCCATCTAGCGTGTTCCAAGTATACAATTTGGCCTTTGGATGTGTCGCCCACAGATGGCGCTCATGCCAATTGTTGTAAAAATTAATTTTTTTATTAACAAAAAGATTTTTTTCCTATTTTTTTATATTTTTCGCCCAAAGTAGAAAACATAAGCTTTAAGTGGGTATTTTCTTTATTTTTTTGGTGCAGTAGTTAAAGAGATCGAGCCGCTCGACCAAAAAACACCTTTTAGAAATAATATATTTAGATTATTGTCAAACAATTGAAAAATCTTGTATTTTTTTATGAAAATCATGTTATATTTTCATAATAACTTGTTATTGCTGCTACTACGGAACCCTTTGAAGGAGCCAGATAAAACAAAGCGTAAATTATGTCTCGTTGATACCTTCATACCTGGATATGAAAAACCTTCCGTAGGTCTTCCGCCCATATATGAAAAACCTTCCGTAAAACTAGGAAAGAACGAAAAAAACATTGATTTTGACAACAAAAGAAATCAGTTAGCTGACAGTTTTATTTCTAATTAATTTAGGCAATGGTTACAAATTCAAAAAAACCAATTGGTATTAATTATTTTTTGTGATCGTTTCTAAAAAAAATATTACGTATTTCGTTAAATTTTTATTATCATTCTTATTTCTTATTAATAATTCTTAATACAATAAAATAAAATATATTCGCGTTTACAAATATATGTTTTTTTTATTTTATTATGGTTACAAATCGTGTTTTATTTTTGTTCTTTCCTGATGGTCCATTGCTGAATTGTTTGCTTTTTTATATTCTTAAAAAATCAACTTTCCTAAAAATGATATTATATTTCCGTAACGTCAGATCCATTCTCGCCTATCTCTTATTTGCCGATTGTGGTGACTACCTAAGGAATGTGTTTATGAAGTTATTTACCGTTCCATAATTAGTTTTCTGTATGTATATTCAAAATTGTATGTTAATTCACTGATAAAATGTTATTATTCCGTTGACTCTACATTCAAATATTAACAACAAACACGTGGAATGTCTGTTGTAGACTCGAGATATTGTTAAGTGTTATACTTATATAAACATTTGTTTTATTATTAAACAGAGTTACATCTGTTTAACCATTAATTATCGGATTTCAGAAATGTGTCGGTTATAAATTGTTCAATAAAAAATAAATTAAGAAAATTATAATGAAAATTTAAACCGTACTGTAAAATATACGAAATAAGAACAAAAACTGCTATTGAATTAGTTAATATTATATAAAATAAAAGTAAATTGACAACAACTTTGTACATATTGACAACAACTCATCATTACATTACAATAAGTTCCTCTTCTACATCAATATTTGGATAAATTTTTCTTTCGCACATCGATAAGTAGATACATGAAAATTTTAATTCAGCGTTTCACAGTGACGGATTGGCGAAGTATCTGACTACAAACACTGAACTCTAATAACTATATAACACTCGCATAAAATTTGGTCGAGTTACTGACACATGGCCGTTGATTGTTCACAGGCGGTGGAGCGGCGTGGTGAGATGATCGTGCGAATATTAGAGTTAAGGCAAGTTGGCCGCAACAACGTGGAAGCCGCGAAAAAGTTTTTCGCGCTGCAGGTAATGTTCAATGGCAAACTATGTTTTATTTATTTAAAAATTAACATAATGTTTAATCATTCTTAGCGCTACAACCCAGAAAGTATTTGTTGATAATTTCATAACATTAGAACTAGTATAGTCATTGAATTGCGAACAGAATTATTGAATTGGATATAGTAGTAAGTTAGTTACGACTGAATAAGGCTAGGCTTGAGTAGTGAATTCACCAGTACGGCGAGTAGGTCGCAAACTAGGTTGTCAGATTTTTAGCATATTTAGGTCTTTTATGTCCACTGAATAAAATGTCTATGTAAAAGAATAGACCAAGAAAAATTATTTAGGTATATATTAAATATTAACTATTCCGAATCAGATTGTTGTATTTATGAAATATTCCTTCAATGATATCATTCAATACACTCTGATCGTATGCAAATAAAAATGGCTTTAGCACCCCTTTTTTTATAAAGTTACGACAAAGAAAATAGGCAGGGAGTACAAAGTAGTGACAAAAGTTATATTTCTCAGCTTCTTGCAAAAATTCCGAACAATATTTCTTTTCAATTGTATGAAATTTTAGTATTATTTATTTTTGTATACGAGTATTTACTACGATACTTTCATGTCATTTATAGTAGTTTTTGCCAATTTGTAGTTTCTTAGAAGCAAAGAGGGAGAGATGGACAGAGAGACAAAGAGAGAGAGAGAGAGAGAAAGAGGGTGATATATATATATATATATATATATATATATATATATATATATAAGTTTTTTAAATGTATGTACAATATTAGCTTTTGAATGAAATATAGCATTATCCCGTTTGTCCTGTTAAAAACTAAAAACTTTCTTAATTTTCTTTATTGTCTGTCTGTTCACTACAAATTTTGTAGTTGATATTCTATTCACTTCATGGAGGGATACAGACTTGAAACTGGGCAGGGATACATGTTTTTGTTGACAACACACGAAGATGTTGGTGATGATGGTATCAAAATCTGATAATCCTTAACGGTTAATTGTAGATCCATCAAGTTTGGGATCGTTTTATTTGTCTTCCTCTTTGATACATTTAAAACAAAGGCCTTTGTTTGGAAAAAAAGTTTTGTTAAATATTTATAAGAATTCAAGACACATAAAAGCTTTAACTCATTTAAAATGTGTTCAATAATTTTGTCGTGATAAAGGATAATAAAGTATGAGAAGTTTGCAAATATTTAAAAATTGTAGAAATTGTTGTATTGGTTTCGGTTAAACCTTGAAAACATTAATTGGCCACTTTTTTAGGAAGTTTTCTTTAACCAGACACGTCATTTTTTAGGAAGTTTTCTTTATAAAGTTTGTGTAGATTTCTCTACAAATTTTTAAGGAGTCGACAAGTTAAATTTCAGTTATTAACTACTATCAATTATTAACACAATTTAAATTTACAAGTTAAATTTCAATTATTAACTACTATCAATTATTAACACAATTTATTAACTACTATCGTATACAGTGGTTTTAGGTCATCACTATACAAAAGAAAAGGTGGTAATTTTTTTTTAACCTGATATTACGAATGTGATAATTCCGCACCTTCTACTTTATCATTTACTTTACGTTTGACTCAATAATTAGTGACACTCAAAATTTCCACGCGGTCGATTAAATATAGAAACTCAACTTGTTATGATGCATGGAGTGGTTTTAAAGTCCATGCTGTGCAAAAAAGGGGCCGCAAAAATGTTTAACCTAATACTACAAATGTATTAAATCCACCACTTCTACACTTGACTACTTTATTATTTCCTTTACGTTTCACTAAATAATTTGTGACACTTAAGATTTCCATTCAATCGATTAAATACTGAATCTCACCTTGCTATGACGCATGGAGTGTTTTTAAAGTCCATGCTGTGCAAAAAAAGGGGCTGCAAAAATGTTTAACCGAATACTACAAAGGTATTAAATCCACCACTTCTACACTTCACTACTGTATTATATTCTTACGCTTCATTAAATCATTAGCGACACTCAAGATTTCCACTCAATCGATTAAATACTGAACTTCACCTTGCTATTACGCATGGAGTGGTTTTAAAGTTCATTCTGTGCAAAAAAAGGCCCCAAAAATGTTTAACCTAATACTACAAATGTATTAAATCCACCACTTCTACACTTGACTACTGTGTTATATTCTTTACGCTTCATTAAATAATTAGTGACACTCAAGATTTCCACTCAATCGATTAAATACTGAACTTCACCTTGCTATGACGCATGGAGTGGTTTTAAAGTTCATGCTGTGCAAAAAAAGGGCCCCAAAAATGTTTAACCTAATACTACAAATGTATTAAAACCACCACTTCTACACTTGACTACTGTGTTATATTCTTTACGCTTCATTAAATAATTAGTGACACTCAAGATTTCCACTCAATCGATTAAATACTGAACCTCATCTTATTACGATGCATGGAGTGGTTTTAAGGTCCACGTTATACATGAAAAGGAGTAGTAATAAAAGTTTAGTCTTATACTACAAATGTAATAAACCTTTACCTTCTGAATTTGATTTTTTTATTATATACTTTACGCTTCACTTATTAATCAGTAACACGTTAGATGTTATATGACCCTTATGAAACCATCATTTTAATATATATTACTGTTTATACATAACTTGTTAAACATAAATATTTGTATATTCAATCAAATAAAGTATCGAAAGGATTATTAATTGTTTAACTGCTGCAGTAAATACAATAAATGGACTCTTTATAGCATCTTGAAAATCTGAAATAAAATGTGACGATCTATGAAACATAAAAATAGAAAAGTCGGTAATGTTTTTTTTTACGACTAACGTAAAAAATCCCAATTAACTGAATTAGCAAAGATGCTAATGGCACACCTGAAGATGTTTTAATACAACGAAACCTAGGCCGTGGTAAAGAAATTAAATAAAGTAGAAATAATACTACATCATGTAGTTTCATTTGATTATGAACAATGAATTTCTACAAAATTAACGCCAAATATATTCAGTATGTAAAAAAATCATTAATTTCGTAATAGTTTAAATAATGAATCAATGGTATGAGAAAGTACATTATGAATATTGTGAAATAAAAATTAGACACAAAGGATGAAATAAAAATGCTCATATTCTATTTATTTATTAATATAAAACTTTTGCGCTTAACATAAGTATTGCGATAAAAATTTAAAAATATATATAAATATTGAGACAAAAATGGCAATAAAATATTAAGTGTGCAGTTTGGAGATGGGGGTGGGGCATATTCTCTTCACTATTTATTTCGGGTGGACTATCATCAGCGATAAGAATAAGAAGAAAAAAATAATAAGAAAGGTGACATAAATTTTAAAAGCTTTAAAAAATATACCAATAATTAAATGTTAAATGAGCCCATATAATTTGAGTAAGCAACATTGTTCTCAAAAAAGAAACAAATTCTCATGTTAGATGTTTTTTAAAATTTATTTCTCAAACGACAATGATTTTGTTCTGAATGGAAAGATTACATTGTATTTGAATTTCCCGGCATTGACTGAACCATAAAACTTAATGAAAATAACGTATATGTTACGGATGATTTCTAGACGGACAGAATGAAAAGTGATATTGAGAAAAGCAATTTTCTTACTCTCTTAATCAGTCCAGTTTTAGTCAGCAGGTTGACATTTTCCCCCATTATTTATCGACTTTCTGATTTTGTATGAAGGTTAAACATAATGTTGACTTTTTCCTTACCCCGAGTTAAGAAAAAAGATCTAATGAGCAATGAAAATTCTGTCATAATAATCACAGAAATTGACATTATGTTTTCTAATGATACATTCTGCTTAAAAAGAGTAGTCGGATGTATCATCTCAATAAAGGTTTACTCTATACAACCCAACAGTCCTAGTGGAACCTATCTGATAAAAATTCGTATATATATATATATATATATATATATATATATATATATATATATATAATACTTCAATCAACGAAGTTAGAAACCATGCGTGTAAAAGTGAAAAGTTAAAAAATATGTTCTTTTTTTGTGTTGCTTTAACAATATTTATATGATTTCTTAAAGCGATGTTTTCTTAAAAAAAAATAATAACATCATAGTCAAGTCTCATAAAAAATTAATGGTTAAATCTGACAATATAGAAGCTTTGAGCACATAATAGATTGGACGAACATATATACGAAGTTCTCGTTATAATGGTTCCATTTTTACCGTTTTATTATGAAACCCTAATAAAGGAAAACACGTACCTACAACTTAACGAATATGCAAGATATAATAGAACTTACAAGGTTTTCTCTTTAATAAAACACAATATACGTTTGTAAACTAATATTGTGAACAGGCATTATCCTTTATACATTTTAGCGATATGTAACAATGGAGTTAATTCTAAAAGTAAGTAAGATATACATTATTTTGACTGAATTTCGATGAGTCGTCCACTAAAGTCATCGAATCCTAGCTATTTATTGCTCCAAATGCAAAAGTGCCTTTGTTTGTTAATTTGTTTTTTATCTATTACTTAACCAATTAATTAAAAAAAAACATTATCAAAATTTATGCTGGTACCGTATTATAGATTAATAGATATATACTGTTGTTTTTGGCGAAAATCGTACAATTTCTTAGGGAATAACAAAAACCTGTTTTTCTTTTCTATAGATAAATTTCTATAGGTTTAAATATTTAAGGTATCTTTATAGGGAGTTATTATTTAGTCTTTCCTTAATGTCAAACAGTTGCAAAAATGTCTTTCCTACGTACTCTAACATACCAATTTAAAAAATAAACGCATGCGAACAGCATGCTACCGAAAATATAGAAAATGGTTATATCTGTCGATAGAAAATGTTTATGATAAAAAATACCGCTTTAAAATCCTGCAAAAGAAGGAAAAAATAATCTGTAGAAAATAACAGATGGCGCTATCTCATTTTAGAACTCGTCATAATTTTGTACAGGACAATAGGTTTACTTCATTACTTATATTATTTTATGGGACAAAGGGCATTCACGGTGCTCTGACATGTCTATTGATCCAACTGCGTCACGTTTCTCTTTACCCCAAGTATAAGTTATATGATTCCATTAGACCAGCATATTCCACTGCCTTCACATGAAAGTTCCAATCTAAATTATGTATAACACATGAACGGATTTCTGTCTGAGTGAACGTCTAGTTCAATTCCATTTCCAGCATTACATTTGAAGCTTAATTGCAACTTTTCTGCATGGTTTTAACAAGTCTTAATTAGATAACTTTTCCGGCTACAATATTCGGAGGATGTCTAACTATAAACGTACCATCCACGACGCACATATTAGGTAACCGTTGGCAGTACACAAATATTTGTTTCAATTAATCTTTATATATTACTATATATATATATATATATATATATATATATAGTTTGACATGTTATATACTTGTTTAATTTAGGTGATCTCTTGTAATCGGGTTTCCCCCAAATATATATATATATATATATATATATATATATATATATATATATATATATATTTATATATATTTATATAATAATATATATATGTGTGTGCCTACATATGTACAGGCTGTTGACAAATTGCTGTAACAAGCCAGCTACTATGATTCTTGAGTATAAAATCAGTTGATTATGATCAATTATTTTCTTTCATATTTTATTGCATTTTCGAGATACACTATTTCAACGTTATCGCAAGGGTTAAAGGTCCTCCAGCTTATCAAATGGTTCGCGGGGTCATCGAAGCGATTTACGGCGCGACGCACCTAACATCCTGTTTGGCAAATATTAAATATATTTGGCGTTAATGTTGTAGAAATTCATTATTCACAATTAAATGAAACTAGGTGATGTAGTATTATTTCTACTTTCTTTAAGTTCTTTACCACGACCTAGGTTTCGTTGTATTACAACATCTTCAGGTGGGCTATTATCTTTGCTAATTGCCCATCTGAAGATGTTGTAATATAACGAAACCTAGGTCGTGGTAAAGAACTTAAAGACAGTAGAAATAATACTACAACACATAGTTTCATTTTATTGGGACCTTGTTTGGCTTTGAATATTGACCAACACGAGTATTATTTCGCCGAAGGAAACATCGTTTATATTGTTAATTTTGTGTTGAGTTTTTTTATATGGAGGTTCTGTTAAGAATTGTGATTGAGGCTGTATTATAAATGAAAAAAATAGTTATAAAAAAATTATTTCTCTGCAATGAAGGTCCAAATTAAAAAAAGTGGGGAATTATTTTCGTCTAATGTTTTCGAGAGGAATTCGAAAAAAATTCTTGCAATTATATATATATATATATATATATATATATATATATAGATGTGTGCGTGTGAAAGAATGTACATAATATAATTTATTGTTCGTAATTTTTCTATTCAATTCATTTAAATAGCATTAAATATTTGTATACTGCTATATATGGATATCCAACAAATAGCTAAGATGTTTATCTATTGAGTTTCATTAAGATTGTTATCTGATATTGCCCCAATAAGCGCCTAAATAAATAAATTAATTAACGTTATTTTAATTCGTCGTCTAATATCTTTTTTATTATCCATGTAAAGTCATTAATGATTCTGTATATCTATTTGAAGCCAGAATCCATTTTCCTTTCTCTTCATTCAGAAGTCAATTTTAATGCTTTCGGAAATGAATATATAAATAAATATTTCCATAAAGGCATATGTTTTGAATAGGGATCATACGCGAGTATAATATTTATATGAAACAAATAAATACTCGGGACATAGTAACTCGTAGGTCAAGTACTCGTGTACTTCCCCATACAAGAGGAATGTCATATCAAAGCTCAGTCTGGCGTTAGGGGAGACTACGAAATTTCAATCGTTTCCCGTAGCCACAATTTCAAAGACTACTTATTGACGCTTCCTCATTGGCTACGACGTGCTACACGTGTAGCCATATGCTACGACGTGCTACGAGAGTAAAGTAATTTTTCATCGCCACCAGCGCTTCCCATAATTGTTATGAAATATTGATCATTAAAACGATCGTCAGCCGAGAAGAAGAATTTCGTAAAATTTCTGATTACGTCAACTGTTTATACTGTGTAAGGGAAATAATGTACGAGGGAGCAAAACTTTGCTTCTAAGTTTTATAAAAATTCACATCAGTGAAATTACAAATATTAAACTGCAAACAATTTTTAAACCATTAACACATTAATGACCTTATTGGGTATGGAATAAAAACAATATTTAAAAACTAGCTGACCCGTGCGAAGTCTTCGCACTATATCGCCATCTAGCGTATTCCAAGTATACAATTTGGCTAAGATATTTGATGAATTTTTTTATTAACAAAAATATTTTTTTCGAATTTTTTTATATTTTTCGCCCAAAGTAGAAAACATAAGCTTTAAGTGGGTATTTTTTTTATTTTTTTTGGTGCAGTAGTTAAAGAGATCGAGCCGCTCGACCGAAAAACACCTTTTAGAAATAATATATTTAGATAAAATCACAGCGTATGAGTGCAAAAGGATTAATGGTTAGGACACAGTATTAACTGACAGAACTTTACATAACAGTGCTCAATATTTTTAGTCTGTAACTATATTTTTGGCCACATACATAATTATCAATAACGATTCTAATATACAAAAATAAAAACTATAATATAAACAATATTATAATTTTAAAAACCATATTTTCTGTAGATAAAACATCAATTAAGGATAAGATATTCTTTACACAAAACATTTCTTTTCTTATGAATTTACAAAGCAGTCAGCATGTCAGTTTTTCAAGAAATTATTGTTGCGCATAATTTTATTATTGTGCCTTTTATATCTTTTTATAACAAGTTATCAAATAAAGAAGGAAACATTCATAATGAACTTATGCACTTTGCAAGCAGTTTAAAAACAGAAAATTACATCGATGCAATGTATTTTTGACTCGTTTCTTTAAACTCAAATTAAAAATTACAAATCATAGGAAATCATTACGTAACAAAATTAGAACTATTGAATTGCCAACCACAATGACATTTCTGAGGCGAATTTTAATTAAAGACGGCGAATTTTAATTAGGCAAGTTTCCGCTGAGGGCGCCCGCCTCGTGTTGTGGGCGCCATGGGGGGGCTGTTAGTGCAAGCTGTTGTCCGCCGGATGTTCTCGTGATTTTTATCTGCCGTCCGTTTCCGGACTGCGCGTCGGCCTAGTGATTCGTTTGACAGCTCAATTAACTTTTACAGAATCCGTTACATAGACTATTCAGTAAATAGGTTCTTTATATTAAACAGGCACTATTATTCCTCCGGATGGAATTTGTACAGTCAGCAAATAACACAGTTCACAATAGAGTATTATTAGAATCATTACTTCTGCATAGTTAATAGGACAGAAATTTCTTAGCAGGCAGGTGATTTATCTATGGAAATATATACCGCCGATTAAGGACAAAAGAAATTAAAAAACAACTTGTTTTCTCATTAAATGATCCAAAATATTCTAAACAAATGATATTTTGGACAATAATAACATTGATATTTTGGTCATTAGAAAGTAGTTTGTAAAAATAAATTGTTTAAAAAAGCGGTTAAGCGCAAATCGAATTCGGATGTCCAGTGTACTTGTAACTGAAATTAGATAATATCGACATCCCAAAGAAGAACATTGTAACTCACTTTTTACGATTTTCTAGGAGATAATCTGTTAATTCAATTAACAGTTTGAAATTTTCATACAAACGTACTGAATATTTATATCCCTTTATACTTATACACATTAGTAGAAAAGAATTTGTAGACATAACGATCATAGAGTCTTGATGAGAAAGAGATGTACAATCGAAATGTATTATAACTGATAAAACTGAGTTTTTCTTCCTATTTGCCTTAGGAGCAAAAGGAATGTCCACAAAATATTATTATTTATCAAAAAACATATATATATATATATATATATATATATATATATATATATATATATATATTATATATATATATATATATATATATATATATATATAGAAAACATATCATATTAAAGATTGTGGTGTAATTTTTTAGGAAAGTTTGGTATAAAAATAAGATACGACTAAATAAAAAAATTTTGTAAGACATACTTTAATGCATTTTTAAAGAACTATTCGACAACATTTCATTTTGCAAATGCACGTTACTTCCGTCTTTGGGTTAAATAAAACTATATACGTGTTTTATAATAAATTTAGGTCTGTAGCATACGAATAGATGCATAAACATGTCGACAAATATAAGTGTTCTATATCAAAAACGTCAAATATTGCAATTTATAATATGTATGTATCCTAAGTATACTACATCGATTCCATTGCACATTAATAGTTCAAAATTAATAGCCAGTTTGTATTAATTTGAAATTTTGTAGAAATGAATTAGATTGGTGTAAATCTTACGATGTACAAAATTTAACAAATTATTTGTAGATTGATATTTGAATCAGACGAAGGAATTTTCTAACAATAGATAACCTACTTTTCAGCCTAGCTATTAAATAAAAAAAAAAGATGCGAGTCTCTCCTATATAAGTACAAAGATAGAGAGAAACTAAAATTATTTAATTTATAATAATCATTTGTTTTTTTTATTAATGCTATCTTTTTTTCAGTTATTTATAGTATTATACTTACTATAAATAACTGAAAAAAGGATAGCAAAAAAAGGATAGCTGAAAAATTATTTTCAGTCGTGACTATTGAATAAATGATAACATCACACATACACGTAACTGAAACGTTTGCTTTTAAACTGTTCAGTACACATGACAATGTTGATCAAAAATTTACGCATGTGCCGAATGCCTACACATAAGCAATACTTCTGGCATTTCAACACATCAGAGTTTGAATAAATTTTTGGTTTTGTCAGCCGCTATACAGTTAATACTCGACCGGCTTCGTTGCCGGTCGGACGTGTTCGGCATTTGTTCTCTCAAGCGTTATAGAATTTTAACGTGACAAAATGACTCAGATATCGCTAAAGAAGTTTCTCTCCAGTAGTTTCACTTCAAAATGCAAAATCAACAAAAGAAGCCAAATATTTAAAAAGTTTTATTCAGACACTCGCTGATATAAACCTAACTATTACTTCATGAACTACTTTGAAAGAATTAAATGCCCTCAAAAAAAAAGAAATATAAGTTTGAAAGTCAACCTAGGGAAAACAAAATTTACGGCGTTAACTTATTCAATTTTAAGTCCATCTTATATTTACCTGGTAGAAAAAAAGCTTCGGACACCTCAACTAAAAATCATCCGTGAAAATGACTTGTACTGGGATATGTAAGAAAGCATAAAGAGAATGCAATATAAATAATATAAAACAATGCTGGAAAAACAAATTGGGGAGCTCAAATTGGAAAATCAACAAATACAAACGTAATTCCATGAATTGTATAAAAAACCTCACGCTCTTGAACAGTAATGAAGAGAAAACAATATGGAAATAAAATGTGCACCGGAAAATCGCTCCCAAAATCTCATTTCATTCATTTGCAACTCCCCTTAATTATATATTTAATCTATCATTACGTACATGCAACTTGCCAAGTTTCTGCAAAATGATAAACGTATCAGAAAACAAGTGACTTAAACAACGGAATAAATTATCGTCTCGTAACTATTCAGTCCATTTTTGGTATATTAATTTATATTAAATCACATTTTATTTCCAATCAAGAACGAACGTGAAACAAAATTTGGTGTGCCACAGGACTCCCACCTTAGACCACTATTATTCGGCATTTTTACAAACAACTTAAGCAATTAACTGTTATATGTTAAACATTTTATGTTTGCAAATACTTTTAAAATTTATAAAATAATGAAAAACGACCTAGATATTGCACAACTCAAAAAGTTATCGACATGCTGTCAGTATGGTGTTTTTACAATTTTCCAATAGTTACCAGACTTTCAATAGTCAGTGTGACATAAACAATTTAAAACTTATTCAACATAATACCATTACGGATTTAGAAATAGTTGTAGACGATAAATTCAAATTTGAAAAACACGTGGATAAATTAAATATGAAAATCAAAATATATATAAAAAATGGCTAGAAAAGCTATGACGATGTTGAGCTTTATTTTGAAACTTTGTTTTCTCTGCACAATTTATTTGTACACAGTTAGCTCGAATATGATCGTGAGGAGTCCAATTTTTAAGAAATATGCTAACTGCAACCAAAGGGTTCAAAGATATTTTTGTACCATCTCGTTTACAGAGCTGGATTAAGCAAAAAAATAGTCGGTCACGAAAAGCGTCTTTTATATTTTAAATTAAATACCCTTGTTCAACGAACAAAACGTACTTACTGCATATTCTTTCAATGCAATTGATGGTTGTCCACTTCTTCAGCATTTTAAATTTAACATTTTCTGCAAAAAAATTCGACCGTATATATATATATCGTATCTTCTTCGTTTCAAAATGTCACATCCATATAGATTTATTTATCGTAGTCAATAGATTAAGTCACACCATAAATGAACTTCCTCTAACTGTGGAGTTCTTTGGTCCCTCAACGTCATCCTTTAAAAGTAAACTTATTGAGAATAACATATATAAATATTTAATTATCTACATAGAACAATTTAACATTTAGTTCATTTAAATTCTCATATTTATATTAATTTAAATTAACTCAAGTGTTCTTAACTGTTTTGTTCTATATTTTATTCGTTATTTATTTTTCCCTTAATTCACTATAATTAACTCAAAATTTGACTATATATTTTATTGAGTAGCTCTGTTATTGATTATTTATTTTATTTTCTATATTATTTATAATTAATTAAAATGTATTTCGTTTGCAAAAATATAACAATGAATATTATATAATAATGGCAACGCTTAATTAATGAAGCTGTGGTCACTGTTTTTAGTATAATCTCAAAAAAAAATTATATATATTTTGTGTTCTTGAACTAAAATATTAAAACTATGACATTACAGTTTAAAAAATAATAAAAAAAAATAGTATAAAGTAAAAAATATCTAATTATTGTTGTCATTTATTCTGCTAGTAGCTTTCGTTCTTTCGTTCTTTTCTCAGGTTTGCGGTCAACCTTGCTAAATGGGAAACGTAACTTTTGTTAAACAAAATAATCTCGACTTTAAGTGAAAAAGGGTGGAATGATACTTATCGTAGTTGAAAGGATTTTGATAGTTTTTTGATGTCGGCGGAAAATTTTTGCTCAGCGTTGGAAATTCGGTCAACACAGGATGAGTTAATACACGCAAAAATCAAACTTACCGAATTTTTCTTACAAGTTGAAACCGAATGATAAAAATAAAATATGAATGCTACCCCTTAGCAGATGGATGATATACTTGAAACTTTGGGATAAAAAGTTAATCCAAGCTATTATAATCTATTTGTATACCAATTTTCGCTTAAATTCGTTAAAAATTTGCAGAGTTACAGAGTTACAAACTTCGTTCGTTCGATCGTTCTTTCGTATTTAAAATATTAGTTAGATTAAATTAGTTAAGATTAAACTAGTTAGGATTAAATAAATAATTCATAAGGAAAAGTTTTCCTTAAAATAGATGAGTTTCCACTTGTATATTTACAAATTCGTAAATATTTCGCTTTCTATTTAGAAAAGCGGAACACCTACTACTCGTGTGTCCCTCGTTTGTATGTCAAATTTTTTTCATAAACCGTTTGACGTAGAAACTTACGTAGAACTTGCTTCTAAGTGTATAGTTAACACTCATAAATATATAAGTGGAGATTTAGGAGAAGGCAAATCATATACTCGAAAATATTTTATATATTTTTTCTAAAATATTTTATATAATGAAATGGATAAAAAATATACTTAATAGTTTTTTTGTATTAAAATATGCGATAAGTATATTTTTTTCGAAAATATTTTACATCTTTTTTTTCCAATTTCATGTGTTGTATGGGGTAATTGAGGGAGTGAAAATTATTCAAAAAGCATTTTTTATACAATTTTATATAAAAAACTGAAAAATTTCTACAAAATACAATAAATACATTTACTTGATGAAAAGTAACATTAGTCTGTTATTAGTTTAATAATAATATTATATAACGTTAAATGTTTACACGGTAAGGTACTTATATTTATAAACATTTAACGTTAGCACGTGCATTTTACTCATACCTGAAAGATTTATGTTTAGAATCGTTGCTTAAAGTCAAATCATTGGATTCGATATGATGAGTTATCTGACTGTGATCACCTTAGAAGATATATTCAGTAAAATTTAATAGATTCGTCTTGAAATATGAGTAAATATCATCTTTATAATATTTCAACATTTATATAAATTTCTTTGCAATATTTCTATATATCCATTAATTCTGTTCTTACCAAATATAAAATTTAGTTCCTCGCTTATTTGTTCGCACAAATGTACCATTGTTAACGGCTACGCTCGCTCTTATCGATACTCTTTTGTTCTTGGCCACTTTCCTAAGTGCGCCATTCATGTCTCTCTGTCAGCCGCATGTACTCATCCTTTCACATCGTCTTCTACACTTTCAAGAATCGTTTCACCTATATTACGATGCGGTGATGATAAACTTTCCTTCAAGTTTACTTTGTTTTTCGATTAATATATAGCAAATAAGTTTGGAGAATTGAATTTTACGATGGGAAAAATCGGAAACTCCCTTCTTGTCGAAAAGAGTAAATCGTTATTTTTTTGCTGATGGTTAAAATTTAGTGACGTATTTTATTGGCAAAAATCCTTTTTAATCCTTTTTTTATTGTTATTATTCTCCTAAGATAGTCCTCCATGAACACACAAGTCACTATCAATTTCATAAGTAATGACTACATCGCAAATATATACATATATATATATATATATATATACAGGGCCGGATTTAAACTTAATGCCGCCCCTGGGCATCGAAAAAAAATACCGCCCTAATACTGAAATTTCAGTCAAACTTATAGTTGATGTATTTTATTTTTAAAAAATTATATAATTAATTTATTATATATTTCAAGAACATAAAATAATATTTGTTTTTTTTTCTATAAATTATAAATTTTGCACTAAGGGTAACTTATAATTGTATTACATTAATTTTTTACAGTCAAACACGCCTGGCTTTTTGAATTGCAAATTGGTCGATTAAATCTTCGCAATCTAAACATTGAAGTACGTCTGACTCGATGCATAGAATAGCTAAGCTATTGAGTCTATTTGGACTCATTGTAGAACGTAAGAAGTTTTTAATTCTTTTGGGAACTCAGTATAAAGGTCGTTTGTATGTAAAAATTTCAAAAGATCGGAAGGTGACTTTTATTCCATCATTTTTTCAGTGCAATAAGCATGGAAGTGCACAAATTCGTCATCTAATGAGGACTCGAGGTCTAACGAATAAATATTTCTCAAACGTTTAGCTCGTTATTCTCTAATCGAATTTCTCTAATATTCAAATTACCAAATTCAGTGATAACCGAGAACTTTTCCTGAATCTTTTCATATGCTACACATCTTTTGCGCAATTCAGAATCCAGATTGTCAAGAATGACATTGAAGGAGTTGACTCTAAAATGGTCCCGACCCGACAGTTGTACATCGAGAGCCAAATTTTTCGTCACTTCCTCGAAATGGAAGCCCTCGAGAAGCTAAGGCTTTAGTAGCAGCGACTACTCTTCTTTAAACATTTCTCCAATACGAAATTTCTGTTTCAGTTTGAATGAATAAGTTGTGGTCTATTCTATTCTTATTATCTGATCTTTGCTTAAGAGTTAACATACATTTTGTATGATTTTTTGAGTGTTCATGCTCAGTAACACGAACGCCTGCATGCTTCCAATCATTAAATCCGGTTTTACCATTGAACGAACAATCTACATAGAAAAGGAGACAAGCTACACAGAATACAGACCCTTTACTAACTGAGTAAATGAGCCACGAGCGTGGAACTTTTTCACCGTTAATCAATTTTCTAACAAATAGTGATTCTGACAGCCATCGTGAAGTTCCATCACTATAATCACGTTTTGTACCGGAGAAATCCAAATTTGTATTTTGCTTACACCCATGAGTAGCGACATAATCTCTGGTGAAATCGTTTATAGCCCATTCTCTTGGATCACCGCTTATCACAATATCAACTGTTCCATCCTCTTCTACAGTTCTTGTTGAGGTTGGAGCTTGAAATTTATCTACATAATTTATATTCTGTGGTAGCGAAGAAGTCGTAGCAGTGTCAGTACTATCACTCGGAGACGAAGTCTGTTTCGAAGTCGAAGTTGAACATACATCATCACCTGTCAAAATTTACTATCATTCTATTAATCTAATTATTACAATAAATAATAAACGCATGTATCTAAAAATAAGTCATTATTATACTCGGAACAAAATATGGAACTTAGCAAGATTATCGCGACAAACCTTCGAGATCAAAGTTTGTACAATCTCTATTGATAGATTATGATTTTTGTGTAACACATTCTTTCTTAGTAAAAAAATTATCTAGCTTGGGAGTTTTACTCAAAACCTCTTGTTCCTTTTTACATTTGTCTAAAGCGCGCTTCCGATACTCAAATCCACTCAATTTTTTTCGTCCATCACTCATGTTTGTCAATCGATTATATATTTATGCTCAACAAATATAAAATTTTATGCAGGTTAGATTCATGTAAACATGTCAAATGCGCAAAACAGCGACATCGAAGGAACCTATATACATTTGTAAAACAGACCATAGGTGGCAGCATGCACTATTGCATGTTTATAAGATTCAAAAATATAAGATTTTTCTTTTAAGTTAAAATTAATTAATGTAATCAATAAATTATTAAATTTTCTAAAAATTAATTAATTGATTGAAGTTTATGTTTTAAAAAATTCAAAAGTAACTCCAAAATATTTTGAATTTTTCGGAAAAACTACTGAATAAATTCCTTTTATTTTAGAAAATAAAATTAATCGAATATTATTTTAAATCTTCAAAGAAATAAATTAATTAAATCATTTTGATTATTATTTTATACTAAAAGGGCCAAAATTATAATTTACAAATAATGCATGAATTTAATTTCTTAAATTATCAATTAATTAAAATATGATTAATTTAAAAAATTAATTAATTATATTGATTAATCTTGATAAGATTGTAAATTTTTTTTTTCAGTTTCCAAATTTTGCTGCCCTAGAAAACTTGCCGCCCTGGGCACTAGCCCCGACTGCCCCTAGTGTAAATCCACCCCTGTATATATATATATATATATATATATATATATATATATATATATATATATATATATTGATTATAAATTATAGATTTCAGATATAAAGTCATTTATAAAGAATGAATTCCAGGTGTCAAAAACAGTTGATTCCAAATTTTTGCGGCTTCGATAATGAAGGAATTTTTACATAAAGTAGTTATATACCACTATTCAGCATTACGGATTGATTGAATAATTCAAGCATTCAGCTTCTCCACATACCATCATGCATTCATTCAATATTGCAAGCAGTCAGCTTCTTCATATTTAGCTATCTTCATATATAATTACGGAAGAGGTAAAAGTGAAAGGGGCATTTAAACCTTCTGACAATTGTGGAAGTTCCGAACTTAATATAAACAGTAACAACTCTGACTATATGAGTCAGTCCATTTTAAGACACAGACACGGTTACTCTGACTATATTAGGCATATCTAAATAAAAACTCTATACAATAACAATTATTTAACACATTAAATTTAAAATTAACGATTTTAAAAATGTTTATGGAAATGAGTACACACACTGCGTTAAGATTAGAAACGGGTTCAAAATTCCTAAAGTACAATTAGGGAGAAGTACACTAAAAAGACACATTTAAAACAAATAACACGTTAGAGCTCGTTTCTTTTCTTGCATACACGCACTCTGCAGAGTAACATTTTAAGTTTAGCGAACCATCTGTAGACGAGCTGCGAAGAGACAATGTGATGTGCCCTCTTTAACATCAAAGCGACGACCTGTGAAGGATATAGCCTTCTACCTCTTGATACTTGACTATTATAGCAAGTGGTGAGTACGGACTCGTATCCCTATAACTATGGAATTCGGATACGTCAGAGCAGAAAACATATCCATTTCTCCTATTACCACTGCAGTTTTTTCTGTTACTACTACAATGGCTGTCACTAAATACTTTTTTATCACTACTACTATGGCTGTTATTGAAGATAATTACGAAACCTATTGGCTTTAAAACAGTTAATTTATAAGTACACCTGTAGTTTAAAATACTTCCTCAGTGCATTAGTAGCTAAGTTATTTGCCAAAAACAATTGGTAGTAGCATTGTGCATATCCTTTTTACAAATCCGGCTTTTGTCAATCGCTAAGTCTGACTTAGTCGAAACTCCGCGTAATCTCTAACTCTGCTCGTGGAAGTTATCGGTCGATTAGTCTTTATTGATTAAATCAGATTGCCAAAAACTATCCTTTGGGAGAAAAGAGCAGGTCAATAAATAAGTAGAATATGTAGTTTAAAGAAACTAAAAAACATACTTCTGGAACCAAAGAACCCATTATTCTTTGAGAAGATCCTTTGCCCACTTATCTTCTCCATCATTAGATCTAGCTGGTTATAATTTGTAACCAAGGGGCTCACTGAAACAAGTACAATGAGCCCAAACTCGGCGAGCTTACCGTTAGTCATTGAGAAATATCCTATGACCGCTACCGTCCTTCATCATCATATCAGCTTGATTATATATATATATATATATATATATATATATATATATATATATATATCATATTATTGTATTGTCGCCTAATTTCATACAAGTGAAGTGAATAGAAGCATGTTATAAAAGAAGTTTATATTTCCGGCTGACATCAGATCAAGAATTTAATCAGAGGTCAACAAATGATGAAGTATTTGATGGAACATAAAAAGTTGCCAAAAATAAAAGAATCCTGAAAATATCACAATGATACGAATGATCATATAGATTTATCTCATGTAATATAGTTATCCACAGATGTTCGTTTAAATAAAATATAAAGTTGGTTCAAACCAATGTATAATTTTGTACTTTATTATAATATACAATGACGAAAATTAAAATAAATCAAATATCCCATAACATATTACAATAATTTGCAATCCTTACATTTTATGGATTAAATTTTTGTGATAAACCTTTTTTTAATTATAATGACATATATTACTTGAATATATAGTTTTGACTTGTATCTTGTAACAGATTATTTGGCAGAACTTTTATCTGTCCTGTAACTTATATCTATTTTTAACTCAGTTTTTAAGTCTTCTTTATTTTACTTTGGAAAGTATAAGTCATGCAGAAAGCTTCAAATATATAATTGTCCTGAATATTATTCACCTATTTAATTAACTATGATAAATTACACAAAAAAGAAAATATTTATTTTTAAAACTGACAGTTTTATACTGCTTCTGCAGATATAAAAATTCCAGTGGAAAAATGAAACTAATTTTAAATAGGTATAATGTATTTTCATAATTTTCCGCGCTACTTTTAAAAAATATAAATGTTTTTTTTATTTATCACATTAGGATTTCTTTTTTAAAAGGAAAACCTTATAAGACGACCTGCCATTTTAAGATGACCTGAAGTAATATAATTTTTATTAAACTTTAAACATCATGTGGAATATCAACGAAAGCGAAACTTATAAGAATTCCATTACAAAACTGTTTATTCACAATCGTTTATAAGATAATTCGTACATAAGAAATTTTCAACAATACAGAAATATTGTTCAAAATTTCCAAGTCATTTTCCCCAGAAATAGTTTACCTGGAACCAGCTTTACCGACAACTATAGAAGTTATTCTAAACCTCACAGGTTTAGAGAAGTTTGCTATATTTTTATTCCTATTAGATATGGTGTATTGTTATATGGTGTATAGTTATATAGTGATGGGTGAAAAATAATATTTGTTAATAGTTTAATCCAAATACTATGCACGGTTAAATGTTTATATATACCAAATGTTACACAGAATCCTCGTTTGTGCAATTAATAATTTTTTTTCATATTAAATAATTATATAAAATTTTGTTTAGAGGATCAATTAAATCAAACATTGATTTTCATATATTACTTATCTTTTCAGGACAATTCCATAACGTAATATCATTATCATTGACGTATACGTATACTTATCGTATACTTATCCTTTCAAGACAATTCGTATCCTTATCCTTTCAGGACAATTCGTATACTTATCATGACGTATACTTATCCTTTCAAGACAATTCCATAACGTAATATCATTATCATTGACGATACTTTAAACAATGTGGTGTTTACAAGAACTATAAAAGTAGGAAGCTGTTCTTTAACTTTAGAATTTATTTTAATTTAATGACCAGAAACAAAATTAAAAAGTTACGTAAGTTCATAAGAATTGTGTCCATTAATAAAAAGGTAAAACTAATATGAAACAATTATTTCTATTATAATTCTCGTCAATGGTAATATCAATTATATTACGCATATCATTCTAAAACCTTGAATATTACGTCACGTTATAGTATCGAAAAAATCTTGATTTACCAAAACGTAACGCAAGTCAATTACAATCTTCAACATTATATTAATTGAAAAATGGCTCGAAGCCATTACTGTGCGTGTTCCCGCTTATATTGACGAATACTACTAACATACAATTTCCTACGATATGGTCACGAATCATTAGACGTCGAGCATTGTTAGCCAAAGTCATTAAGCATCACGATATAAATTTTAACTATATAAAAAGGCTACACCGTATATCTGCATGTCTGTCTTAGTTCTAATATAAAAACTTACCTCAACTGACTAGTTCTACAAACTACTTTTTTACATGATTAGTGTGAGTTAATAATTTTGTTGACAATATTGTCAAGAGTCACATCACGAGTAATTTACCTAGTTAGATCGAGCGATTGTGCTAATTCCATCAATTTTACGAATACTTACTTACATTTAAATATCATGACCTGTTGATGCTACCGCAAAATGGCGCAAATTTTTTTTTGTAGAACAGTAAATTCCCAACAATCTTGACTAATCTATCTTTGTAAAATCTACCTTTTATGAATAACAATACTATAAAGAATTTACAATTTTAGTCGTAGCTTTAATGGCTTACGAGATATATATAAGTAACTTTTTGCCAAAAGGTTTTTTTGGTAAATTATTAAAAACATAATCCTAAACAAAATTGCAAAAGAATATTGACAGCCTAACCAAGTACTTTAAACCTCTTTTTTATTTAAACTATAATATATATATATATATATATATATATATATATATATATATATATATATATATATAAATATATATATGTATATGTATGTATATATATATATATATATATATATATATATATATATATATATTAATAACCTATATCAACAGTTGCCAACTTGGATAACCTTTACAGCACATTCTTACGTATCGTTTCTTGTATTTAGTTACCACAATATCTATATAAATTTAATTTTCTAGGTTTCCATCGAAAATAGAAAGCATGAACACTTTCAGTGAAATAACGTCTATATTTATAGATGGGCGTTTTAGGTCACTTGAGTGAGCTAGTTCAATCTAGGTAATTGGAAGTCAAGAACTAGTTCTTATAGGTCGTTCTTTGGTCGTCTCAACTTTCCTCTCACACTTTCCAGGCTAAAGACTAGTAGTCTTAGCTCGTTAAGAGCTTAAGAGACCGGCGTATTTAAGAAGTTGATGGTATACAAAAGTCAAGCAACACTGTGACTATTTCTACTATTATTTATCTACAACTAGGTCAACCACTTTAATAATCTACACAAGTATAACGAAAAATAAATATATCCATTTATTAACAAAATACTTAAATTATTTAATAAATAAATAATCTATAAGAATCATAGATTAGCAATCACAGACTGGAAAGTTTTAATAAATACTCAAATTTTCTAATAAACTAAATCACTTTTAAAACATAATTAACAAGATAAGGTTCCAAGAATATCAATAAAAATTCAATAACAGAATCATTAATTTTTTTAAATCTTAACCCCAAAAAATACAATTTGTGAAAGTTTAGAAGACGTTAATCTAAATCTTCCTTCAGTCAGTACTTAGCCTGCCTTCGAGAAGATCCGTTCGCAAGAACGGAAGTGGCTATGACACACAGCCTTTTTTTAACTATTTTATAGAGATGCGGATATTTAGCTCTAATTAACTGCCACCAATCAAGAGGATTATGATCATGGTGAATAGATTCCTACCTAAGATAATCGAGTTCAACCATCCCGGCAGCAGTAGGATTTTGATTACAAGCTTCTTTATTTTTTTAATAGAGAGCCCACAAAAAATCAATATTGGCTGGAGTTAAAGAAGATGTAGAAGACTGAGGTTCTGTGATGATTGACTCCCTCCGTTGCGCTTCTAAAACTGTATTACTGACTTTTCCACTTTTTTGACTTTTTTGACTTTTCGACTTAATAAGTTATAAACTAAATCAAATTTATGTCGCTTTGCAAACGGAATCTTCTTAAAGCGGGGATCTAAGACTGTAGCTTCTACGCAAATACCAGGATACCCTTAAACCTATTAGTCAATTGTAAAGTAAGTGTATCAATCATTTTTTTTTAATTCTGGGTGTAAGATAGGGTCTTCATCACAATGGTTATCAACATGTTTTATGTAGTATATTATTAATTTAGATACTGATACAGATGCTTCTGTGCTCATATCATGTATGACTCTATCAAATAATAATAGAACCGGTACAGCTTTTGCTATACTCTCCCATTCAGATGGTGTAGGGAGTTCAAGGTGGCTGTTAAGTAAAGCCAGCGTTGTTATAATGGGATCCTTTAATGTCTCAAATCGCATGAGGATATCATAAGTCTAATTCCAACATCCTGTTTGAGTTTAAATAGGGGAAGTTTCATTTGTGTCTGTGTAAACTGTAGTTTATGTAATGCATGTGAACTTATATTAAAAAACTCAACAATAGCTTTGAATTTTCTTAAAACACTGGAAAATTCTAATAAACCGGCTTGTACTACTAATTTAAGAGTGTGTGCGAAACATGAAATTTGTCGCTAGCTTCCCGATCGAATAGGAGCTACCAGGTTGGCGGCTATATCTGTCACTATAGCTACAATCTTATTCTGAAGATTCCACTCAGATATTTTGACATTTAATAAAACTAAATTAATAGATGTGTGTCGTTCGTCAAACGACATTATGTTAAGCAAATTAGTGCAGAGTTTTATATCAGTTGTAATAAAATGGGCAGTTATGGCAACAAAGCTTTCATTTTTAGAAGAAGTCCATACATCAATACAGACAAACAGCATATGCACAAGAAATTACTGATTTTAGGTTCTCATAAGTTTCGGTATTTTTATTTTGATTAGTAAATTATGTGAAAGAGTCTTTCTGCTAAGAAGTTGGTATTTGGGCACAAAGTAAAAACAAACTTTCTGAACTGAAGTTCTTCCACTAAATTTAAAGGGTGACACTCTTTCACAATTAATTTAACTAATTCTGCATCAATTTTGGTACGTCCATGTTGAGATAAGGATTTTATTGAGTGAACAAAATAGGACATTATTGACTGTTGGTTTGGTTAACTGATAGAGGCACATGTTAAATCAGACATTTCAACAGTGGAGGTATAAGCAATATTGATAAAATCGTGTACGGCATAAGCCAAAACTACTGGTAGAAGGAGTCGCTGAATGGGTGTCGTTGGATGTTTAGTCCTCATGTATCTGTTGAGGTTAACCATGGAATCACCATAGTGAGATAAAACTTGGGAGCAATAATTACATTTTGCTTTTTCCCCAGGTAACTTCGTGTAATAATTCCATATTTCGCTTCATTTGCGAGACGACATATTATTATTTGTGAAAAAAATCTTAAGCAAACCTGCTAAAGTAAAAACTTTTTAGGAAATTTAATAAAAAAACTCACCACTTCGATGTATGATGCATAAAACTAAAGAGCGAATGTTAAAATATGTATGTCAATTTTCTATGATACAAACGATCTATGAATAACAAAGACAACTGACTGATTGATTGAGATTTGCAAGCTATTGATTTAAATCTTTTAAGATCTATACTTTTAGATTGAATGAGATTCAAATTAAAGAGACTTTTGATTTTAAGTTCGGTCAATCTAGTACATTTAGTATCCCACTCTCTCTCTTGAGAAAATCATTGTGTGTCTTCTTGTTCTCGCGAGAATAAGTGTGTGAAGTTAACGCCGTATGTCAGCAATGTTGCAAATATTGTTTGTTTCGCACTTCACGAATGTATTTTACTGTTTAATGTCTAATGTGTATACACATATTTAAATATATGTAACTATAAAATATATCATAATTCGTAAACGTCAAGTTGGTATATTAGATATGGGACATGTCAGGACAGAATTTTAATTTGTATGATTTTTGGTTAAGTCAACTAAAGAATGATATAATTTTGATTTTTCAACCTATTCGGTCAAATCATATTGGCGAATTAATTCATTTTATTCATTCAATCTTTTTTGACCATCTCTATTCTGTATATCGTATTATAAAATTACTTAATCTGCTATGCTGACACATTATATTCCAATAATTCCTTGAAGCACCGTCAACTTTACTCTTATCTTCTTAACCCAATTTTCGTAAAAGTTAACTTTAGCCAATTTGTAATTATATAATAACCATGTTCCAGAAGTACCTTTACACATTTCTGCATCATATCAACTTTTCTTATGTGCCTTTAGAGTTACTGAACTAATTTTAAGGCAGATTTGTATACTTGTCTCAATAAGCTTTACAGGGAAAGCTATCAAAATCGAATGGTATACATTTTTAAGAATCGAACACCTTTTAAACAAAATAATGAACGAGAAGTCACAACTACACATATTTAATAAAAACCACCAGTTTCGCTTTTGTGTTTTGGTCACTAGTTTTTAAGAAACTTTTTACCACAATACTTGTCATACTGAAAATTCTCCAAAATATGTGCAAAAACACCTATAAATATTTACTTCAAATTTTTAATTCAAGTGTATCCGTTTATATCACATTAGTTTTAACAATTTTCCTTTTAAAACTTCCTCCATTTCTTGTAGTGCGATCGCTATTTCTCCCTTTGAGCAAATAATGTACGAGAAGTCACAACTACACATATTTATTCAAAACCACAAGTTTTGCTTTTGTGTTTTGGTCACTAGTTTTTAAGAAACTTTTCACCACAATACTCCTTATACTGTAATTTCTCCAAAATGTATATAAGTACGCTTATAAATGTTTACTTCAAATTCTTAATTCGAGTGTATCCGTTTATATCACATTAGTTTTAACAATTTTCCTTTTAAAACTACCTCCATTTCTTCTGTTGCGATCGCTATTTCTCCCTTTGAGCAAATAATGAACGAGAAGTCACAACTACACATATTTAATCAAAACCACCAATTTCGCTTTTGTGTTTTGGTCACTAGTTTTTTAAGAAACTTTTTACCACAATACTTGTCATACTGAAAATTCTCCAAAATATGTGCAAAAACACCTATAAATATTTACTTCAAATTTTTAATTCAAGTGTATCCGTTTATATCACATTAGTTTTAACAATTTTCCTTTTAAAACTACCTCCATTTCTTGTAGTGCGATCGCTATTTCTCCCTTTGAGCAAATAATGTACGAGAAGTCACAACTACACATATTTATTCAAAACCACAAGTTTTGCTTTTGTGTTTTGGTCACTAGTTTTTAAGAAACTTTTCACCACAATACTCCTTATACTGTAATTTCTCCAAAATGTATACAAGTACGCTTATAAATGTTTACTTCAATTTTTTAATTCGAGTGTATCCGTTTTGTATCACATTAGTATTAAAAAATTTCCTTTTAAAATCCACCTCCAGTTCTTCTATTGCGGTCGCTATTTCTCTCTTTGAGCAATCGCCAATATTGCGATATTTTTTCACTTAATTTTTTTTTCGCTTGGAGTCGCCAATATTGCGACATTTCAAGGCACTCGTTTCGTAAACTACTGAAGCGCTATTTTTTATGAAACTTATTTACCGTTGGCTGTAAATTTCTCATAACTCGTCGCTTTGGTCCGATCGTAATTTTTCGTTTCGCTCTGATGGAGGCCTACGTGAAGTGTAGTGCCCTGGAATCGTGCTGATTGAGTAAAGCTATCTTACCTATAGACAATTTATGAGGAACCTTTATCACATATGTGTAAGAAAATTACTGTCTATGGTTACCATAACGTCATTTTCAGATTCATAAAAAATCATATTAGCTACAAAATCAAATACTATATAATTTATGTCCGTTTGTACGCAATACTAATGTGGTACTGATACTATAAATATATACTTTATTTTGAATCGGTGTTATGAAAGTCGAGAGTAAAATTGTTGTTATGTAACAACACGTCACGCTATTTTAACGCCATCTATCGTTCGTTGCTTGGAAATTCTAATAATTAGTTTTTGTCATAAACTATATTCAAACCATAGAAATATAAGTATATTCAAACATAATAGCTATAATATATTGCTGTACAATAAAATAGCCAGAGAAAAAACATGATCAGTATGAAAAATCAATATTTTTTTCAGAAATTCAATGCGAATTCATGTGATATATTTTGAAATAAGAAATCAATTTTAATTCATAAATGAGGTTTGTGTGCACAGAATAGACATGAATAACAAAAAATGTAACGAAATATTTAATAACCCTGTACAATATTGTGTGTAAACTTTCCTTCAGTCATTCGATTATTGTTCGGTATAAAATTTAACCAACGTCGCGGGAATTTAATACCTGAATGGATACCTCATAGAAATATTAGACTACGTAGCTACGTGTTACATTTAAGCTTGCATTGGACAATTTTACTATATTCAAACTATTTACTAAGTTCATCTGCTATAAGGAAAACTTTTATTGTGGTCAGCCTTGAGGTTATATTTTTATAAGAAATTTCCATTTTTCCACAGCTTTGCTCACAATATTTTTTGTGTAAAACGGTGAAATTTTTTTGGTGTATTAATATTTGCATCTTAATTGTATCTGGTATAATATATTTCAATCATTTTTTTTTCTGTTAATATTAATCTGTTAGATTTATATTATTAATAAATAACATAGATAGTTTATAGATAATAATATTATATGTAAACTACGTTATTTAATACTGTGATAGCAGATACAATTTAAAGTTGATCGTACTTAGTCACGATCTGTATTACGAATTTTTGAAACAAAGTAAAAAACATATTTTTTTAATTATTAAGAAAGGTCATAAAATCTTAAAAAAATTATTTAATTAACGTAAGATGAATGACGTAGTAAAAAGCTCAAAAGCCATCAGTTATTAAACTTCGTGTCGTAGATAATTTATCCAACTAACTTAGTAAAAGTAGCGGAGTCATTGATGAAATATAAGTGTCATTTACACGATATGCACATTTCGTATAAAATTCATTTATATTATAACTTGTATTTGAAACTAACCGCTGTAATAATCTCGACAGTTTCTGTTCATAATTTCTTAATCCCGCGTACTCGGTTTCATACTACGCAAGTATTGGTAATTTGACTTTTATTTTATTAATAAATATTCTTTGGATACACAAGGTGCCCTATATTAAAAGGTATACTTGAGTCATAAGTAATATCGCAATGAATCTCCTATTAATGTCTTATTAATGTGTTAGCACAGTAACAGGCAGACAGACAAAAAGTTTTGTTAATGTAAATTCGATCAAGATAAAGGGTTAATTAGATTTTAAATTTTACCTTAAGTATTTTACCTTAAGTATCCCAGTAAATTAAAAATAAAAAAAACCTTCTGATTAAATGAAATGACTCCAATGAAATGTAAACTAAATATTACTTCAAATCAACTACTATGGATACAACTCCATCTGAACAGAGTCAATAGTTTTTATGTGATTTATGTTCAAACAAACACACTAATAGATGAAAAGACCAAAATTTCAAAATATTTTTGTTTTCTGTTACCTTTATTATGTATCCTCGAATTATGTTTTTTTTTAATATCATCAATGTACAGATTGACCAATTCTACAGTTTTATTACATACGCAGATTTCTTAATAAAATTTAATATATTAAATATAATTTGGGGATGTAATAAAATATAAATTATCAAAATAAAGAAAACTGTACTTCTTCAAATCAATTTTTAATTTACATACTCGTCTAACATATGATAAAAATTTTAATACCTTTGTAATAATAAGAATAAGTATTGATATGTAAAGAACACATTACAAAAAACAATATTCAGACATGTGCCTTGACTTATCTAAGATTTCATTATGATGAAAATCCAGTTTTTCTCATCCGATTTGACACTTTGAAGGTTTTGTTTTTCAAATAAGTTATGCAGTTGATAAAATTGCAGGATTCAAAACATACGGTGCAACTGGTTGAGATCGTGAAGCGACCTGGACAGACCCTCGGCCTCTATATCCGCGAGGGTAACGGCGCAGATCGCGCGGACGGCGTCTTTATCTCGCGCATTGCGCTAGAATCCGCCGTTTACAATAGTGGCTGCTTGAAGGTAAGTGAGACTATATATTATTATGCAAAAGTTAATATGGAATATAGCGGTTTTTATTTTTTGTCTACATTTAAAAGCATTTATGGACTTAATTACCGCACACCAATGTTTGGAGAGATATTGCGATGAAGGGTTTCTCAGTCTCACTCGATAAACTTACGTTTCTTGCTTTCCAAAGAAGACGTTTTAATATTAGAAAAATTTGTGCGTAAGATTTGATAAAAGTATGAAAATTGCATGGAAAAAGACTTGGAAAAATCGGAAAAACTAAAAACTTATTTATTTTAATTAAGGACAATCACATCTATATAGCTTAGTATTGAACTTACCAAAGTAATTAAATTACAAATATTCACAGATTCAATTTATAAAAAATGAAAAAATAAAGTAAGCTTGATCGAAAGATCGAAAAAATAATGTGCGGACGACCAACGACAAACAATGACGTCTGTCCTCATGCATCTACCCTAATTGCTGACTGAAAGTCTCTCTCTCTTAAGCAAAAAAAAATAAATGTTCTTAATTAAAATACTTATAAAATGCTTCAAAATGTGTATCTTATCTCAATCAGAACACAGGCATTCGAATCTAAAAAATTGCGTCATTAAGCGCAAAATAACTTTTTCAAATTATATCCATAGTTCTTATATATTTAGGATATATTTCTTTATATATTTGTTTAGCGTGATATCTTAGAAACAAACAGTAATAATTTTAAATCGCTGGTCCAAAAATAGCTTGTTTACCTTTGTAAGGAAACAAAGTTGTAGGGAAACAATTGTAACTTCTTACTGAGTATTACAATCATGATGTTAATATACGTAGATCGAAAGCGGGCATCTCTGACTTGTAGTTGATTAGTCTCACTGAAATTATATTTAATTAAACTGAAAAGCCTGATGTCATAAAAACCATCAAAATCAAAAGAATAAAGTGGGCTGCTCACGTTCTAGATTGAAAGATGAAAACCCAGTAAAGAAAGTTTTCATCGCAAAACCTCTAACAACTCGTAGAAGAGGTAGACCAACATTAAGATGGATCCATTCAGTGGAAGAAGATTTTATCATTCTCAGAATAAATAACTGGAAAACCCAGGCGAATAGTAGAAACTCCTGGAAGAATCTCCAACAGAAGGCCTTGGCCCACCCTGGGCTGTCGTGCCAAATATGATGATGAAACTGAAAAGAGATTTTATCATCAGTAAAATTAATTTAATAGTAATCAAGGGTGAATCAAGATGATACATTTTTTTTCATTTTTTCTATGAAATATGGACTTCTTTAATTCTGATAAATTTTAGAACGATTATTAATTATTGACCAGTTTATTCAATCATTATACACGTTGTACAATCGTTTTTATATTAATGTGGATTGTAAGAACATGACGTAATCATTAAAGCCAATTGAATTGAAAATGTACTTTTATAACTTTTAACAAAATGTTAATTATATTTTAGACTATAAATATTTCCAATTATTGAACATTCTAAGAGAAATTACTTTAATTTTACGGAAACAACTTAGAAATAATAGTGTGAAATTGGTCCCAATATACTAGAAATTAAATATATATTTGTGTTTTTAATTCATATACGTGTATATTTAATTATTTGTGACAGAGCGAGATCATATTACTACAGCATTTTAGAAACACACATCACGATGAGTGTAAAAACAAGATAAACGGTGCTATGACGCCTTGAGTTAATCATTAAAAATAGAATATTATTATTAGAAAAACCTGTTAAGTACGAGTAGAACTAGCACAACGAGGGTTACATATATATTTAGGCACTTACATATTTAAGGATTCCTAATATTTTTATTAATTATTTAATATTTTTATTTATATATTTTTTTAAAACATGATGTATGTTTAAAAAAATATAATATTTAGGATGTTCTCTACGGATTTTCCCGCAACTTTCTAGTCAAATTTTACCAATCCTGTTTTTTCATGATTTTTGGTTCAGTCATTTCGGAAATAAAAGGGGGGAGTTAGAATATTATTAACAAGTAAATGAAACTACGTAATGTAGTATTATATATACTTTATTTATACTTTTAACCACGACTTAGGTTTCGTTGTATGACAAAATCTTCAGGTGGGCTATTTGAAGATATTATCCCATTTGATTACTTCAGATAGCCCCCCTGAAGATGTAAAACAACGAAACCTAGGTCGTGGTTAAGAATATAAATAAACTTTATAACTTAAAGCTAAATATATTCAAAATTGTAGGTTGGTTCATACATATATATATATATATATATATATATATATATATATATATATATATATATATATATATATATATATATATATTATACAAAATTCCAAGTTTCTACATCGTATAGTTTCTGAGAAATCGTCTCCGACAAACTAACGCTTAGACACATGAGTGATCTTTAAAAGGGTTCCGTTTTTCCTTTTAAATTGCGGAGTCCTAAAAATATAATTGCAAACACTCTATTCTAAATTTATAATTCGAATCGAAAAAAATGTTTTTAAGTCTATTTATCGCACCGGGCAGCTTTGACGTAACACACTGAACACCTTGAAAATAAAAAGAAAAAAAAACATTACAACCAAATATTTGTTTAAGTATGTACAATACAAAAGAAATTATAATCGAAATAATTCGTACAATATTAGAATATATACAAGATGTAAGTCTGAAGAAGTACTTCTCTAAAAAAAATGAAATGACCTCCGCTGTTTTCTCCCGCCTCCGCCCAAACGTTATGCTCCGCGCCCCCACCGCGGTTTCTTTCGGCATTTCTGTTCCGCATTTTAAGTCAATAAAGATGAACTTGCGAGAACTTGCCAAAAACTATAAACTTAGTTAACGGCTACGCGGCACCGCTGGCAGGGCGGTGCGTTCAGTCTTTTTTCGGCCGCTTTCACAAAGTTGCAAGTAACTATTCGCGTGTTCGGGGGCGGTTTGTGTTCACTCGAGCTTGATCGGAGTCGTTGCTTTTCCGAGCGGTTCGAGGTCGAGTCTCCATGCTTGAATCTAAATTTTCTCCATAAGCAATATCGAGATCATCCCGATAGGATAGACTTAATGCAGTGGCGTGTGAGCGAGCGGTTGTTTAAAATATGACGCTCGTGGCTCTACGCGGTCATCGCACTGAACTATTGTCTACTTACAAACAATTTAATATATTTTATTCGTTATCTGAGTGATCTATATGAGTGTAAAAAATGAAAAGCTTGCGTTTATTTATTGTTCTTCAAAACAGTCCGCTTACCACTTTGTGTATCGTTTCATTCAATTAAAGAACTGAGAGACGTAGTCGATATATTGTTCCTTAGACGTATCGTTCTAAAGACGGTCAACGCTTATTTAGCATCCGGGAATCATATTCCTCATAGTTTCTTTTTTATTTCTGGGAATAATTAAAAATCACATGGTGCAAGGTCAGGACTATATGAAGGATGACACATCATTCCCACATCCGACGTTGTGATATATTCTGCCGAGCAGAGGCGTTGTCGTGATGAAATAGGATTCTACTGGTATACTAGTCCTGGTATATAGTCCTGGTATACCAGTGATAATTGCTGTTATACCAGGTTGCGATAACTGTTCCTTTATTTTACAGAACAATTTTTGCATAATAACCCGAAGAACGGGGCAATCATTTTTTCCCAGCACTTTGTTCTTTCTTTACCTTCGTAGATAATTCTTGAGAAGGAAATGCGCTAACTACCTCTTCATTTCATTCGTAAGCTGTTCCATTATCTATAACGATGTCTAACATAGCATTTGTGTGACCTATGGCAAATTGATGGCCGATCAACCTGACTACGGTCATTTTATGGAATATCCACCAAGCTTTCTAAAGGTTTGAGTAGAATTTTTTATACTTGATGGATTCTAATTTCTACATTTCTCGAATCTGCTGATAAGCTACTCCCTCGTGAATCTTTAGAATGAGCGATGCGGTATTGACATTATCTTCAATAATCGCTTTTGACAGACGTCTCTCAAGTAAATCATTCATTGAGGTTGGCGTGACTACGCTTGTACTCATTAAACCAGTTGTAAGTGGTAGTGCGGGATGGAACTTCATCAAAAAACATCAATAGAAGTCAATCGTAACTTTGTCGTGGAATGAGACCACAAGGAACTTGATAAAACTAAACTTATAAAAAAATTGTCGAACGATAATTTTCTCATATTAAATTGCTCTTCACGTGATTCTCACACACATTTTCTGAATTGACGCTAATTTTTAAAAACCAGTGACGAATTCAAACAAAATGCTAAAAATATCGATTTTCTAAATTTTAATTTATTTTTTGTTACCGTTATTGCAAATGCTCAGTTCCAAAACTTTCAGTGCCCTATTGAATATCAGTGCTAAAATTGTTACTGATACATTGGAAAATGAAGTTACCAATGTACTTCAGCAAGCATTCATTTTTCACTATTTTTCTTTATTTTATTCGAAGAAACTTTACAATAAGCCTTAATTTGAATAATTACAAAAGTGGTTTATGGTTTATTTTATAAAAATGCGACGTAAGAAAATTGTTTATTCGTTTTATCAATTTTATTTTTGTCACTAAACAATATATATATATATATATATATATATATATATATATATATACACACACTAAGAAAATATAAAAAGATCAATGAAAAAAATCGTGAAAATACATTTGAAATTTAAAGCTGTTTGTAAGGTAATGAAAGAACTTTTAAAATCAATTGTTACATAATACAAACAAATGTTAAATGTATTTTGTTTATGAATATTCCCTGATAAAGCCGGTGAAAAATTTACTTGCTAAAGTACTCACATACCAAATAAAGTATATACTTTTATATCTGTAACCAGCGATCCCCCTCAGCTTCGCATGGGTGGGCAAAGATTTTTCGCGTATTGACAAGGGACGCGTATAATTTTCCTTTCTTAGAAAATTATATATGCAAGAGCAATTTTATCTGTATCTGTAGATGATGGTCACTAAAAAAATTAATCTGATAAGAATTAATACAATTTTGTACAAAAAACTTTAGAAAATTTAGTTAAAAATTAGGTTTTTTTAAAAACGTACTATCGTGGATTTTATTGTAGGTATTGTATCTTATGTTCAGTAAAACAATGTTTCCATTTTCATAAATTATTCATTTAAAGTTTCCTCATGAATGTATCCAATAACAAAAATCAGAAGAAAACTTCGATCAGTAGTTTGTTGAGAAAATTGAGGACATACAGACAAATGCAGTGTGGGAATTTGTGTTATACTATGTATTGATAATTAGATTCAGATAAAGATTTTAGATACAGTAATAGTTTTTAAGAAAATGTTAACTTTAATTTTTCAAACTAATTTTTTAATAATAACTAAAAGCTTATGCAGATCGTTTGTTAATTATAATGGGTATTCAGTAAAGATAAAACATTATTTTTGGTGGCCCCTGGTTCGTACTAGTAGGTACTTCAAAACTTATAGCCTAACGAAAGTCATAAGAATAATGAGATTGTACAAGAAGGTAGCAATGCCGGAGAGTCGTTAACTAAGTTTATAGTTTTAAGTAGTTCTCGGAAGTTGTTCATTATTGACTTAAATGGTGAAATAAAATTATCAAAAGTCTCTATAGTTAAGGAGAATGAAGAAACCTTTTGAAGGAAGGCAGGATTATATTTTTCACTGAAACAATTTCATGTAATAAAGGAACAAAGGCAAAAAAGTGTGTATAAATAATATTTTGCGAAGAGTCTCTCTGAGACTATCCATTTAAACAGGTATCATGTGGGAATATAAACAAAGTTTGCAAATAAAGATAGCTGCAAACCCTAGAATGTTTTAAGGTTTTATCTCAATACGATATTAAGAAGCTGAATATTTTTTTAAGTAGCATATTTTATCTGCAATGACAAGGAGCTGAACAATATCAGAAATCATGGTTTCATTACAAACATCACTGTTTATAAACGATTATATCAATAACCTTGAATCGAGGATCACTACAAAATTTGATTTTGATGCGAAACATCTAATGACGCATTTGGATGAAAGTTAAAAGGTCCAAATGGCAAGTCGCAACGTGCCATTCGACCAGCTTCGGGTCTTGTCGGTTTTTTCCGACTTAACGCTTCCCTCTTTATTATACTACAAACACACTACTTTACGTGGATATACTTTATTACTATAACTTTACTCTTTTATATTGGTGTTTAGAAACACCATTATCGCATGTATAACATCATAAAAATATTTCAATATAAAAATATAAAAGTTTAGATGTTTCACATTTACCAGGAATCCCATTTTTTGGAATAAATTTCTTTATTACACGTTACACACTTGTCCGATGAGAGCTAGTCCAAAAAAAAGTGTAAGATTTTGACTGACACTTTTGCTACATTATAAAAGTGTTGATTTCGTCCAACACTTTTGCTACAGTATAAGCGTTTGCCTGTTTACAAGCGTATGTCAATGAATGGGTATATTACTATAGCATAGACGTGCGGTGTGCGCATTAGCTGTATTCGTTTAAGCGTGTGTGGTTTAGCAATCCCTGTGCGCCATAATATTCATAACCTCTCTTCCATATTTCCATACTCGTGTTATTGTTATCTATGAAGAATGAATTGCGAAAGTGATTCAGTAGAAGTTGAGGATAGTGATGATGAAGTTAGGTAAGTACCTGTGTTAAGATGACAATAGATGGATGATTTATTTTGAACTTAAATTTTGGTATCATCTTTTATTTGCATCAACAAAAGTTTACACATATATAAACTGAGACCAACATTAAATCAATACTCTTCACGTATTATCAATACTCTTAACAATGTTTATATATACACACACACACACACAAATAATTTTTTATTTCAATAGCGAATTCACTAAGGCATCGACGACCGAGTTACAATTTAAGATCAAACATGGAGGTAATCTGAACAATATTTGTAATAGTGTAGCGGATATATGCGCACTAGAGTGTGTCTTGGAAAATGGTGTTATTTTCATCATGCAGCTATCTACGTCTCACCGAATCATAAAATGATTGACATTTAAGAATTGTTAGATTATTCTAAAGATATATCTAGAAAACTTAGCAGATACGGCAAAAAATTACATAAACTTCCACTCATTTTGGCTGGCAACTTTTTTATAAATACTCAGAAATCATTGTTACAATTTCTTTGGATTAATTTTATTTAACATTTAACAATGATCCAGCAGAATCTACAACAAGTTACAATACCAGCATCGATGCAATTTTTTCGAGAAAATTTTCAAATAAAATTGAAACCTAAACATATGTGTCTTAATTTAGTTACCACAAACCAATAATTACTAAGATTGAATATACTGATTAAGTTAATAATAAAATATTTATTTTTATATATTTTAAAAAACCTTATTAATTAAAATTGTATTACCATTCTTTAATTTATTTCTTTTAATTTTTCATGTAATTTCTCTCAAAATTTGTTAACTTATTTCGTTGTGCCTACTATTTAGTACGTAATATATAGCTTAAATTCCGACCGGGTATCCCACGTCGCCATTCTTTTTTATTTTAAATTTTGATTAAACCTAACCAAAATGTTCCGATTTTACTCAAATTTTCGTAAATTAACTTCCTTATTAAGTTCTGAAATATATATTTACAGTAATAAATGTAATCATTTGATGGTATCGCAGATGATCACAAAATATAAGTTTCATATATTGGCCGACAGATGACAGTTCAAGCAGGTAACTTGCACTAACGAAATGTCGTCACACATTAAATACAAACAAGTCAATCAGAACATGCGGCATCCAGCTGTTTTATATTAAGTTATTCTGTTCGAGAGGATGTTTATAAATTAATCCTTATATTAGAAGTCTACGCGCAGTCCAGGACTAGTTGAAAAATAAAGGCTGTAATTTGGTATATCATTCCTCATAGATACTTACAAATAATATAATATAATTAGTTAAATTAAAAACAAAGTTTATTTCCATTTTCCTTTTATTAAACCTTATCTTATTGACAATATGCTGTAACGTAACATTTTCTCTGTCTTGCATCGTTGTTAAGAAATTTTCAGTTCGAAATAGTAAAAAGTAAACGCAAAACGTTATCAAATCTTGGCTTGTCACAATCACACTTAGCTCAAATATTGATGTAAATACATTTTTTGGATAAAAATGAAATATTAAAATAATTTTTAAAGACATAAAACTTTATCGGATATTAGTTCCAAAGAAAAAAAATTGCTGTTAGTATGAGAAACGTAAAATATTACGAATAATTTTTGAACCAATTCAGATCAATAATAGGCACAGAGAGCTGGGAACAATTCGGAAATCCAGGGGATCTTCAGGGATGCCAACATTATAAATGATATAACAAATCTGGATTTCAATTGACAGGACACATCATATAATAGAATCTATTACGATACTTACCGAGGAAAGCTCGGAGAAAGAAGGAAGGCAGAATTATCTCGCAAGAGATGGACTTATAAAATTGAGGAGAGCTTTAAGAGTCTGAATGTAATTGGTTACGCAAAGTAAATGAAAGAGCAAGGTAGGATCTGGACCGAGATTGTCAGGGACACTAGAGTTCTTCAAGAGCTATATAATTTACTACATATAATTTGATATCACTTTATTTCCTAATAACTAAATTGCATTGGGAAAATTATTTTCCAAATGCAATTTATTACGTTCGCATTACGTAGATTGAATAAATAGTTTTACCCGACTGTGGTACGCTACAAAAAGGCTGTTATGCTAATTTGTTTCTTTATATATTTTTATTATGAAATTCTATAATTCAGATAATTCAGCTGTTTTCTTACATGAGGTGATATAAAATTCCATCTCGTTGAATCACGACCTCATTAATATTACAGACATTTTGATTACGACTATACGTGATTAGTGTTAAAGTAAATGGCTTCAAATAAATAAAAATAGCAAGACAATTTCACAAATGTGTACCTAGCTACATATAGAATAAATAGCCAAGGTAATAAAATAAGTCACGAGATAATATAATCGTACAATCGGGACGCTCGCTTAATGGCTCAAATGTTTGCGCATAAGTTTAGATTAAATTTTTGATTTGTTGTCAAAGCTTCGTTGTTAATATTACTGTGGTAAAGCTTTTCTCTACTAAAAACTATGTCATTTTGTCCTTTATTAATAGCCTTACACATTTATTTACTTTTGCCTTTTCAAACGTTTTGTCAACATTAAAATTCAAATTGTGTACTCACAATAAATTTCTATATATTTGTACAGAGCCCCGTGTCCCACAATACTATTTATTGCTACACTTTCACCGTATAATCAAATTACGTATCTCAAAATAATAGCTACTTCCAATTATGTATTCACATCTAAATGAAGAAAACTCTATATATTTTTACAGAACCCCGTGTCCCACAATACTATTTACTGCTACACTTTCACCCTATAATCAAATTACGTATCTCAAAATAATAGCTACTGTTATAATTTCACAATTTTATCAAACCATGTTTCCAAAAATGCTATCCACTTATATCTCTTCGCTCTATTATCGAAACATGTGTTCTACGCTGAATAAATTTCTGTCTATTTATATAGAACTACGTGTTCCACCATGTTCTCTACTGCTATACTTTCGCACTATTATCAAACCACGTATCCCATAATACTAGCTACTCTTATTCCTTCACAATGTTAGCGAATCATGTATCTCACTTACAAATAGACAGAATTTATTCAAATAGACAGAAAAAATAGACAGAACACACAATTTTGCAGTGAATAAATTTCTGTCTATTTATATAGAACCAGGTATTGCTCAATACCATCTACTGCTTTACCTATAATTAAAACAAAGCATAATACTAGCTACCGTTATACCTATATAACATTATCAAATCATATTTCCCACAATGCTATACACTTTAATATCTTCACACGTTTTTTAAACAGTGTGTTCAACAATGATGGCTATTGTTGTATCTTCATGCCATGAACAAACCATATACCCTACAATGTATTTGTGTACCTGCTTCTGAGACACTCATGAATCACACAGTATAAAATATACTTACATCAAGCTCCATATACTGTGTATCACTCTAACCAGATGCATAGATAAAGCAATGACGTTATATTATATAGACCTGTTTTCATTCATAATTTAGACAATTCTCTATCTCTTTCATCGCGGTTCCCTTTCAGCGCTTTTTGAGGCCATATTTTATATTCGTTCGAAATGAGAATTACGTGTCTATTAAGTATAACGTCATTGGGTGGGCGTATACGGAAGTGTAGACATAAATAGCTAGAAACTTCCTGAAAGCCATATAATTATCGTGTCGTAGATTACATAAAAAAGTGACATCAAAATTACGTGTCTACGCACCAGCTCTCAATTACTACTACAATGGGAGATGAGGCATAATTTATTTAATTTATACTTTAATATTATTTTCATGTAATTCACAAAAACATACTTTTGTTCGTCCGTTTGCGATTTACATTTAAACACAAGAACGGCTTATCTGATTTTATTGATTTTTGCTTCTTGATAGACTTAGACAATACACTTCCATATCGTATAGGTACAAATGTTATTATCGATGTAAAGGTAGTTGAAACACGAATAATGAATTTTGTGTTATAAAGATTAATCCATTGTAAATACGTTATAATTATTTATTAAGTGATCATAGACAACGTAAAGAACCACACAAAAGTTTTCAATATGTATTCAGATCATTTCTAATAAGAGTTTTCATGTTATTTGTATACAACATTTTTTTATTTTTATACTATTTATTATAGTTTTTTATCATAGTTTTATAGCATAAAATAAATGTAATTTTTTATACTATGATTTTTTTAACCGTTAATTTAGTTTTACACTTTAACGTCACTAAACCTTTGGCAATTCTTATTAAAAATGATTGTAACTAAAAAGAGTCGTGCATCCCTTTTTCACAAGGACAAATTTAAAAAGCCTTATGCAATGTGGATTTGACCGTTCGACATTAAATGAAAACCTAGTCACTAATAGTAGTCATATATACTTTACAATAGTGAAATAAACAGTTGCGCTAAGAAAAAAAAGGAAACGAATGGAATAATATTTTAATATAACCAAAACTTAAATGCCATGTGTAATGTTTATGTAACTGACCTCAGCAAAACGGCAACAACACATAGTTGCGATCGAATCAAATGATTCGATCAATCGTGATGAACGCAGATATAATATTCGTTCCTCACGTGCTACTGATATTTCTCGTGGATATTTTTATTCTTCTTGTTGTGGGATTATAGGCCTATTTTTCATTTTCTTTAGACTGCCTCAATAATGGTGCATGGATTCGGAGGACCTATAGCTGTTTTCATATCTCTCTCGATATGTTCGTACAGCTTGAGCCACGTTTCCATGACATGAAACAAAGTAATTAAATCGAAACAGCGCTTGATGACAGCGAGGTGGATGTTACAGTGACTTATTTCCAGCGAGCAGGCTACCGGGTGACTGACGGAAAATTTCATCGTCTCATCGCGTAGCGATCTACATACCAAAAAATTATTATTTCTTGTCTTTTTTACATATATTGAAATGATCATTACGAGAATGTGACAGTCGTTGGCAAATAAGTTTTTCGCTTTCACGAGGGAATAGTATAATAATATCGTGTTATGACTTTTATGATACAAGCATAATAATTAATTAATTTACGATTTGCCTGGAATTAAGAAATAAAATAATTTTACGCGAAGGTGTCGATGTGGCTACATATATTGGCCTAGTGAATTCTTGGTGAAAATATATGGTATTTGAAATTACAAACCACTTAAAATATATGGTATTTGAAATTACAAACCACTTAAAATATATGGTATTTGAAATTACAAACCAAAATTATTCCCATGACTAACTATCGATTTCTTTAAATTTATTTTTGGTGTACGGCTGACAAACACCAATTAGTATATTAAAATTCATTTAGTGTTGAACGGTCAAACCCACATTGTATAGAATGTAACAAAGAACACGTTTTTTATTCATACAGGTGGTTTTGTGTATCAAACTGAATGAAAAATGTGAAGAATCTGTATTCTCAAGTGTTTTAAAAAAAAAATCACAGTCCAAGATAATTCCATAAAAAATTACTTTTTTACCGAAACACTCTTTAAATATACTTTGGACATTTAACAGAATTACCGTATGAATAATAGCCATGATTTTTATTATACTCTGTACATAGCTCAAAGGTACTTGGTAGGATGTCGTTTAAAACAAATTATTGTAGGAAATAATAGGAAAAATTATAGAAAATAACAGAAAATTTATTTCAAACGGCATCCTACCAAGTACCTTTGAGCTATGTACAGAGTATAATAAAAATCATGGCTATTATTCATACGGTAATTCTGTTTGATGTCCTTTATTAAGAGACAAATGGTGTGAAGTAATCATACTATTTCGGGTGAAAAATACTATGAAAAGTCAAATTTGAGTGAAAATAACTCTTTCAATATTTTGACTGACTCTTCGAAGCATATAATAGCTAATTTTTCGGAAATAACGTATATGTGTTTTTTTTACTTTCCCTTCCATGCTTTACAAAATTTACATGTTTTATTCATTCAATCCATTATTACTATATTGTAATTGCATTGTAGTAAATTGTTTTAAGAAGCCGCTATATAATTCGTATTACTTCTGTCGCGACGTTTACATATGCTTTAATGTACTGTAATATAAAATAATTTTGACAGTGTAATGATATTCTCAATAATAGAATACAGTAAAAATGACTTTTGAAAACTAAATAATACATCTTTCCAGTTGGATGAGGGTCGTAGATAAAGTCACGGTAGTCTACATGGAAAATATGGTCAAAATATGAACTAAACAAGTCAAAATGTAATGAAAAGGAAAAAGCATTACTAGGTGTTCTTATATATTTTATGTGTTTTGACAATATGAGTCACTATTTTCTCATTATAGCTATGAAAATTATATAGAAATCCATCAGTCAAATTTTTATATAAAAAGTTTGTATTATTCTTGGATTTAATTTGAAACAGGAATTAATGATATGCAGTTAGAAACTTACAGTTAAATTTCATTCCCTAATTCAGGACATTGCTTCTTAGTAATAGCTACACAGTACTCAAAATCATCTTTTACAAACGCGTACTACGTGTATCTAGAGAAAACTTTTTGCTGCCGTACCACTCTTTCACCATCGATGGTTCTGTGGACCTTAACATTTTCAGATGGTACAACAGATTGATAGCCCTATACAGTGATATTCGAGTCAACGTCCTATATATGAAGTATGGAATTATCGCATTATTTAAAAATTTTCTATATTTTAAAATAAGACAACTCTACTAAATTTTATCAAAGTCGATTCAAATTCTGAATGTCGAATATTTTTAAACCCTGAAAACCAGAAAAAACTGAGAAAACCAGAAAAAAAGAGAGAAAAAACTTTTAAAAAGATAAACAACTAAGAAAAAAACATTTAAACATACAGACATCCAAACTCACACATTTATGTTAATAGTTGGGATTGTAATAGACTAAAGTATCTCTAATATATTCTTTAAATCTATTCGCATCATAAAAATTCTTACCGCGTTTACTAATCAATCAATAGCAACTGTATTAAGCTTTATTTCCTTCTCCAATATAGAGTGAAATACTAGCTGCCATTGAAAGCGACAATACTGTCAGCCACAATTGTTATATCGCCGAACATAATCACACGAGTAACCCCACGCAAAGTAAGCAAAACAAATTCCTCGTACGAGTAGGCAACATCAATAAATCCGAGCATTATTGTGATTTGTCAATGACACGCCGGCGGTGGGCGGGCGCTGCCAAATGACAGGGTCGCGAGGAAAACCCGCGACGACCCACGGCTCGGGTATACACGGTCCGTGTGAGGGTATAGGCGGGTACGTACGGCTATATGTGGACCTTCTCGCGGACGCTAACGAGCGACGCGTATCGATCTCGTAATGGTGGTCCGAAATGTATGAACACGGCGCCGGTATAGTGCGACCGATACTTCCGATCCCTGCGGGGCCGCGTCGGTTGCCGTGATGTAATATTGATATAATGTTTCGATTCGAACTTTATGGTTGAAGTTTGTTTGAGTTGAGAGGAAATATTAAAGTCAAATTCGGATACGTTTTCAAAATGAGATCGTTGAGGGTGGCGACAAATTGGCGCAGAGTAGTATGAAGTAACGTATACAAATTTAATTTTTTTCAAACTACCTTAATAACAATCAAGTCAAAGTTTAATCATCTTGTTTAAATATAAATATATATATATATATATATATATATATATATATATATATATACATTTTGTTTTAATATTTTTTTTATTAACGATATCTTAAAACCGTAATTATTTATTCTATGTTTTAGTCGAGTTCAAAGAGTCTCGCTTCAGTCATTTAAAATAAAATGTCTATAACCATAGTACCACCGTCTCGCTGGCAAACGGTAGGCTTAGTGGAGATGCTACCGATAATAATTTAGATGGACACGTGTGGGTAGAAGTTAGAGGGGAGCGGAAAAGATAATCGTCTGTCTCGCTCCCTATCGTACAAATAGATACAATGTAAATAATATATTAATAGAGATGTACTCTCGTTGTGAATGAGAGAACTGACATAAAAAATTATTTGAATTTCAAATTATTTGTATTTCTTATAGCAGAGTGATAAAAATTATATCTTCCGCCGCACATCGTGGAAGTCACTCTCTTAGACGGGCGTTTGTATATAGAGAGAGAAAATTTCTTGCAGGTGTGTGTGTAACATTCTTTCAAGGTGTGTGTGTAACATTATATCTATAAAGGTTAATACGGTTCAAAGAAACTTCTATCGGCCGATATTGCAACAGAAAAAGGTAACATAACAGACAATCTGTTTTAATTATCAATATATATCATTAAACTTTTTTGCACATTGTCATGTTGTCTGCACTATCTTCATACATTATTTTAAAGTAGCTATAATGGTTTAAATGTTTAACTCAAAATGCTCATGTCATACTTCGACTTATTTCACCTAAACCGTCATTGATCACAATAAATTCTAAAATTAACGATAAAGAGCTCCTAACAAAATGTTGAGTCTTTAAATTAATTAAAAAGCTATTCAGAAATGTGTAGCCATATTATAGGTATCCAGAAATAATGGCTTCGAAAGGCCTGATCTTGTTTATTTAAAATTAAACTTAACTTTTTGTAGAACTCCTTACAATTTTAGTATAAGAATTTTAGAAAAGAAAATCACATATGTTTGTGATATCACATCGTCTAAAATAAATATCACATTGCTCGTCTCATATATTCTCAGTTATAATTAGGAATCCTGGCATTATCGTAACTCATTATGTCCTAGAACTCCGAAATATTCTAAATCACAACAATGTTCCTCATAGTCAAAAGTTCCCAGTCCATTTTGAATATATGCCTTTATCTAGTCGCACATATGTCAGTGTTCATTTTCTTTTTATAAAATTGACTATCCTTGCATACACACTCTTCAATCATATCGATTTTCATTCGTAACACTATACGAAGCTCATTGTTAATCGATTTTAAATTGCATCTTTTTGTGTCAAAACTTCAACAGATTAAGTGAACTTTTTTGGGAATAATAAAACAATATTATCACCAATCTAAATATAGCGATCGAACTACAGTTACAAATTTCCATATTAAACTGAAAGGGGCACCCCACTCGTCCATATGACTATTTGCGTTATTGCGAGTGTTTCAACTTTGCTTCAACATTTTATTTACCAGATATGTGGAGTCGAGTGCGACTAATTAATGTTGACCAGCGCCGTAATTACAGTTTCCACCTCATTTCACTAATGCAGTGTCGCTTTCACTTGCTTTTAATAATTTTATTCGAACCGTTATTGTTTACGAACTGCTTATGGCGATTAATGATTTTGAAGTTGCTCACTAGATGGGTTAACTTTTCACTTGATAATCTATTTTTAATTTATACAAACTTTTCCGGATATGGAATTAGTATTTTTTGAATTGATGAAAAGATTAGTCAAAGTGTTGATTCTGAGATCTATCACTGCGAGGTAAGAATCTTATAAATATTGCAGTTTAATATGGTAGTTAGGATAATTTTTAATTTGACATTCTGTTTTTAATTTATATAAATTTTTCCAATATTAAAGTAAGTTTCCAATATGAAATTAATTTAAAGTGTCGATTCTCAGATCTGCGAATAAGATCTTATGAATACATGTTCGTTAGATAGTAATGTTAATTGAAAATAGCTTATAATGAGGAAAAATATCGTATTCTTACAACATGTATCATTGGAAAAAATTGTACAAAATTACCCAAAAGATATAAAAAAGCAAACAAAATATCATAATTTACATATTTTTTCGGATATTATCATTTGTAAAATTAATTGCAGCAAAAATAAAATTATTTCAAACATAGATATTTCTTAAATTTGTAATTATAAATAAGGCAGAGAAATTGCACCATCAGTGTGTAGTACCATTGTGTGGATAGATACAGGCGTGGAAGCATAGTTAAATCAGTATTACTCTTGATTATGCGTGTGCAGTCTTTAGGCTTGGAAAACACGTGCTATTTAGTATCACAAAGGCATGCTGCTATCGACGCTGCCTAGTAGCAAACTATTAATTAGTTACACATAAGGAAAGAGCAAGCTTGGAAAATGCGGTCCAATTTGTAATGCCACTAAGCATGCAGTATGTGGAGCAGGGTACAGAGAGGAATTTCTCAAAAACATGAAAATTCGACCATCTTGTCAGCGCACGACAGGTTTACTGGAGACGCCATCAATAATAATTTGAATAGACGCGTAGAGGGGAGGCGAAGTTAGCAGAGAGCGGAAAAAATATTCATCTCTTTCACTCTCGATCGTTAATTTGTATTAGTGAATGAGCCAAAACTCACGCAAGAGATATTTGAATTTCGATTATTTGTATTTCGTATAGAGAAGTGAAAACAGAAAAAAACAGAATCGACTAATAGCTTTGAATACACAATGATATTGTGGATGATGATCGTGTGGAAATTATAGAAATTTAGTTAGAAAATAAGTTATTTACAGATTAAAATAGTCGTTTATTAGTATGGAAATGCTACAAAACAATGTCCGTTACATGCTTGATTTAATTGAATTTTCCCTACCCAAAGCATGAACGCTTTAACTGTGAGTATGCCAGTTTTGAATCAATTTTGTGACAAGTGGCCCACACGTAGGTGACAATAGTTCTATGCGACTATACATATTATTATTTATCAAAATATTGAATGTTTATGAAATACAAGTTCAACACTGTACAAAATTAAAATAACAAAAGAAACGTAAGTCAAAATATAAATAAATATTGCTAGTTCTTTGATTTTTATATTTTAAGCCGATTTTGCAATAAGATATATCTTATTTTTTTTTAATTATTTTTTTTTTGAATACGTTGAATATAAGTAATATAATTACCTTTGTAAACGGACATCTCGATTTTGGCCCCCACTATATACCCAAAATAAGTATACTGATGATTACTATATATATTTATATATATATATATATATATATATATATATATATATATATATATATCATTAGTACTTCCATTGCAGTTCAGGTTTAAATAAATACATTTTATTATAACGAAAATATTGTTCCCAATAACGTAAAAGAATTTACTTCACTTTTATATCAAATTGAATGATGCATTTTTTTAGCTACTTTTGAAGTGGCTCCTACGATAACGAGCACAAACAGCATTATCTGTTAAGCTACATAGCCTAAAAAAGCATAAACCTAGATAATCCGTAATCCTTTTGATCCGCGAGTAGCTTTTTATTTTACCCGCAAACTCACTCACTGTTATCAGTAGAGTGTTATTTACAACAGGTTCGGGGCGACAGCAATTCAGCATGTAAGGCCACTATAGTTTTTATGGAACTCATTACGATTCACTAAACGTACGATTCGTTAAATAGCTTATTAAAATGTTATCTCGTTTGTTAATTTAATTAGTAACCATTTATTACTTATTGTTAAGTATTTAAAGTTTGAAATAAGGTCTGATTTGGTAAGCAAGAAATTCATTTCCAATTCAAATCAACTGGATATCCCATCTAAAATTATATTTGTAAATATTTAAGCCAGTTAACGAAGCTCTAGTTACACCGAAACTCCGAGAAACTTGTGTTTCTAAATTTGGAAATATAAAATGGTATTCCGAAAGTATCGGATATAGAAAATGAATTGGTTCTCTATACTGATTACGTGTTTCCTCAGGATGTGAGAGTAAACGAACTTAAAAATTTTTGTCGTTGGTTGCAATTTTCTTAAAGCAATAAAGTTTGAAAATTATTTTTTCTATTCGTTAGAGTTTATTTAATAAATGCAACAATTATTTAAATAAAAAAAAATGAAAACAAACGTAAATTAATTTTTATGTAATGGAATAAAATTTTATTCTGCTTATAAAATTGCAATATGTACTCGTGCAATTAGGACCTATTATGCAAAGACCATAAAAAAATGCAACTCTCTGTCAGTATCCCTGTGTAAACATCTCCTTATGCGGAATTTTGGAATTTAGTGTTTCGTTAATACTTTTCTATGATTTATGTATTTTTACTTAAAAAGCAGATACCTTCTTTGCATAATCATCTATGAATAGAAAAAATATTTCACTTCCCCGAGTGACATTGAACCGCGAATATCAGAATGAACCAATTAAAGCCGTTTTCTAGCTCTTGATTCATTGTATTTGAAAGGCAATCGTGACTGCTTGCCATCTAGACGTATCATGTATTAGTGTTTTCTACAACTTTATTAGTGTTTTATTAGTGTTTTCTACAACTTTTTATATGTCATAGAAGTTTATAAGACCTGAACATAGGTGCCACAATAAAGTATCCATTTCATCAAAGTCGGATATATACATATTTAGGGGGATACATATTTACATGTTGTTGATTAGGTTTGCTTTAGCCACTACTTCATTATTTCACTTTGTGGCTACAAAAACCTTTACTGTGTCACTAAATTTTACTTGGCCATAATTTTTAATAATCTGACTAACAATAAATTGGTTGCCACTCTGGCACTTATAGTATATTTCTAAACAAACTTTTTACATTGAGCTTTATCATCATAATCGTCAAAATTCACTCGACCAGAACCTTTAACTTCAAAGATTTTTTTTATATGTTTTTAGTTTTTTTTGATGTTAACATCAATTTATATTATATATTATGTCTTTAATAAAAAGCAGAAGCTAAAATCTGCTTTGGACTAAACAGTCCAAATAGCGGCGCAAAAAAAAATTATGAATGTTTTATATGTTCGAGTAAGGGCTCAAAAATGTTTTGTTTATATGTCAATATAATGTTATGAATAGGCCTAAGAATTAGAAATGTACCAACTCGGAAAAAAAACTCAACTCGAGATAACTCGAATTGAAATTTACGTAACTGGAATTTATTTCGAACTACGTAATTCGAATTTTCAATACGAATATGTGTAAATGAATTGTTACAAATTATATTTGTCCTTTCATCCAACTCCCTGTTGGAATTATCATTACTAATCTTAGTAGGTCTAAGTAGGATTGAAATAAGAAAGGTATCGATAGTAGGTATCATATGTATATTTTTGGTTTTAGTCTTAGTTATAGTAAGTACTTATATGTAATATGAAAAATATTGACAGGCTTCACAAAATATTATCAGTCTAATTTTATGATTAAGGTACTTATGCTATTAACAGTTTAATTATAACAATCAAAATATTCACAATTAAATGAAACTACGTGATGTAGTATTATTTCTACTTTCTTTAAGTTCTTTACTTTGGATCTTTGCCAATTGTCTACCTGAAGATGTTGTAATACAACGAAACCTAGGTCGTGGTAAAGAACTTAAAGAAATTAGAAATAATACTACATCACGTAATTTCATTTAATTGTGAATAATGAATTTCTACAAAATTAACGTCAAATACATTTAATAATCGAAATATTCTTAATTAACATTGCTATTCTAAATAACAAATTATTTCGGTAATAATTCTTTATTGACTTTGTTCGTTTGTTGCAATAGGAACTTTAATTATTATACCATTCAAATAAGAATATTATTTACCAAATTAGCAAGTTATAGCACGAACGTAGTTAGTAAAAGTAAAGTAAGTTTCAACAAAACATATGCTCAAAAATGAAGAATAAATTCTAGTAAGTTAACGAATAAATATTTTGAACAAAAAATATTCTCAAATAACTAAGAATAACTTCTTGTAAATTAGTATGTAAATAAATAAGTACCTATTTTCAATAAAACGAAATCATTTTCTTAGTATAAAAACTAAAGATAAAAGTCTATTCAGTACTTGTTGAAGAATAAATAAAGTAGATAAATGATTCATTTATATTAGCTATTAAGAAATAGAATTTGTCAACTTTTCTAGGAGCTTGGTGGTTTCTTCCACCGTTACACAAAATCTCAGCTTTTAAAAATAAGAAGTGCTCTGAAAGAACTGCTGTAGCCGGTATGCAAAGATATTTATGAGCAATCTTGAATAACACCGGAAGTAGACCTTTTTTCGTTTCAAAACTGAAGTGGGTCTCATTTTCTGTCAAGATATGGTAATTCAATATATTGTTTAACCATCGCAGCTGTCGAAATGTATGAAGTTGACTGAGTACTGCACTCCATGTTTTTTTTTAATCTCCCAAAATTTCATCTTTTCCCGAATCAATAGTATTAGCAGCAGATGCACTGGGAGTATAGAAACTACTAGGACTAGGAGGAGGGTAGGTCTTGTACGTCACTGAGGTTCGCTCTTAATGGCCCTTCGTAGTCTAAATATAAAAGGAATAACAGAAGACAGTATTGGGTATTGTTCTCCTGATAAAATTACAGTCATATTTTCGAAAGTATGTAAGAGCGCTGTCACGTCTTCTATCAATAAACAATCATTGGAATCCAGATTTGATGGAGGTGATTCTAGTAGTGGCCATGTAGCAGAGAGCGGTATCTTAACTTATAGTAGGCGCTCGAACGTATAGTAATTACTGTTCCATCGAGTAAGAAAGTCTAGCTTGAGTTTTAATGTGTCATCTTTCAGTGTATTTGACATGTTGAGTAATATATAAGATAAATCCATGCTATGTTTAGAATGTGAAACAATTGTTCAATATGTGGTTAAAAGTTTTAGTAACTGTTAATAGCGACAGTAGCATTTTCTTCGAAGTTCAATGTTTCTTTCTCTATATGATCTCTGACCGAGAAATTAAGTGTATGAGCAATACAGAAGTGATTTCGTTTATTCAAACATTTACTTACAGCGTTTTTTTTCATTGCTGTAGCGTTATCTGTCATAAAACTACTACTATTGAATTTATATGCCACTGGTCCATTACTTCTTGAAGAGCAATCGCGATGTTTTCAACCGTTTGATTCTCTTAAGTAGAAATAATAACTGATTTCAATCTTGTCTGTTCTATGAAATTTGCTGTCACACTTATGAAATTTTTGTTACTTTCTAAAGATCAGATATCAGATGTCAAAGCTAAATGGTAAACCTCCTCTAATTCCTTCTTTAAAGATCGAATGACTCAAACCTATACTTTTCATCTACCATCAGTACAAATTTTTTTCTAGTTGGAAGTTCATAATCAGCATTTAAAGTTTTTGTATGTTGCTGAAAACCGTCGGTCTTCACTATTTGGAAAGGTTGATAATCCTTGACTATCGCATTAATCAAGGTATTGTCACCAGATTTAAGTCTTTCGCACGGCAACTTCGGAATTTGCTTCAATTTTTTTGACAAGGTTCAGCTTCCAGATCCCGAGATCAACTGAAATATTATTTCCATTCGCTGAAGGAGGCTTTTTTAATGTGATTCAATAATGCGGTCGTATTTCCCATATATTCGAACGAATCTGAATACTGTTTACACTTAACACATCCACTCATTGGCGATTCAAATACGTTTCAAACAAGAGATTTCCTTTTAGGTCCCGGTATTTTTTCAAATACACAACAATAAGTAAAACAAATAATAACAACTGACAACCGCTAATGAAATGATAACCTCAAAGCTGCAAGTCCACTATTGGTGACCAGGGAATCTAGTTTGATTTTATCGGCAAATTTCGTGTCAGTCAGCGTCGATGCCATTCGTCCAATGCACTAGGGCGGAAATAAAAGGCGCGCACACAACGAACGTATCGCTCTCTTGCTCTTTCGCTTGTTTCGTCCATATACCGTCAGTCCGAACTAGTGCAAGACTCGAGTTTGTGAGAAACCAACTCGGGTTAACTCGAGCTGAGCGCAGCTCGAGTTTATTCGAGTTAAGTCGAGTTGACTCATCACTACTTTTCGATGAAATAAACAGACTCTGCACTTCTAGTGCAAGTAAGCAATGTCTCGATTTATTTTAAGCATTTCTCGCTCAAGAAGCTTTGTCTTTTAGATTACACTTCGCGTGGGCTACAAATGTGAACCATTAAAGAGAAAAACTTGTTAAAAAATCCACTCTTACTCTATATCTCTCACTCACTTTTACTCTATATAGAGTAATATTAATTGAATTATTTTTAATTTTAAATTCAGGTGGGAGATGAAATCCTGGCCGTAAACCTGGTCGATGTACGTCACATGTCATTGGACGACGTTGTCATCATCATGTCAATACCGAGGAGGTTACTGCTGGTGACGAGTCAGAGGAAAGGTAAGCAAGATCCTTTTCGTATATCTTATCTTTTGAATACTAATACCTACTCTTAATTTTAATAAGTACTACGCGGTTTGCAATTTAAGGTCATCCCGTATCATGATATAACGAAACATAAATGAAGGTATGTACTATTCTGAGTTTAATGGAGAAACTTAAAAATAGATAAAACGCCTTCAAATTATACGCTTACCATTCATCTACGGATTCAGTAAACATGATCACATTTCCGAACACAGGTAACATCTAAAATGGTTGAAGATCCGCAATCGGCGCCAACTTCACAACTTTCGCTTTTTTTTGCATATCAAAAATTTCTGGGAGTTGAAATTATCTTATTTTTCAGATTTAAGCTGCGATATTTTGTAAATATGTATTTACGAAATACCGCAGCTCGAGAACGGATATTTACTAGTGGTAAACTCACTAATACACGCGTAGCGATGCCGCTGTTAGTGTGTAATAACTTTAAAGTCCTTTCGCCGTATCTTGAACGCTTAGATTATATTGTAACGAAAATGAAAATATGTGTTTTATGTGTTTTTGTAACTAGTTTTATTTATTTTGTAATATTAAAATTTTCCAAAATACATGTAGTCTAGAGGTAAATAACTTAGGATACATTTAATATAAATAATTGGCAATTAAAATTCTAAAAGTTTTAGGGCCATTCTTTGTAAACCAATATGTTTTAGAATACAACCATGTCCTTTTAATGATTATTTAAATAAAACGACAATGTAGGGACCACAAATATGACATTTATTACTTTCATTCGTGGATATTGCCTTAAAGCCACCTCTCGACTACCTTTAAAATAACAGAACATCACATATCAAATATAAGAAAGTACCACTGGATTTTAGTAATTTGCCTTAAATAATAAAACCTACAATAAAATATTTATATACCTTCGGATATCTCCTATTCCGTGTTCATACGTGTAATTAAAAGAATCACAAATCTTTTAACCTGCAAATAAAATAAGGCGGCTGATGATTTATTTTAGAATTAGATTTGCCCTCTTTAAAAATTATTATTAAGTTAATTAATTATATATTATAAATTAATACACCTAATGCCACCTATTATAAAAATGTAAAGGAATTTTTGTTTAAATAATATACTTATATTCTTTGTATTGAAATTATATCCTTTGTATTGAAATTATAAAAATGTAAAGGAATTATAAAAATGTAAAGGAATTTTTGTTTAAATAATATACTTATATTCTTTGTATTGAAATGTCAAATTGCTATTGCATTCTTCTTTTTAATTGGGCAATTACGATAAAACATAACCTACTCGTATATGTAACCCCAAATTCAACAGAATCCACAAGTAAAAACTTTATCTAAATCCTTTTAGCTTTTCATGCGCGGTGCGCGAACAAGCTTGCAGACTCATACTTCAAAAACAATATTTTTCTGTTCTATGACTATTGTTGTGTTGTCCTAAATATTTTTTTCATAAATATGTTCAGTGTACAGACAGCCCAATTGTACAGTTTTATCATCTAATTTTTATACTTTGGCTTAAGAAGGATTCATCCAATTATAACCACATCTATGGTGTAGATAAGATTGCAATTGTTTTTCCGAAATGCGAGATGAAGAGTGTCCAAAGCAAATGTTTACGAGCGCTTCTCAGCGCAGAATGACAGGTGAACGCAAAACGCAGTTTCGCTCGGCCTACAAAATGTATGAGAAATTGAAATAAATTTTTCTTGAATAAATATTTTTCTATTTCTCTTTTACTATTGCGTCAACCAAAATTGTTTTTTCATCAAATTATAGAAGATGAATTGAGCATTTTACCATTCTTTTTCGCATTTCAAATTACGGTATAATTGTTTGGAATTAATCCTCTAAACTTGCCCCTCTTTAGCGATTTTAGCAAGGAATGGGTTGTAAAAATGCGATTTTAAATCAATAAAAACATAACATGTTTGAATTATAGCTGAAGGTTTGATTTATTTTAATATCAAAATAATTGTACTACATATACCAGAGTCTAAAATATATTTCGCGAAAACAAATGTTTTTCGTCAAAAATGTAAATACGCCCTAAAACTAGCCTGCTTGCGGCCTTCGGTTATGATTTAAAAATTTATTCACCCTACTTATTTCTGCTATTGATGCTAGAGGAAAATCTTGGGTGTATCATGGACAGAATTTCGTACAAACACCTCCATACTTCAAGAACTCGGCATTACGCAGCGTCTATCAATCCAAGTACAGTCTCGAATTTTGAATTTCTTTGGCCATGGCTCGAGGCGAAACAATGATTCCATAGAGGGTTTGGTGATCCAGGGAAGGGTGGAAGGAAACAGACCGCGTGGCAGATCATCCATGCGATGGGCATGATGATCTGCTACAAATAAAATCTGCAGTTGTAGACCCTCTACATAAATGCACTAGTATGTCATCCAATTGTTTAAGATGGCGAGAAATTGTGAAGAGGGTCACATCAACCACCAATACTGATGTAGCCTCATCATGATCACGATCGCTCTATCAAGAGCGACACGACTGAGATAACTTATTTCCAAATAAGATATAGTGGGTTTGGGTTTAACCTGTTAAGATAAATTCCTTACTGCCCACACAGCAAAACTTTTGAATCAACTTGGTCTGAATACTAGAAAATATTCCTCTATAAAGGTTTTCAAAGATCTATTGAAGAAGTCGTACTTCTGTTAAACCCTATTCTGTCTATGCTTTGTACTTTCTTTTTTTTCACCTCATATCAATATTTGTATTCTTGTTTTTTGTTTGTAACCTTCCATCATTATCATTGTTTGTCCATTCAAGTCGTAATTGGTACTCATAACCAGATAATATATTGCAATAAAAATGGCTAATTTAAAATTATTAATTTACAGGCAATAAAGGCGCGACGTCACCGAGTCTTGGCGCGCGTTCCGAGCACAAGCCACCGCCCGTTGTTGTAATCAAGCGCGATATTCGGGAGGACGAGGATCGGGATCATATGCATCTTAATAGGTATCATAAGTTGCTTATTTACTTACCAAGTCAAACTATAAAATGAACAAAGTTTAATAAAGTCTTAAGTAAACACGTGGCCTTTAACTGAACTCTAAATATGCTCTCGTGTCCCAAGATGTTACATTAATCGTATTGTTACCAAGTAAATTAATTTTATGGAAATTGCGTAATTCAAAATGAAATCGTAAAAAGTACGCAATGTAGCGGAAAACTTGAAAATAGAATTTGGTATTTAGTTTTTTTTTAACATAAGGATTATTTTATATTATTAGGAACATTTCGTTACTTTAATGTGGATGAAGTTCATTCGCAATGTTAGATATATGAAGTTCATTCAATAAGCTGGATATGCTTATATCGAACACGCCTAATGTAGACAAATATTAAAATAGGGAGCATCGATTAATTTTCGAACAAAATTTAATTATTATAAAACATAAAACATAGATGTTCTTTAACATGGATAATATTTTAAAGAGAAATATAAAAAACATATTAAAATATAAATAAAATTATATACAAATAAAACTACAAGTTTTATTTGTATATTAAATTTGCTATACACTAAGATGTCAGCATACCACCTAGGCTTAAAACTAACTTATTTTCACACTTATTTTCATTTTATATAAATTGTATTTAAAAAAGTGTGGTTAAACTAACTTATTTTCATTTTATATAAATTGTATTTAAAAAAGTGTGTTCAAAAGATCTGACTTGCATATGTACAGGCATACGCAGTTTGCAACAAAAAATCAGCTTCAAGCTCGAAAAATAATTGTCAACATTTTGTACCGATTCTTTAGATTTGTTATGTACTTCAGTATCGATACCTATAAAATAAAAAAAAATCGGTATCGATAAAATAAATAAAAATCGAACATTCCTAATCAATATTTGAATAACAGAGTATAACCTTGCATGAGGTCATTCAATTTTCTTTGAATATGTCGTTGTATTAAAAATATAATTAAATTTTCCCCAGTTGAATGAAGTTCAAAATGACCTATTTTTTATATTTTTGAAATTTTAGCAAATTTTTTACGCATGTATTCGAAATATGAAAATACGAATATTTAAATGTTTTAAAATTCTAACCTTATTTAAAGAGGTTGATAGAAAATAAGACTATAAATTTTCTTTGTCTAAAAAAGTTTTATCCATTAGAAACTGTGACTAGAAGAAAATACAGTGAATAACGAAAATTATTCTAAAATAATATATCTGTTATATATAATATAAAAATTGAAATAAGGTAATCACAGTAACAAATAAAGTGGGTATTCAAAGTATTTGTTTGTTTGCGCTAACCTCTAGAACCACACGCATGACTTCAAAATTTGTTTGCCTCCAAAAACTTTTCTTTAATTCAAAGGGACGAAGCTGTATAAAAATCTGACAGAAGTTGGAGAACACTGTTTAAAATAAGGTAGAAAGAGACTGGATTTTATATTTACCGGTGATCCCGAGCATTCTTACCGATATACCCCCGATCCAGACCGCCGATGTCGATTGGAATACAAAGTGGAGATATTTGGTGGAACAGTAGCGTAATTAAACAATTTTACGCTGATGAAACTGCTGGGTACTAATAATACAAGACGATATTAAAAAATGAGTACCTAAACTTATATTAAACTTCTCTTGCATAAAAATAGAGCATTTTAGGAATTAATTGATTAAATTATCATAACCATTATCACAAGAATTTAATAAGATATTGGTCTTATATATTGGGGTTTGCTAATAAGTTTTTAACCCCGAGTTGCTGTCAACAAAATTTTATTAAACAAAATTATATGCAAAACTAAATTTGATTTAAGTATGCACCATATTATCTACAACTTGTCGCCTTTCTTGTAAAATTCCGGTGACTTTGATTCAAAAAAATGTGCGAAGTCGTTTTGGAGATCTTCTTTAAGGGCGAATTATTTTTTCATGTAAATGGTTACTTAGAACCCTAAATAAATGGTAATAAGAGGGCGCAATGTCCAGCGAATATGGTAGATGGGTGAGTAGAACCCAGCCGAGCTCCTCTAATTTATCGCGAATACATTTTGCAAAACGTAGCATTGTCATGTAGAAAATAAACTCGATCCTGTTGACTACTCAATTTGTTAGCTAAACGGTCCAATTATTCACAGTAAATATCTGCATTAATTGTAAATCCCTCCGAAAGCAACTCCCAGCGAATAATGCCCTTGACATTCCACCAGCAGCTGAGCAACACTTTTTTGGCACTTATTTGATGTTTGGATACTGAAACTCCTGTTTCTCCGACACCCAGCCATTAATGTTTGTATGTATGGTTAACGTATGTAAACCACTTCTCATCGCCAGTTACTAACTGTTATCAACTGACTGCACTTTGGCCTATTTATACCCTACAGTAAAACCTTTTATAAGTTTCGAGAATATTTCTAGAAAAGCCCCGAATTTGTAGCTAAAAACTTACTAACCTACCTAATATTTTCTTGTTAATTTAACCATTCTTTGATTTTATTAAAGTGTAAATTTTTATGTTGACAAATAAAACTATAATGAAAAGTGAAAATGATCGATACTATGGAGAGTAGATGATGGAAAGAGATTTTCCTTCCGTTAGCAGTCACTCAAGGTGTCAAACCGTAGCAGATAATGTAAGCCTTGCTATGTTAAGCTCTCTGGCGCATAAAAACCTATATTCATTCTCATATGTTAATAACATTAATACAATTAACGTAAAAGTTTTATTTACATTTAGGATATTATTCTTTCCATGAACTAAAATTGTAATAATGAAATTTTTCTCTTAATAATAATTAGATAAAAATTGTCTTAGTCATTTCTGTCGATAATTTTTTTTCTCTTACAATATTTATAAAATTTTTCCCTTTTTCCGATAACATGTTCAAAACAAAAATGAAACCGTTTGACACAGAAACTTAAAATTTGGGATTGTGATAAAGGTTACTAAACCAATGTATTTCAATACAGTTAACACTCAAATACATTAACATAGAAATTTTAACGAGAGCAAAAAAGGTACTCGAAAAACTTTTTTTTTAATTGACTGTATCGTGCGCCACCGTGACCTGCATCTAACTCAATGGTAAAAAATATTTTCCTAACGAAATGTTTGAAGTTGCAAAAAAGTACTCGATATTTTTTTTTTCATTTCAGGTATCGTGTGGGATATGAATATAAAAGGCAAGTTACACGGATTCGAGAACTATTTTTTATAAAATTTATGCAATATTGACGAAAGTATGCAACTAAACCAATTCCCAAACTGATCAAAATTGCGAAAAGAACCACGTTAGTGGAACTTAAGTTTATCGGAAAACTATAACGATGTTTGTAAATTTCATTGTTGAGTTACTCATGATGTTTTTAGACGTGTTAACGATATACGAGGCAAAATATACACATGGCGAAGGATAATATTGATATTTATAAATAGTTTAATAGAAATATCTTTACTATTAAATATTTATATATGAAAAAGTATGCAAGAAATCATCAAAGTATGATTTCTTCTCGTATTTAAAGGTTTATTTTTTTTACATAATTGCGTTCAAGAAAATTTTTTCAAATATATTTTCCTTTTATGCCAGATTTTATTCGATACTCTAACAATGAGGTCAATAAGAAAAAAGTTATAACAATCTCTAGGTTAGTTACCCCTAAAATAAGAATGAATTTTTTTTTACATCATTCCCATGTTTGAATTATTAAGAAGTATAAATACGTATGTCAAATTCTAAAAATCTTTGAGAAAACACCTGTGAGTGTGAGAGAGGCACGGATTTTATTAACATTTGCCCACATGTGTGAGACACGAGTTTGATTCATGTTTGCTCACCCATTTGAAGTGAAACTTCTCATTCATTTAATAACTTTTGTTAAATATATGTAATTATGAAATCATCCCATTTCGATAGCAATGCGATCATAGTGGGATGATTTTCTAATGAAAATTAATGGTCTTGATAATTATTTCCACTTCATTCGTAAACGTAGAAATTATTTGACATTAATTAGTTTCTAAATAATTTATATGTGTACATATGTATGACTTATATTTATTTATTTATTTGTTAAAAAACCCCGTGTCTATTTAAAAAATTGACCCCAAGATTTGGACCTGTGTGAGCATCAAAAGTACAAAAATTTAAAGTACAATATAAGCAATAATAAAACTAAAAAAACACATGTGAATTTGAATTAAATGTATATTAACTACTATCATTCTGTATGGCAATCGTGCACGCTCAAAGCAGACGAAATACAAAATGACTTCGGCCCCTCATATAATAGTAAAGCGTTACCAAAACCCAAAACTGAGAATCATCAACATTATAGCATAATCATTTTATAAAAAAAACATGATCAACATGAGTTACTTCCTATGGAGACCAGATGACTAGATCTGTTTCAAGGATACTACAATACACTCATTATCGTGGAAATGATGGGAACGCCGCACTACAAATCCTAACACCTTGTAGATTCTCTGACAGGTTTCGATAATAACATTGTAAAATGTTAGATGACCGCTTATAATCAGACCGTGATCTGGTACGGATGATACCTTTATTTTAGTCAAATTCGCTTTCTCAGCATTCTTTCAGAAATAAAATGACTAAACTTCTTAGGCACTTAGTTTCGGCATATTTTGAACGTTAACATAGTATTCATCAATAAATAATGTGTATTACAAAATAAAACTGTATGTACTCATAAAATAACACTACCGTGCTACCATAAAGACGCATCTACGATGTCTATGCCCACAACTTTACATATGAAAGCTCGAATGTAGCGTAGCGCAATGAAAATTATTTACATACAATTACATAAGTATTAAGATAACAAAATAAACATAACAGTTTGTAAATCCTATGACTCAGTCATACATAACGATGGTTCATTTAAAGAAATCGAGAAAGAATACCAGGTGGATGAAGGAAATTACGATGTAATTCAGTTCTTTCAAAGAAATGACAAGATTTATGGAGTCCAAAGAACGAGGGTTTTCTCTACAATGTATTTCTTCTCCACAGTATATTTCCGTTTAAAAATTTATCAAAAAGTGACATGTTTTTACAATACCTTTAAAAATCGAAAGCTCTTCTTCTAAGTGAGGCCTTGACTGTTTAAACACTAACAAAATAGTTAGCTTACATCATTAGCTTAGAGCCGTAAGACAATAACAGTTTAAACCAACTTTCAACAAACCTTAATTTACGTTTAATCTATCGATTCCATTTAGTTAAACTTAGTTAACTTCATGTGAAACTTGCAAAAATGAAAATTTTTGTTGACTAAATGCTTTATTATATTGGAACATAGCGAATAAATATCAGAATTATTATTAATATATGGTCATTTGATTAGCAAAAGCGTCATTTTACAAATATACTCTTTTTAGCTTATCATGTAAAGATAACAGAAGAGAGTAAAATTTACTGAGAGTGAGACGAAAATTTTAACACAGTTGCTCTTCATTAGTTCGAACGTAAAATGACTAATCAGCGCTCTAAAATGATACATTTTATTTTAATTAATAAACAATGTAATGTAATAACTAATAACATAACGCCGTTAATATCACAACTTTTAGTATTGTAAATAATTTTCTAAATAACCTTTAACACTATGACTATTACATGACTGTTCCGTAGAATGACAGGAACGGGAAACGGTAATAGCCGGACGATCATATTTCCACAGTTAATCTGCGAAGAGAATTTATACCACCCAGTCACGGGTGTAAAAATAATCTAGAGTTTAAACTTTCAACGAAGTTAAACTGTTAACTTAAATTACGACTAAACCGTCGTTTAAACTACGTCAGTGGTTCAAACTGCGATTGATCTTACGGGCCTCACCTAACCTAATTTAAGCTAATTTAGAGATGTAAACAAGTGTAAGGTCACACAATTTCAGCCGTGACGACTACCCGCGGTCACCGCCACGCGACGCCGCTACTCTCCGGCAGCGGCATACGGGCGACGGGCGCGAGGAGCGCTCGAGGCTCGCGCTGGGCGGCGCCTATTCACCCGACGACTACTACAGGCGGGCACCCGAGCCCTGGCTCTACCAGCCGCCGCCGCCCGTCGTTACCGAACAGCCCAAGCCGGCAGCGCCGCACCTAGCGCCGCAGCACGGCTACGAGCGAGGCCGCACGCTCGAGAGCCTCGCGGAGAAGGTGCACTCGTTTTACCAGCCGCCGCCGGCGAGGACGCTGCCATCAGCCGGGTACGTACGCGGACCTCATCCCTATAAATAAAATTTGATAATCAATAATTACTCTCACATTGCTATCGTGACCAAATTAACAGCGGCCACAGGTGTTTGTATCGTATAAAAAAGTTCTATGTCTTTTTTTCATTGGCTTATAATTTTTTTATTAACACGCGCCTTGTTCTAGAGTTTCTTATTTTATATGAAGGGAAAAATACACAAACTATTTAAAACGTGCTATGTACTCTAAACAACACGCACAAAGAAAAATAAATACATTTACAATATATGTTATCAAATACAAATATAAACGAGACATTGTTAAGATGACCAAAGGAGAATTATTTTTGTGTTAGTAAGACATAAAATCAATACGAAAAATATATTTAACTAACTGATCACTTATATAGAACTGCAATTTTTAGTGTAAGTTATGTAGTAAGACGCTCTAATTAACTAATTTAAGCTAAGGGATAAATCAATTAAAATGAAAAGTAAAATCATTCGTTTATCCACTAAGAATACATACATACGTTTCATCACGTCATTCACGAAAGACAACATCTCTTTATTGTACAAATCGCACAACTGCCATAGATGTGCTCTGATACTGGCGTTTGTTCACACGTTATCGATATGAAATAAGAGACAGCTACGATATACAAATTTAGGAATTTTATTCTATGTCTGACTCAAAGAAGATTTACAACCATTATAACCTTGAAAGACGTTGAAAAAATCCTCAACTTTCACAATTAAATGAAACTACGTGATGTAGTATTATTTCTACTTTCTTTAAATTCTTTACCACGACCTACGTTTCGTTGTATTAAAACATCTTCAGGTGGGCTGTTAGCAAAGATGGCCACCTGAAGATGTTATAATACAACGAAACCTAGATCGTGGTAAAGAACTTAAAGAAAGTAGAAATAATACTACATCACGTAGTTTCATTTAATTGTGAATAATGAATTTCTACAAAATGAACGCCAAATATATTCAATATGCTCAACTTTAATAATGAACGTTTTCTTTTTCGTTAACCTCTTTTATGAACTCATAAATTTGAACCAAGCAATCTTTCGCATAGTTTTTTTTCTATCAAACCTCCATTTAACTATTTTCATAAGTCATTTATTTTTCAGTCACTTTAAATGACGAAATCATCTTAAAAGTATTTCTTCAATTTTATAGCACACTACCTCTTCCAAGTCTTTCCTTCTATCGGTACCCCAGTGCAATATTTAGACATTCGATTTAGAGTTTAGTCCTAGCTAATGTGGGGTTAATCATGTTGCTTCGATCAGTAAAGCAGTTGGTTAGGAATATATTTTTTTAACCCGTTTTTGAGAAAATTAACTATACTGCGATGACTAATTAATTCTATTTATTTATTTTTTATATCCCTGGTTTTGATATGGTTCTCAAAGCTCTTTCTTCAGTTACACTGAGCAAGGAAAATATTTTCTTACTTTATTTTTCTTCGCCTTATGTCCTTGTCTATTGACTATTCCGCTCTGTCTTTATTTCCATAAATCGTAGAGTACAAATTGCCTTACAAATTATTAACCATCATTACAAATCATTAACAATCCAGTAGCAAGCTTCTAAACAAAATAAATGGAATTAATTTATTTACAGAAATTTGTAAAATACATTTTAGAAAAACGTGAATTATTTTGTGTTGTACTTTGTTTAATTTATTCTTTTATTAAGAACAATTTCTTACTTATGCAATAACAGTATTTCATAATTAAATATTACTTAATCTTACAATAGTTTTACACAATTAATTAAATAAATTATTATTCTGGACAAGTGGAGTACCGACTAAGATAATAATCAAGAAAACAAACGACACTTTGTCTACAGTCATAAATCAAGAAAGCTTTGTCACTACTCGGGGGTAGCAATTATCTTCTGTTGGCCATTTTATTTAATGCATAACAAGATAAAAATAGATTTTCAAACAATGAGACTTTATTAATATTTCTAATTATATTTTTCTGTATACAAACTTTTTACGAAGGCCATTTTGATTCTATAAAATTCAATGGGATCGCTCGATTAAGTAAAATACGTAAGTTTCTTTTTATGGTTTGATTAATTGCAATAAAATAGAAATATAAAACTCTGCAAATTCAAATTGTAACGAAATGTATGAAGTTAATTTACAGTTCAAAATTAAATATTCAAGTGATTCGAATTTCTTTGTGACCCAGAATAAAAAATTATATCCAAAAGACTCACAAGTTGCAGAAAATAACCATGCTAAAAGACGTACTGAAAAAAAAATAACCGTGTATAGGTACGTGTAAAGTAGGATTACGTATTTGCTTATACTTCTTACATTTTTGAAAAACATTATAGTTTGAAGTCACATTAAAGCTCTACGTTTCGCAAATGGCATTTAAAAATTAAAAATAATAAATTCGACATCTATTTAATTTTAAACACTATATTCAATTACATCTCACGCTATGAGATACGCGAAAAAACTATTTGCTTCACTTAACTTTTTTAATATTCGCAAATATACCAGACAGTAATCGAGATAAGTATATGAAGCATTTACCTGCAAAATTTCATCCACATAAATATAAAACGGCGGAAGTTGTGAGATTGTGACATACAGACGAATAGACGAACGGATACGACGAAATTGTAACAACTCTTTGTTTCATTCTTAAACCTTAAAATCAAAGACTAACGCACAACGTATATGACGAATTTTTAAAGGCGAGGGAGTCGGTGGCCGATAAGTACCGACTTTTGTCGGCGAAGGTCAGTAGCCGATTTTCTATTGACTCAACGCATACGTCAAAAGAACTAAATGCCCCCCGTTTCAGTCAGCGTATGATTTTGTCCTTTCTCTGTTAGCGTGTTAACTCATAATGTTCGGTTCGGCGAGGGTCAGACAGATTCGCCCTAATGTGTTTGTAGGACCAACTTTCGTAGGACGTATGCGTTACAGTATTAAATATCATATGACCTATTTTCTTCAATCATGGTCTAATCTTCTTGCGCGTAAACATTATTTCTCTTAAAAACGATTACATAGCTTTTTAAATATATTCAAATGGTAACCCGATCCGATTTCGTATGATTATAATTAAATTATTTGATTAAGTTTTTCGATATATAAACGTAGTTACATATATTAATGAGTCTTGCGCTTTATTTTTCTTTGACAAAAATATAATAATGTACCACAACATGAAGCGATTGCGATATTCCCACGCCAAACTTGCCTGTTTTTTTCTCTGTTCCCCTCTGCGTACGCGAGTACATCGTACTGAAGGTCACCAAAATACGTTCGAAAAACTTTTTAATTAAATATACATATCTTAATTTCTTTTAAATCACTGGTCTACGTTTTTTATATATATTTTTCTTTCATGAACGTAGTCCCGTGCTTTATATTAATTAAAATATATATAATAATGTACTACAAGATGCCCTGGTGCTGTTCCCATCCATCCTCCGTTCCCCATCTCCATGCTCGACTAAATCATGCCGAACGTCATCAAAATACGTTCGAAAATGTTATAATTCAAACACCTTTTAATTTTTGTTAAATTACTCATCCAAATGATAAAGTATACATTACAATTTTAGATATAAAAAGGTCCATTCCGACTTCGTATGGGAACAATTAAGTTATCTAATTAAGATTTTTTATATGTATTTGTTATTTAATGAACGTAGTCGTGCACTTTATATTAACTAACATAAATATATTAATGTACCGTAGTATGACGTAGTCGTGCACTTTATATTAACTAACATAAATATATTAATGTACCGTAGTATGACGTAGTCGTGCACTTTATATTAACTAACATAAATATATTAATGTACCGTAGTATGACGTAGTCGTGCACTTTATATTAACTAACATAAATATATTAATGTACCATAGTATGACGCCCTTGTGATATTCCCGTACTATGGATGCCCCGTTTCTCCTCACTCTTCCGTTATCCATTTCCATGTACGAATACATCGCAGCAAAAGTCATAAAAATTATATTTCTATATTTGTTTAATTTCTCTGAAACTATTAATCTAAATTACAATGTGGAAAGTTAATAAGAGTTAAGAATGCTAATTTCATTAGTGAAATACTTGGTTATGTTTATTTTTAATATTTTCCCGAAAACGTATTTTAATGAGCATTAATAAACTATTCTAAACTTCGTCATTTTTGTTCCATACACATTTTTAATACAGTTACTGTGGCTTATCTATAAAAGATAGATAAGTATTTTCACAAGCTTTTCTTTACGTTTTTTCAAGACCTACAATCCCCCCAAATTAACAAATTGTTTAATGATTTTTCCAGCGTTCGCTACGGCAGCACCTAGAATAGCAACTTTTTCTCCGACTACGTTGACATTATTAACAATATCACAAAAAATATATATGATATGTATGTATTATAAAATCTACCACAACCTGAAAACTAGGAGTTATCATATTGATAGAGTTGTAAATCAACCAGTTTAGCGGTTTTTGAACGGATCTCTAAAAAAACAAACGAATAAAATGTTCCTCCATTTAATATTAATGTGATGTTAATTCGTATCGTCACGCGAGGAGACAAATTAAATTGATTCTGAACTAACACCCAATTACAATTTACGACACTTTTAAAAGTTATAAATTAATTAGATTGTTTTAAAAATTAATAGCATAAGACGACTAGCGTATTATAGGGAAAGAACAAATTCATTCTGTCAATTATAAACGGTTTGCTGAATGGTTCGTTTTTTTTAATAAACTAACAATTCTACCGGCTGGAGAAATTACTACACATTTATTCATTCTTGAAACTTTTTCCCTCCGGGTTGTACCAAGGTGGAAGCTCTAGAGCCTCAATAGATAATGTCTACATTACGGTTACTAATATATAGATATAAGTATATCATTATATTAAAAATATTTATTAAAATGAAAATAAAATTATAGTTGAAAAAAAAACAAAAAACAAGCTTTTGACTTCGCCAGTCCTTATTGTTGTAAAAATGTTTTTTGGTTTTTTCAAAAAACTAAAAAAAAACTTGTTTTTTTTTAGTTTTTTAAACTCTAATTTTATTTTCTAAATTTCTAGTTATTAAATTATTGTATTATCACCTTGATACGTGTGCAAACTTTCAAATAAATCGGACGTTTGGTAGTGAAAATTTAGTGAGCGTAAGTGAAAATTTAATTGACAGATTTCGTTACATACATTCATACAAGTGAAGCTAACAATTACAGCGTGTAATTAACACCGCCAGCTATTTATTTATATTATAGATTGTATAATAATGCCTTATAAAAGATTGCTTACTTAGGGTCGTTAGATCGATTGTTAAGAAATCTCGGTTTACATTTAATCTGTCGATTACGTTCAAATAATTATTTCAGCATTCCAATACGCACCGTTTAACTAAACTTTAAACATTAATGATTAAAAATAATAAAAAATTAATACATAATATTTCGAAACGTCGAGATTTTTAGAAATAATTTGTTTCTACTCATGCTCGTATTCCGTAAAAGCTATTAGGTAAATTTAAGTTTGTAGTTACTTTTTCACGTGTTACATGAGATCTGGGAAACAAATTTAATAATTTTAATACATTGCCTAAAATACGAGAAATACAAAAGACCTTGCGTCACAGATGCAATTGAAATTAAATAAAATACCTTTTAAAGAACCGACTTCAAAAAAGTCGGTACTAAAAAGTAAAAAATAATTAACTCAAAATAGAGGCTTATACTAAGTTACTTATTTTTTAAGTCGGTGCCAGCACCGCCGGTCAACTTAAACAAATACAAAATTTTATATTATAAATATGTCCTTTATAAATCTATTTCATATTGTGAGTACAATGGCAGTTGAGATTTTAAATTTACATTATAAATTAAATTAAATTCTAAATCATGTTTAATCTATTAAGGATGTTTAATCCATTAAGGAGTTCCATTGTTTATTTTCATCATCAGATCCATCATTATTTCCGTTTTTTACATTGTGAGTGGTTCAGAATGGAGAACTAAAATCTTAAAACTACATATTATACGAAAATATCGAAAGCATTTTTAGTTTCCAAAATTTCTTTACTTGGTATTTATATAAATACACATCTAGTCGACCAATAACATATATTTAAAACCGCTACATAATAAAATAGCCCCAGAAACTAGAAACAAAAGATCATGAATAAAAAAAAATTAACTAAACATAACTTTATCCACAATTACAATTTAGTACTCTCAACCGCCCAGAATTATTTTAAAACAATTTCTGACAATCGCAGCCATAGCGCTCCGTACGTGCAGACGGCAAATAAATTGCACACCAACCTGGCTTGCCGCCAACCAAAATTTTAATTCGAGTACCCTTAAGTCACATCCCGTCGCATACAGAAATTCCTGCGCTTGCCAACAGGTTTGCTTGAATTTTATGTGCTAAACAAAATATACATATATTTGAGTTGGGTATAATTATTCCTGTAATTGCAATTATTTTGGTAATTAAAATGACTAGTAATATTGTCTTATGACTACAAGTAATTCGATTCGATTATTCGAATACGTTGACGTATTAAGATTTCAGGTAATCAGTACTCACGATTACATTAATCCGTTAAACGTTTTATTTTCGGATCGGATTCGCATTGATTGGTTTTATTTACGAATACAAATATATATAAAGAAATGACACACTTCTAATAACTATTCGTTTTATAACATAGGTTATTTATACATGGTGTCGGGGAATAGATGTCGGACAAAGAAAGATACTATTCGTTGACTATAATGGAATAAATTGTCTTTCAAATAAATTGTTAACACGCCCTTTTTCGAATTGAGTGAAAAAAATATTACACAATTCTTTTTAACACTCCGAATACTTGTTATATTATTTACCCGCAGTGGCGAGGTCTTCTCAGCTGTTCGCTGGTTATTCCCACGAGTGGCGCTGAACAATGTGCGCAACTGTCTTGTGTACGAAAAATGTGACAAATAGTTATGAATATTATTTTTAATTTTCTGAGTCATCTTTTAAATTTTATTTTAACGACAATCAACTATTTTTCAGTCAAGGAATAACGTCTTTTTTTTCCAAACATTTATTCCCGGACACGTGTATATAGGGATATTCCCTGCCAGATAGAGCTAACACACGACAAAACCACAATTATAATAGAATTATTTTTTCATAATCCTAATAAATTTATAATGATATAAAGTAATTTGGTCTGAGAATGAAAAATCCTTAATGACAAAAATGTCAAAAAAATCGCTAAAACTATTAATATAAATTTATGTATTTACAACATAAATACATAAATTTAATCATTTATTTACACACACACATTTATCGTTACATTACAAGTAACCTATTCGTAACGATAAAAAATTAATGGTTTAACAAGTATACAAAATACAAAAGAACTACAGATTAAAAATGAATACAAAATATATGGTAACTACAAAAAACAACGACAACACAATTCTACAAATTTACTTTCACTCATCATAAATAAATCACACTCTGGTGCGATCATGATTAGGTGGTTGAGCAGTTGAACACCGCGGGGAACTGGAGAGTTCCGATTTAGTTTGATTCCAGAGGGTGGTATAACAAACAGGTGATGATTGCGTGAGCGTAGGAAATTATCAAATAGGAAGAATGAAAGTTTACTCAATATAGGGCACAGAGTTTTTCCTCATTCGTGCAACATCAGTTCTGAGTTGCAAGGAATGGAAAACTAGCATACCAAAGAGGAAATCTGTAGGAAATAGGAAGGAAAAGTATACAGCTATATCTGTATATAAGGAACGTCTTTTGCACATGTTCAATCATCAAGCTGTGTGGCTTCGTGTGGGCTTCAAATAATGGAGCCGGATTCTGATCGGCTCTGCACCAATGAAGTCTATAGCAGAAGAAATGATGACAAATGATAGGTTAAAAAATACTTTTAAAATACTAGAAGTTTTGACTGAAAAATATATTTTCATCGCTGGTTTAAAAAACCAAAACGCATGTATTTCAACCTACGCGTACGTAATTATTGTGGTGTTTCCATTCCACGCCATTTCATTTCTTTCAAAAATTATACATTTGCTTCTATATTTTAAACAAGTAGGTTTATACCTCGAAACCCAATTATAGGGAATGGATGGAACCCAATTATAGGTAATTTTTTTTGAGTTTCTAAAGTGAAAAGTAAAAACGTTTACCCTTAAACGATTTCCGCTGATTATTTTTTTTTCGTAACATCGTTCCCTATAAATAACATTGCATAAAATATATATTTCACAGTGTTAGTTTTATTTTTCTGTCTTGAAAATTACTTAAGTTTTAATAAAATGTTTGAAGAATGCATAAATACTTGAAAGGCAGGTAGAAATATAATTTATAATTATACATATATTAAGATATCAATCGTTTATTAAAGCTGCTACAAAAAGTGCTACGTCAATCTTATTTCATTTTTTTTTCAAATAAATTATTTTTTCACCAAATTTCTAATATTTTTAAATATGAAACATCTGATAGCGCATTTGGATGGAAATTAAAACGTTTGGATGGCACATCGTAACGCGTCATTCAGATTCGCGTCTTGTTGGCTACCAGTATTATAAAATTAAACTATATTATTACCTATATTATAACCTTCCAACCACAAACAATTCAGAAGGAATGCATTTTACAGCAGATTTTAATTTTCTTTATCCAATTTCCAATTCGATATTGGAATTCTGTAAAATTTTGATACAATTTACAATACAATAACTATAGTGTCACATTCCGAAAAAGTTAGGTACGAGTTCAGCACAGCAAAAATGCTAATTTTATGGATTTTTTTTAAGTTAGAGAATATATATAAAAAATAAGATTCACTTGTGATTATTTTATTACAAGGATTTTAAATATTTTAAATATTTTTTACTTTAAATTTATAATTATTTTAAAACTTAAACAAGAAAAAAATTAAAATTTACAAAGTATTAAAAAGGTTTTGATTATTATGTTTAAATATTTAGTTTGTGATAAATACATTTTTTAAGTTATAATTTCATGGATCCTCTTTACTTACTTTATATTTCATGTGTTTTCGGTAGAAATGTTAACAGTGAAATTTTCATTGTTGCGAAAAGCATTTGTCCCCAATTATTAATTTATGATTAAAAAATCATGAATTTAATTAATGATTTTTCGGTTTAATAATAAATTTTTAAGGTTGGTAGCATAGAACATTTTTGTTAATATTAAGTGAGACAAAAGTCATCTTTTTAAACTTTTTTTAAAGTTTTTATTAATCTCTCATTTAACTTTTTCTCTTATTATCACCATTAAAATAAAAAACGTTTATACAGCAATCCAATGAAATAAAGGATACGATGAAATGATCAATATTTTAAAGCATATACCTATCTTACTAAAAAATGATGATTCGACAATACACTTTAAAGTGAAAAAAAATCGGGAGTGTGACTGTATGAGGATACGTGTATGTTAACGGGTAATATTTTTTACGTTGCTGACCGCTTTTCTTTATGATATGGTGTTTTATGGGTATCATTGGATTGCTCTTGAGAAGCTCTTTCCAACTGTATACGTTGTCCATATTTAGCTTCTCCAATTCGAAATTCAAAATTAAACGGAAATTATGTGACGCGGCGAAACGACCTCTAAAAGGCGGCGCGTCCCCCTTTCCCGCGCGTGATGCGTCACAGTCGCCACTTAACGTAACGAATTCTTTGACCCTTTCACTATCCAGTGATGTAATTGAATTTTGGATGTAGATAATAGTTACGTAGCTGCAATGCCAATTTTTTACCATCGAGTTTTCTGAATTGCCACGCAGTATGGAAGCAAAGTTAAAAACTTATTCACATCAAAAAAATAGCCGTTAAGCAAATTACTTTGCGATGCCAGAATGAACGATGCCTTGTTATACAAGTATCTATTTATTTCTAATGTTTATCTTCCAATAGGCGATACTTTGATTATCACTTTGCTTTAGTCGTTACAGCAGCGGCCGCTTACCGCGCTCGGGGTCGGACCAGCAGTTACCGCGTGCCGAGTGCGGCGTTGACTACGGTTCGCTTTCGCCAGCCGCCAGGCATTCGCTGCTTAGGTCTAGTCTCAAATCTGGTAAGGATTCAAGAACATATTCTTTCTTCAAAAAAATCCACGTTTCTCAATTTAAGTAATAAGTTTTAGTTTATTACGTAGTATATGTATTACTACACTTTTTTCATTTTTGCTTTTCACGAAGGAGCTTGCAACGATAAGACTATTAAAGAATCCCCCAAATATATTTAACCAAAAGCACGCAAGAATGATATTTTGAATATAGATACATGATGAATCAATTGTATCAACGAATTTCTCATGCCTAATAAAAAAAATCATAAAATTCTAAAAAAGATATAATGACTCCAATTTTTAATACAATGACTCCAATTTTTATGACGTAAATCAAAATTGTATTTTAAGGCCATTTATTACCAAAAATGCAATTTGTTATTATATTATTCTTTATTAACAAATTAATTAATTAAAACAAATTAACCTCCATAATGATATAACCAGAGTATAAGTGATGGAGAATATTTGAAAAGCAACAAAATTGTTAAATCCAAAAAAAATTTAGTCATTACGTCCATATTGCTGTTATTTTCTTCCATTTTTTAACAATCTGAAATTTTAAACCTTCCCAATATATTTAGAGAAGCAGTTTTCCATTTCATTTAGAGAAGTAGTCAGCAGAGGTATAAAGAAACGGAGAAATCACTTCTTCCGTCTAAAAAAGGTGATTTTAATATCCTTCGTTCGAAAATAATTAAATAATCGATAAGTCATAACACGAAAATAATCGTTCTGTAAGGAATAATCTAATATGGGATGAATAGAAAATATCCCAGCGAATACAAATTGAAAAGATAACTGAATTATTGTTTACTTACTAACTCTAAGTTGAGGAGTCCTTGGAAAAATTTGAAAATTTCAGCGTAGTTACATAACTTCCCATAGAACTATTTAACATTAACTTTTACTCGCTTAATCAAAACTTAATGTTGTCTTTGGACTAATTGCAGGCTCGACGCTGTCGCGTTACAACCAGCGGTACGGGAGTAGCGCCCCACCTGGAGGAACCTTCGGCGGTAGCAAGTTCGTGCCACCGCCGCGACGCAACCGCAGCCTCGACTACTCCTCCGACACGGAGGCTTCGTGTCCCACGCGGCCGCCCTACTACCTCACAGGATACAGGTCTGAAGCTCCTCTTCCTGGTCCTTTATTATATGATTTTAATAACGACTATATGATTTTAGAGCAAAAACGGAAGCCGTATAATTTTGTTCTGTCTAGTTGTCTGTCTGTCTGTCCGTATGTCACCGCTATTTTACTCGGAGACTATTGGTATTATATAGATGAACTAGGATGTTCTATAAATCGTTTCTACGAACCGCTATACAATGAAATAGTAGAGTTATGAGAAAAATTAATATTAAGGGTGATACTCCGTACATGTGATTGTGGGATGAAAAAAAATCCAGTTAGATAGGCTTGTGGGGTATCGTTAAATAGATCTCAGAAAATGATAAAGAGATAAGATATAGAGTTGAGTCAATAGTTGGTCAAATATGCGCTTCTAAAGTCTAAAAAAGTATTCTCCCCCTCTCACATTTTAAATGTGTGTAAAATTCTGAAAAAATTAAGGTAGTAGAACTTAAAAAAAACTTTGAAGAAAAATTACATTGAATAAGATATATTGTACAGTTTTATTGGGATATGGGATATTTTCGGTACCGACCGAAGTAACAATTTTATTTTTCACAGTGTCTTTGAGAAATACAAACTCGTAAGTTTAATATTGTTTGGTACTATGGAACCCTTCGTGCGTGAAAAATACTGACATTCTTTATTCAGTATTTTATTACGAGAAAATAATTTGTTTTTCTAAAAAAAATATTATTTTCTACTTTTTTTAAGTATAATTACATTTAAACGTTTCATTATTATATAACCTCCATAAAACAAACTGAAAAAAACAATGAATTATCAAGGTTTTTTTTAATACAATCAATATTTTTAGATTCCGATAAGAAGTTCACCGCTTCACGTTGCATCGCTTTGATCGTGCCGCATGGCGCCCGGTGTGCAATACACATAATATTTAAGATTATAATGTTGAATTCAGAAACCCGTAGAAGCTATGTTGATGTGGCAATTTAACAAAATCTATGCATTATATACACAATTTGTTGTAAAATTAATATGTAAAAGAAAAAAGTGTTCTTCCATATTTTTCATTTATATACCAAAAATTAGTATATATATATGAAAAATATGGGAGAACATTGTCTCGAAAAAGCTGTGGCTATAAGATAATTATATTTAAACTTTCACAAATGGAGCTCGATCATTTAATTTTAAACTAATATATGGCCTTTCAATTAAATATATTTAAACGAATAACATGCACATCCACGAGAGAAAAAGAAATTTATTAAATAAGTTGAAAATAATTCAGAATATAAAGAATACAAATACGAAAAAAATGGTCTGAAAATTTAATTTTATAGGTATTGAGAATAATTGTTTTGATTTTTTTTATCATATAAACTTAATGAGATGCTGGTTATTCGGGTTATAATTTCACTTATTCGGGTTATAATTTCACTTATTCGGGTTATAATTTCACTTATTCGAGTTATAATTTCACTTATTCGGGTTATAATTTTCCTTATTCGGGTTATAATTTCACTTATTCGGGTTATAATTTCCCTTATTCGGGTTATAATTTCACTTATTCGGGTTATAATTTCACTTATTCGGGTTATAAAGTCATTTCTTTGAATATTTCCAAAATATCGATTTACAGGCAATTGTGATAACTACATTCGAAATATTTCCTTACACACAGAACGCAACCAACGCCCGGAACGCTCGGCCGCACGGATCTTGGTCGCAGCGAGCTCGTCAGCAAGTTTAACTCCTTACCCAGGGATATCCGTACAACTACAAGGTACTTGTGTTGTAGCACTATTTTTAGTAAAATATCTATAGGTTTCGTGTCAGGACGTCGAAAAATTAATAGTTATCCTGTCAAAACGTCAAAACAAAACATAGTTCTAATGACACATTTAATACACTATATGACGGCGAATGTTTCAGATTCTTGTCTTTTTTTTAAATTTTACTACATTGCAGTTCTTAAAACTTTGTTAAGAAATGCTGTGATAAAAGTAATATTCGAAAACAACCTGCGTACTGGGAATTTAAAAGCTCTCGAGATTAAATTTTAAATTTAAATAGAAGTAATTAGGATCGGTGACAACCTTTCCTACAGGGCATTGAGTCGACAAATTATAAAGCAATGTAACTATATATAAATGGCACCGATCACAAACTTTCATCCATTTAAGTTGTGTTCGGTCAATTATGTATATTTTGTTGGCTACAGTATTTACATATTTCGTTTTGAATACATTTCTTTATTTATTACAACTTTAAACCTTTACTTTTTGTGTACTACTCAATGTGTTAGGTTTTGGCAGCCAAAACACCAACTAGATCACAAATAGGTTACCAAATTATCACTACGTTAACTACAAAATATAATACTTAAATTTAATAATAAAAATTAGAAAATTATTTAAGATGTACCCAATGAAAAAAAACAATGTTGGGTTGACAACCTATGTGCTATAAAGAACCAAAGCAAAAGACTGTAAAGTGTGAAGTGTGACTGTAAAGAAGTGATAAATAATAAAAATATTTTTATTCAAAACAAAATATATAAAAGCTGTGACCAACTAAATATGTAAAAACGCCTACATTTCTCAAAGCACCACTTAAATGGATAAAAGTTTGTGATGGTTATCATTTATATATAATTACATTTCTTTATAATGTGTTGAACGATGCTATTAGCATCACAGAGGCAGATTTAATTACTTGTCTGCACATAATTTTGGACTATACCCTAAAAATCTGCTCACACTCTTTTTTCCAGAAGTACAATTATTTTATATGAAAAGTCCTCTGTTCAAGCTGCAAAACGTTGGCATTAAAATCATACTGATACTAGAAACTCGCTTCTTGAAATTAACTGGATACTAATACCAGAAATTCGTTTCTATAAATATTTTCAAAAGTCTCCTGGAAAACCTCTACTTCTTCATAAAGTTTTATCCTTTCTAACTGTTTGCTTCTTTCTTTACCAAATAATGTAAGTATTTGTATTTTTTTATTTAGCATATATTGTAATTTAAATTATTTCATAATTTTTTCTTAACTCAGTGTTTTTCACTTTGTAAATTTTGTAATGCGCTAGATCCATAAATTTTTTATGGTCGTCCATACAAACCATTTTACAAATTTTGAAAAAAATTTTCAGCCAACCATAACGTTGGCTGAAAATTTTTTTCACCTAATAGTAAGTCCGCCAAACGTATGTTTATTTACCTAAATGTATATTAAAGATTGGAAATTATTAAATAATTAAAATACTTGGCAACTCATAATTCCCATTTAAATGGACAAAAACCATAAATTCAAATACGAACATGTCAAACTACTGCTCAGACCATTTTTGTGCACCTGCGGTTACCTGATAAACTGAGAATAAAAATAGGTAATTAATAATTGTTTGTCATAATTCTTAAACCTCAAAGCCCTATAATTTAACGACATATTAATTATAAAAAAGTATTGTATATATATCGTGTTCTACCTATCCATTGGACAAAACTAACAACTCCCACACCTTATATCGTGAAAACAAGACATTACATGATAAAGACATTACATGCTATACAAAAGTATAATATAATTCCCGGCCTTCTTCTTCTTCAGCTTTACAGCCTTACATGAACATCAGCTTGCTGAGTAGTTTCCTTCGAGACATTTCTCTTTTTCGCCTCTTTTTTCCAGCGAGGTTACCTCCATTGCTTTGCTATCATCTCATCCAAAACGTCTATTATATCTTCTTTGGTCCTCCTTTAGCTCTGGTGCTTAGTCATTTTGAATACCTTTTAAGTTTTTAATTTGTTCAATGTCCTTTAATTTTTCAATTTGTATTAGTCATGACAAGCATTGATACTGGACAAACGTTACGATTTTTTAAAATTAGTTTTTCCCTCTATTGATCATTAATTCGTACTGGGAAAAACATTTTTCTTAACATTATTTGTATTTGTATTTTTTTATTATTGAAAATAGTGGCAAATATACGCTATTAGTTATAAGTTTTGAATTTAAAAATAAACTGAAATTTATAATGGAATGACAGCCATAATCTAATGAAGAGCTAATTTTTACGAAAATTAATTTTGCCATATTTCTATCTAACATTTAATTTTGAATAAAGGTTAACGGCCGGCAAGCGACTAGGCGGACTGTCAACGTTACTGGGTGATGACCCTGAACCACCCGAGATGCCGCCATTGACATCAAGATTACCACGAGGTACTATATTACATTAAATTTTATTACATCTGTGAAGATGGCCTTTAGTTTTAGCTTGTAAATATCAAATATCTAGTGACTACGGAATAATAAATATAAATTATTGATAATTAAATGAAACTACGTGATGTAGTATTATTTCTTACTTCTATTTTACCACTAAAGAAAGTAGAAATAACACTACATCACTTAGTTTCATTTAATTATCAATAATGAATTTCTACAAAATTAACGCCAAATATATTCAAAATATAAATTAGTTAAATTGTAATTACTTCAATAGCTCAGTTTAAAAAAATTTAAACATTTGGGGAAAAAGGGGACCTATGAGTTTGTCCCAAAATAAATATGTCCAGAATCTATATTGACATTTGATAGAATAGTAATCCGTAAATAAAAATCAAGATATAATAATAATCTGTAAATAAAGATCAACATATAATAGTAATCCGTAAATAAATATCAAGATATAATAGTAATCTGTAAATAAATATCAAAATATAATAGTAATCCGTAAATAAATATCAAGACATAATAGTAATCCGTAAATAAATATCAACATATAATAGTAATCCGTAAATAAATATCAAGATATAAAAGTAATCCGTAAATAAATATAAAGATATAATAATAATCCGTAAATAATTATCAAGATATAATAGTAATCTGTAAATAAATATCAAAATATAATAGTAATCCGTAAATAAATATCAAGATATAATAGTAATCCGTAAACAAATATCAAGATATAATAGTAATCCGTAAACAAATATCAAGATATAATAGTAATCCGTAAATAAATATCAAGATATAATAGTAATCCGTAAACAAATATCAAGATATAATAGTAATCTGTAAATAAATATCAAGATATAATAGTAATCCGTAAACAAATATCAAGATATAATAGTAATCCGTAAACAAATATCAAGATATAATAGTAATCCGTAAACAAATATCAACATATAATAGTAATCCGTAAATAAATATCAAGATATAATAGTAATCCGTAAACAAATATCAAGATATAATAGTAATCCGTAAACAAATATCAAGATATAATAGTAATCCGTAAACAAATATCAACATATAATAGTAATCCGTAAATAAATATCAAGACATAATAGTAATCCGTAAATAAATATCAAGATATAATAGTAATCCGTAAACAAATATCAAGAGATAATAGTAATCTGTAAACAAATATCAAGATATAATAGTAATCCGTAAACAAATATCAAGATATAATAGTAATCCGTAAACAAATATCAACATATAATAGTAATCCGTAAATAAATATCAAGATATAATAGTAATCCGTAAACAAATATCAAGATATAATAGTAATCCGTAAACAAATATCAAGATATAATAGTAATCCGTAAACAAATATCAACATATAATAGTAATCCGTAAATAAATATCAAGACATAATAGTAATCCGTAAATAAATATCAAGATATAATAGTAATCCGTAAACAAATATCAAGAGATAATAGTAATCTGTAAACAAATATCAAGATATAATAGTAATCCGTAAATAAATGTCAAGATATAATAGTAATCCGTAAATAAAAATCAGTAAATAAATATTTAAGTATTATAATTTGTTGTTCCTGGCACAAGTAAATGTATGCACCGTGATTTATTTAAGGTTTTTTCATTCATTTCCAAGTTTCTGAAAATAAATCGCAAGACGCTTTTTCGAAACTGTTAAGTTTAAAACATAATATTTGTTGAACGTAAGTTTATGATTACATATACTTATGTTAATAAATTCAAACAGCGAGCCGTTGACGTAGTCCTCAAAACACTATTTCAACGTTTACTAAAGTGTTAAATGTCCTTCACTACACCGCACGTCGGGCGATAGGTGGAACCTGTCGTGGCGATTATATAATAACCCATTATTGCAATTTAAATAAAGTAGACACGGTATGTTGGTGACAAGATATACGGCCTTTGCAAGTGCGGCGCACCACTGGGATCCGGTTTCAATTTCAGGACGCGCCCCGCGTTCAGCGGGGCTGGACTGATTGGCTGTAAGAGATTACTCTCGTAGTAATGAGTCTGTTAATTGAATTATGTATACGTTTAATACATTAAAGTACTTAAATAAATAAAAATTTTAATTTTCTTTTTCTTTTCGTGGTTGTTTTTATGACAGTAAACCGTTTAAGCTTAATTTTTACTAAGAAAATGTTGAAAATAAACTAAAGTTATGGAAAATTAAATTTTTTTTCAAATAAAGGTTCAAATGAAAAATGTAGATTATTTTCATCTCATATTTTCGAAAAAAATTCAAAAAATCGTACTATATCAATTAAGCAATAGTCTGTAAATATATAATTAAAAAATGAATACATTACTAACTACAAAGTTTCTCAATGTCTATTCAACTCAATTCTAGGTCGGAACCATAAAAAATATGTGTGAGGCTCTTCTTTTTTGATCGCTGAGAAAAATTTAATATTGTAAGTTGAGACATATTGCCCAAACTCATCCTTAACTCAATCTGTAGCAAAATTCATCAATTTTATCTAATTAGGAACGTTGTTAATCATACTGACAGCATAAATGGGAAAGCGATTTTCTTTGTTTATTTGCTCTGCTTTCATGCTTCAACCAATCGTCACGAAATTTTGCCCATATTATACATATGAACATAGAATTACATACAAAATAGAACTTTTATTTTTGTAATTAAATAATCATCCCACGAGAAATAAGAGTGTGAACAGACATGTAATATTACATCACGGCAATATGTCAGCCTATGGCTACCTGTTTCAGGCCACAGGTTTTTTTCACGTCGATCCTGTGCATCTCAAACTATTTAGACATTTTCAATATTAGGATATGATTTTTTCACAGAAATATTTTTTTACAATTTGCAACCATTTTTTTTAGAATTTACACTTCGCTTGTTTGAAAAAGGGAAAAAATCCCCTTCTCCAAACAAGCGAAGCCACGACACAAACTATATAATTATTATATAATTTGGTTCAAAGATTCATATAAATTAATGATAGACACGTGTATTTATACATGCTGTAATAAAGAACGTGTATATCATTCATACGGGTAATTATGTGTATGAAACTGAGTACATTTGAAGTGTTTTAGGTGTAAAAATGTAAATTTTTTCACATTTTGGTTTAGTCCCAATATTTTCTATTTAGTTTGATGCACAGAATTACCTCTACAAATAATATACAGGTTCTTTTTTATATACAATTACATAAACATCTCCAAAATAATGTGCAGGAAATCCTCATTAAGTTGTAAATAACATAGAATTACATATTTTGAAACAAGAAAATTCAAACCATGTGGAAACTAGCCGATATCCGGATTTAGAATCATTATAAACTGAAAAATTCTCATAATAAAAAAATAATCTTTTTTACTGCTAACACCAACGGCATCAAAGAAACCTATTCGTCATCTCCCACTGTTAAAATTTTTTCATTTTCACTCTTTTCATCAACTTGAGAATCTTAAGTTATGAAAATATTAGTGCGAAATTATATTATTTATATTACACATAACAACATGGTTCTACTAGCATTCCATCCCAAATTAAAAAAAAAAGAAAAACCAGCGGTATTCCTTCTTGGAAAATCCCATTTGTACATGTAATATAATCATAAAGAACTGAGTCTGTACTAACGTCATCTATTAGCGTGTTTAGTAAACTTTCTGCTCACAAAATTCTGGAAAAAAAAGAAAAAAACAACAAAAATTCCTAATACCTTTTTTTACTACAAATTGTTTTACTACAAATTTTTTTACTACAAACTTTTTACTACAAATTTTTTTACTACAATTTTTTTACTACAAATTTTTTTACTACAAATTTTTTTACTACAAATTTTTTACTACAAATTTTTTTACTACAATATACGCGAACGAAGTCGTGGAGACAGCCAGTTTGACGTATAACTCGAATAGTTGATTCACTTACAAACAAAGACTTAAGATACAAAAAATCCGATTCGATATTTCAGGAATCATTTTAAAAGGTCAAACGAAAGGTCACACAACTTTATTTATTACCAAATCCATTCTGTGGACAAAATTTAATTCCGTAACAAAAGCTTGAAACTTTACAAAAACCGTCATCATCTCCTGTATCTCGCAAAATTAGAGTAACAAAAATGTTAAAAGCTTAGAAGATACATAATGAAAACCGCATTAAAGAGAATAATCAAATTTGTGATAGAAAATAGTTACCTTATGTGAGCAATTTTAACGGCAGAAACCTTTATGGGTTCCTTTTGATCGATTATGCGATCACGTCATTAAAGCATTTTAGTTGAGTTAAGAACTTTAAATTTGGTATTTGAATAGACTTTGCCAGTTTTTTTACATAGTTTCTAAAAAAAATGGAACAAGTGCAAAATATGTAGTAAATATATATTTATTTCGTCGCTTTTCCGAGTGAGTTATTACCGTAGCGGTAAAGTACTACAGTCTGAATTCCGAAGTACCTGTTTCGAATCTCTGAACGAATCTTTTTTTCTTTCTTAGACTAAAATAAAATGTAAACAAAGGGGAAATCCCTTAATCCAAACTCTTACGTTAACATAATTAAGAAAAACATAAAAAAAAACGTTTCCGACTCTAACTATGGTCATATCCAAGGTGCAGCAAAAATTAAAATGAGTAACAGCGATATTTGTACACCAGTGTGCACTATAAATGTACGTAAACGAAAAAAACGTACGTTGACCAAAGATAGCGCAGCTATTTTTTAAATAACTGAACAATAACTTCATAACTTGCTATTTTTTAATAAACGTTTCTCGACTAATTAAAAAATTCACATCCCTACCTCGAAACATAATTACCCTGTTTCCAAAAAGCCGTACGTTTTTAAGCTTCTCTTCTCGTATATTCGAAACTTTTAATTCATTTAACGATTATTTTTAAAATAGCTTTCCGGAATTATTTTCAAGAAGCAACTATTTTTATCATTCTCCTGAAATCCGCGTGTATACATATTCAAATATATATATAACTGTTTCAAATGTTAATGAACATATTTTAATGAAATTACAAGAGAAATACAAAAAGATAAACAAAGAAAAAAAATTACGAACTTACTTACGTACGTACGTATATACATTTTTCTTCGGTGCTCCGCCCAATTCTAATATCGCACCCGCTTCTCATCAATATAAGTTAATATGTCCTCATATTGAGTCATATAACGTAAATGGATGGCAGGAAGAGAGCACTCAGTGAACACTCGTAGAGGGTAGACCGATATTTAAATTTTACCGGATATTGGCGCGTGCGATGATAGCGTCAAAGTAAGGCAAATTCATTTTAAACCTCCGTCTGCAGCTTTTTTGCGTTCTTTTGTTCGCTTCGACACAGGAAGTAAGTTGAAATTAAGTTTCCAAGACGCGATCACTTTGGATTTTTTATTTATACCTGTTCATATATATGCATATTTTTCGGGTGAATCAGTTTTAAGATAGAGCTGCTACAATTGTATGTTTTAAATGGAACAAATTATCGTTAAAAATTAGGATAATATCGTGCCGAATTCATTATATATAGAAAGTTGTTACCTATATAATCTGAGTCTTTCTGTAAGTTTCTTTATTTATATCTCCAGATCGAATGAACTAGTTACAATGATTTGTAATAAAAAATCATTAGGATTAAAAACAACTTTAACTTCAACAGAAAGAAAAACTTAAGATGGGACATATCTCAGAGAGATACATTCATAAATATGGAAAATCCCTTAATTAATATTTAATGCTTTAAGGGGTTACATACAGTTAGAAGGCCGAAAAAAAGCGAATTTTCCAGATTTTTTTCTGAAAAAACTTTTAAATTTATTGGTCTAAAAATTTGTACACTTATTATGGTATCTTTTAACTGTACTTTAAGACTTAGTATTAGTAAAAATATTTATTTGGAAAGGAGCTACAGCTGATCTCCGGGAGCTCCTCTCAAAAAAGACGTTTTGCGGTGACCACTATATCTCTAAACTGGATCCTTTGAAATTAAAAAACCAAACAGATTTCAGTAAAGTAATGTTAAATCTAGTAATTGATCGAAGGAATAAGGAAAATAAAATTTTTTGACAAAATGGCGGTTTCTCAAAAAAAAATCGATTTTTGACCAAAGTTTTAGCCTTAAATTGTTTATATAAAAAAATTTATCGGTGAGAAAAAATCTTCGATTAATTACTAAAAAATATTTAAGAAGCTCGTGTTAAAATTTGAGACTAATCGGTTTAGCCGTTTTTGAGTAATGTTGGTCACCCGCTTTGAAAACACCATTTTGAGAAAAACGCATTTAAAGTTTGAAAAGTACTTTCAAGCACTCTGACACGCCTTTCCAAATTTGCGTGTAACTTCGCCGGAACCATATGAAATTTTCTGTGTGTATTCTTAAATATATGTACATTAAGAAAATAAAATTAAAAAAATCGATATTTTGAAAATTCTAACTGTATATAACCCCTTAATAAAAATGCAAAATAAATTTATAGAATATTTACTAGTCTTCCCATAATAAAGTAAATTGAAATGAGACATGTATCAGAGAGACACATTCTTAAACTTAAAAATCCCTTAATTGATCTTTAAAGCTTTAAGAAAAATACAAAATAAATTGAAATAATGTTTGCTACAGTTTTCCTGTAATAAAGAAAATTCAAATGAGACATGTTTCAGAGAGACACATTCTTAGATATATAAATCCCTTAGTAACCTTTAAAGCTTTAGGAAAAATATAAAATAAATTGAAATAATACTTGCTATAGTTTTTCTGTAAGAAAATAAATTGAAGTGAGACATATCCCAAACAGAAACATTCTTAAACATAAAAAATCCATAGTTAACTTTTAAAATTTTAATAAAAATACAAAATAGATCTAAAGAATATTTGAGACAGTTTTCCTGTAATATTTACACGTGTCTCTATATTGTTTTATAGATTTTTTTATAGCGGCATGATTTTTCAACTTCTTTTCCCCAACACAATAGATAAAGCAAATAAAAATTGTAACTGTTTTGGAATTATAAAGTAATAAGAATTAATTTTCATGCCCATTGCATATTTACACATATATTTACTTATTCATAAACCCCTTGCTCAACTTATATACATACCCGTAGAGTTGGATACGTGCTAATTCCATTAAAATAAGTGGTTATAAAATGTATCGCATGTAATAAGGGATAAGACAGAAAACAAACAGCAATTCGAATAAACCTTACTCAAACAATGATCAATCATAAATCACCAAATAACTCCATTATCCCATTCCTGATACGCTCATTGGAGCAGATAAAATATTAAGATTTGGTGTATCTCACAATAGTGTGAAACAACGTAAATACATGAGAGACAGGTGAACGCTACAGGATATTCGGGTATACTCTAGGTATATATATATATATGTGTGTGTGTATATATATATATATGTGTGTGTGTGTGTATATATATATATATATATATATATATATATATATATATATATATATATATATAACAATTTCACGATTAACTCTGTAGGGGTATGGGGTTTTTATCAAAGACTTTATTTACTGAGAACTGAAAATACGTCTTTAATTGAAAAGAATGCAAGGATTGGTAGGTCTTTACTGAGCAAGCTCTAAAATAAGAATGAGTTAAAAATTACATCCTACAAATTATTAAATAACACTAAAAGTTGCCATGACTAACGAGGTCCTCACTTATTAATATATAACAATGGTCTCACTTGCTAAAAACTAAAAATTCCCATACATGTCTAGTTACTTCAAACAATGAAGCATATATAAGAACCCTAGGCTACACATGGAGCGGTCCTTTTCAAACTATAAATATTAAGCAATTGATTAGTTTTTGAAAGAAACATCATTACTTATATAATTCAACAAACTCAAAAGCCTCTTTATATCGACTTTAGTGTGGCTGCAGCCAAGAGTTAAAAAGTTACGACCTGGTTAGAATCCTTTTTTCAGTTGAAAGTATTGAATCTTGAAAATGGTATAAAAGTTCTAGCCAACCCATAATCATCACCTTATAGAGAAAAAAAGGAAAAATTCGTACTAGATATTTATATTGGTATTAAATAGCCATGGACGTAATAACCATAATAACTCAACTAACGGCGCTAATGCACACTTTATACCGCACTATTGTGCATATTCCTAACTTGCGATTACCCGTAAATTCGTCTACGTAAAAATTGATAAATGACCGAATATAAAATTTCACAGGTTGCATTTTTATATATTAATTATAAAATAAAAAAAGGAAAAATACAAAGATTATAAGTTATCATAGCCATATTAACGATTATAAATTTGACGCAGCAGCAATTCTCGGTAGGCGCAAACGTCCGTCAACGACTTGCGTCTACACGTGTGGGCCCTCTCAAGTAGGTTGTTATTTAGAAATGTGGTACATTATACTGATATTAAAATATATATATATATATATATATATATATATATATATATATATATATATATATATATATATATATATATATATTAATAAACTTTATATTTTGCTCTAATCGGTTAGATTTTATATTTTTTTGTATTCGAATCGTTACTTCACTATATTCGGTAGCCATACGAAGAGTGGCCCAAATAAACAAAAACATATCAACAATTTTAGAGCAGGCATGATGAATTTATAATGACATGACGTATGAATTTATAATGACATGGCGTATGCTAAATTCTAAGTCGGGTTTAATTTACTTCTTTTTAAAATCGTTTAGCCTTAAAGACGTAACAGATGGTATATATTATAAATTCACTTCAGCATTTTCAATATTAGCGCGAATTTAAAATGTATTTTTGGAAAAAGGTCGATATGTAGCGCTGTATCTCTTCAACGATCGATACTAAATAGAATTCAAATTCGATAATGTCAAAAACTAAACCTTTGTAAATGATGATTCGGTGACTAACGACTGACAACTTTGGTCGAAGAAAGTTGGTGGGCGACTTTCCACCGACTCTATGCATATATGTCTAGAAGGGCGCGCCACCAGCTAAATTCCGTCTTTGTCTGCGCATGTTCAATCGTATGATCTGTCCTTTTCTCACAGCACATTTAACTCGTGATGTTTGACTCGGTGAGAGTCTGCCATAATGGCTTAATTTTTATAGGACGAGTGCATTAAATTATTAAATATCACGTGTTCCAAACTATCTCTACACTCTATATGCTGCTACACTGTAGAATAAACGAGACAGAGGTATTCGGAAACGTCTTCGATATAGGAAATATTAGAAAAAAAAAATAAAATAATCGGTATGGTGAACGTGGCGCTTTTTATGTTAATGGCTGATTTATATATATATATATATATATATATATATATATATATATATATATATATATATATATATATATATATATATTTCATGATATTCGTATTTATCATTAAATATCTATCAAAAAATTAAAGCTTCGAAATATAATTTCGAAAATGTATAAATGAAAACGTTTCATAATGCTAACAAAAATCGAAATGGTGTAATTAAAATATTGGTGTAATAAAAATGACACTGTATTTAAGTGAATCAGGCAGACAAAACAAATCATTCAGTAAGTTACGTACATACTTGAAAGATTTGTTTTGCCTGGCCGATTCGCGGGCCGATAGTGTCAATTTTATTACACCATTAAAATATTGGGGTAATAAAATTGACACTATATTTAAGAGAATTGCAGGTACACTATTACTAGTACTATTAATTGTAATACGTAACTTACTTGAATGATTTGTTTTGCCTGGCCGATTCACTTAAATATAGTGCATTTTTATTACACCAATATTTTAATTACACCATTAAAATATTGGTGTAATAAAATTGACACTATATTTAAGAGAATTGTAGGTACACTATTACTAGTACTATTAATTGTAATACGTAACTTACTTGAATGATTTGTTTTGCCTGGCCGATTCACTTAAATATAGAGCATTTTTATTACACCAATATTTTAAATTACACCATTAAAATATTGGTGTAATAAAATTGACACTATATTTAAGAGAATTGCAGGTACACTATTACTAGTACTATTAATTGTAATACGTAACTTACTTGAATGATTTGTTTTGCCTGGCCGATTCACTTAAATATAGAGCATTTTTATTACACCAATATTTTAAATTACACCATTAAAATATTGGTGTAATAAAATTGACACTATATTTAAGAGAATTGTAGGTACACTATTACTAGTACTATTAATTGTAGTAAGTAACTTACTTGAATTATTTGTTTTGTCTGCCCGATTCACTTAATTATACTGTCATTTTTTCTTATATTAAAAACGTACTCCATTAATACAAATATCTACTCCATAATATGTTCATATGCTCCATCCAATGTACTCCATCCTATACTCATTAATACAAACATATACTCCATCCTGTGTACTCCATAATACAAACATCATTAAATCATGACGTCAACGTGAGCGTGTGAAATGCGGAGCGCGCGAGATGCAAGAACACGCGGCCGAGTGAAATACGAACCGAACTCGCAATAAAGCGAGCGGTAGCTCAGATGCTGTGTGCGTGCTCAAACCAATAACAGAACTTAGAAGTCATATTTTTTGTACTGTGTATAATAACACACGCAATTTTTATATGTCTCGTATATTTCATTTGTCTGTTATTATTGGCGATTTTTCTTTTTTAATAACTTATTCGTTAATTTACAAACATTAGTTTACATATCAAGTTCGATGTACACTTCTTTTGTGTAATTTTCATTTCAATGATTTTCTACTCAAATTTTAATATATTTTAATTTACTGTACATTTTGAAGTGTTCTCCAAAAATGCTATTTTAACCGCGTTATATAAAAAATGAAACGGATCATTGCTAAAAAGCAATACTCAAAATTCTTGTAAAGTATATTTATGTAGTATACTCGGGTTATCAGCGCAGGACAAATTCAGAATTTTTATAAATAGACCATTTTGTAAGTGATAGTAAACAAACCACATTTAATAATATGTAAAATTAAATACGTTATTAAATTTAAAACATTTTTATTGCAAAATAAATGTTAAATTTTGTTAATAATCAAATCCCTGATCAATGCTTATGACCACACGATAGAAGGTAAAACTAAAAAAAAATACAATAACATACACGTATAATATTAAACTAATCTCACATAAAATATTAAAAGTATATACTCGAAACATTTCACTGTTTATATACAATAACATACGCGTATTATACTAAATTTAATTCAATGTTTAATATCAAATAAAATATTAATCAAAATTAAAAGTATTTCTTGAAACGATGCACTCCGTGTTAGATAGTGAACTTGCTAGACCGATCCCGAAGGGAGCCGAGTTTATCCGAATAGTGAACTCGCTTGGTCGATGCCGAAGAGAGTCGAGTTTACCCGATTTAACTTCGCCGGCCCGAGCGTGACGGCTCAGTTTCGTTCATTGCTCAGAAAAAGGGCGCATGGCGCGCCTAAAGAAGTTTTCACTTCAAAAGTATAAATTTTTTTATCACTTTAATATCGGTGTGCTATCTAAATAAATAATAATCTACCAATTACAAAACCTATTCTACTCTCATATCGAAAGTTAAAATACTACACAAGACTTGAAGTAATAACCTTTCAGATATCTGGTTTCACCGGTACACCATTTTTAGGGTTCCGTATTCAAACTAGGAATACTTATAGTTTTAGCATGTCCGTCTGTCTACCCGTCCGTCTGTAAGTCACAACCGTCTTGCTCGCAGACTATTGTAATGTAAAGCCGAAATTCGGCACGATTATACATGTTTATAACGCCTATAAATTATGAAATAAAATATTTTAAATTATTTTAGGATTCCACCTTCCGCCCATTCATAAGTAAGATTTCGTTGAAAAGGTCTTACAAAAATATAGCGAGTTCTACTCGCACTTGAATGTTTTTTATTGAATATTTACATACTTTTATATCTAATTAATAAAATTGGCTTAAATTTAATTCAATGTTTAATATTATTGGGCATATAAAGCTAAGTTGCAGAAGCACCTAGATTACAGTAACCTCCCAATATTCCAATGTTCATGTAATGAATATGTTGCTAGGAACTGAAACATGAATATAACATTTCACGTTACACCACTCTTATTAAAACTATTCGTTAAAGGAATTGCAATAAAAATGGTATCACGTCCGCAGGTCGCATCCCGTCGTCGCCATCTGTCTTCACGTCGGAGGAATATCGCGCGTGGCTATCGCGTGCGCCCTCCACAAGCGCCCTCTACGAGTCGCTACGCCGCCCACCCACTACGCACTACAGCGCCGAAAATATACACGATGCACTCAAGAACGTAAGCCACGTTTAGTATATAAATATATCGCCATGTCAATTATTCGAATCCCACATGACACGAAGTACAGTCACATGTGTGAACGGACATATCTGTACATGAGATGGTACGCATACTTTCTTTTTTGTTTCCCACCCTGTCTATTGGATTTATATTCTTTACAATTCAGCTTCTACATGAAATTTATGGGACATTTAAAAATCATTTAAAATAAGTTATTATCTTCAAATTCTTTAAAAGCTATCTAAATAAAGATTCTTTTAAAATTTTTTCAAATTATGTTGAACACTTTGGCTTTAATTAGAACAATTCTGACTACTTTCTCACACCCTATACATACTAGATTTAAATACGTGCGATTTTCGACTGAACTCTGACGAGAAAAAGTTTTTTCACGGATAAGTGGCATGTGTAAATGGTTATCTCGAAGAATTTAAGTATTTGTTCTACAAAAACGATATAAAGGAACTGAAATAACATTGAATTAAGTAGATTGCATTTAAGGAATTCATTTCTTCTGAGAAATAAATAAAAATCCTTTAAAAAGTCTTATTAAAAAAACATTTCTAACTACTTTCATACAATAAGATAATTTTTGAATGATAAAAGCGGGTTGCTGTGTATTATATTTTTAAATGCATATAATTTTTTTTTATAGATCGTAAATATTTACGAAATTAATAGTAAGATTCTATTAATATTATTCTAGAAAATCTTCTGTCTTTCTTTCTTATGGGAACCAAAAGATAAGAGCAGTATTAGTGTCTTGTAACTCAAAAATCACAACATCGATTTTCAACTGATTATATTACCAAACTTTACGCTATATCAATGAGAGATATGCGATGCAGAAAAAACTGTGACCAAAAGCTGATTCACCATATGAATGAAGAAAAGAAAAACATACACACAGTTATGCAATTAATCATATTACTAATTATATTTCATATTTATCTTAAATTTTACATCTAAAAATAAATAAATTAATTCCATAGATGGAGAACGCTTCGTACGGATCACTTTACCACCTGGGCGGACCTCGCAGCGCACTCGGCGGCGGGCTGGGCAGCACATTGGGCAGCACTTTAGGCGGCACCTTGGGCAGTACGCTAGGTGGAACATTGGGGAGCACGCTAGGCGGCACACTTGGTACACATCTGGGCAGCACGCTCGGTAGCACGTTATCTAGCACACTCGACCGACCGCGCCATATGCCGGCGCGCTCACTCTCCACACACCATATTGGATCTGGTATGTCTAACGATTTGTTGGCTTTTAATATATCGTTTTTTTTATTGTTAGTTAGGCAAATAATATATCTTGGTGTGGAAATTGTATGTATATATTAACCTATACATACTACATTTTGTAATTCGATATTGTTGGACGTATACTTAAACAACATTGTGGTTGTTTTGATGCTTATTAAGTATAAGTAGAATAAAATTCTACGTCTATATAAAATTTGCTTAGTAGTAGGTACTAAGCGAATTTTATACCGGAGTTTTGAAGTAGCAAAAGGGATCTTAAAATTTTTGCATCTAGTATTTTTGAAGTGAAACTTCTTTATCGACGCCGAGTGATCTGTCATATTAAAATTGTGTAAAGCGTGAGAGAAGAAGTAGATAGGCATATACTTTTGCCCACTTCATCCGTCAGTCTCAACAAGTCCTAGGTAACATGCAGAATATGATGATGAAGCCGGAAGGTGACCACTGAAAAACTCCAATGACCCAATGTAACCGTCTTGAGTTTAGACTTATTTGATTTAAATCAATGAGCATTCTAGTCCTTGGTACCTAGGGACTGATAATGTATCTGGAGGATGATGAAACTCCGCAATGATAAAATTTAATGCAATTTTTGTACAATGATACCGAAATCGGCTAAAATTGCTGGAAATAAATAAAGCTCTGCCTACACTTTCTCAAGAATACCCTCGCCACTTTGTGTTCTCTTCTGTAAATCACAACTTTTTACTTTATATGAAGCATATCATTAAGTCTTCCACCAAATTCGGTATGCTTTTAAATTGTTTTTATTACAAAAAAATGACATCAATTTTATACCAGTTAACAGGTGCATGATTTAGAATTATCAATGCAGGAATCAAATAAATTTGTTGCATCGTTTAGGTTAAAGAATTCTCGTATGAACGGATTATCAAACCTGTTGCATCTACAAAACCTATTTTACCTCATGACCACCATAACTAGAAGATACGAAGTATGATTATATGACTTTGCATTAAAATACGGTGCAATAGACGTTTATCATAAACCTCTTTTGTTATAGCGACTGGATCACCCTCAGTGCGTCGCATGCGGCAACTGCTGGAGTTGGAGGGGTCGCGGCTGGCTTGCCCCAATCCTAGCCCCGTGCCTACACCCTCGGCGCGACATCCACGCCATCTGGATATTAATCCAGCCGGTTAGTGTATCTCAGTATAGATCCTTTATAACCTATCCCTAAATATATGTGAGAATGAAAAGTAGTCGCCCACCTTAGTGGATTTATAAATAAAATATTTGCAGGAATCCAAGCTTTGCCAACAGAAATCATCGAGAGAATCTAAACTTACATGTTGAAACCCTGGACCCACAGAGTTCCTGAAATACAAGGTGGATAAGAGCGGGTTGACGGCGTCGGGCAGCGTGACCGGTCTCGCAGGACTAGGCGAACGCGGTGTGTCCGGTATGCTGTGGCTGCACCTGCTAGCTGGGCGCGGCCTGCGAGCCACGCCCACCGGCGCCAGCCCCAACACACCTACCACGCCGCCGCCTCCCGCCCCGGCGCGCGATTTGTACTGTGTACTCGAGTGCGATCGAGTGCATAAGGCTAGGACTGTGGTGGGTACTTTTAAATTGTATTTTGAAAAAAGCGGTCAAGTGTGAGTCGAACTCTTGCCATAAGCGTCCCCTTCCTGAAATGTAATAGGATATTAAGTAACTGAAACTAAACGCATATATGTTGTTGATAATTATCAATAATTATATTACCTACTAGCTTTGCCCGCTCGCGTAAAATTACGGTTTTTTGTCGAAACTATTATTATTATTTTCAATATTATTACTAAAAACTATGGTAGATGTATCAATGTAGTAATATTCACCAAGTGAATCAGGTCTGTAATATCCGGAAGAAAAGTATCCTATGGGTATGCTTCTCGGCGGTATAACTATTACCATTCCAAATTTTATTAAAACCTGTCCAATAGATTTCGCGTAATTGACGAACAAATTAATATTCAGACAGATAGACAGGCAAAAGTTCTAAGAAAAGGTTTTCGGGCTTCTATTATTATTCTATACGTTAAATCAATCACTCTTTTTAAAATATATGTTACAATTTTATTATATGTATAGATTCCTTGATTTTTTTGATATTTTCTTTTCTGTTTTATTGTTATATTGCTTTAAGAGATCGAGATATGGAATGGTTTTCACTGATAACGCAAAATTATATATTATATTATTTAACCTCTTCAGGTTGAGATAGGTACTTGACCTTTGGCGTTATCAGTCTTTTTATCTAATTACCACATTAATTTCACAATAAATTGGAACAAGGGAAAAAGTACATAGTAAGTATATTATTATTACCTCGCTTCTCTCAGTGAGTCGTTAACACAGTGGTAAAGTACTGAAACCTAAAGTCGATATAATCTGAATTGAAATCCCGAAATGAGTACATTTTTTCTTTTCTTAGTTTGAAATACACAAAAAATTCTTTAATCTAAACTCTCATTGTTTCTGAAAAATAATTAATCTCAGTACTTTTTACGTCTAACTCTTTAGACAAAATTGTCCCTTTTTACAGTAATATTTTTGATGAAGTTATATTTATAATGTGAAGATTAAGGTTTAACTGACATATAAGACTTCCCAACGACATTAAAAACATAAAAAAGTTGTCATCTGTGAAGAGTAAGAAATTAGTATAGAAACGCATCATATCATACACATGTGCGACACAAGGAAGTCGACGGCACACGCAAGGTGTCGTAGATATCACCCACAAAATTAACGCCGCGGCCATTCATGTGTGAAATCAATCGTGCGACACACTGATGACAGGCCAACGACTGTAAGAGAATACCACACGCCCATGCACGCTGCCTCCTTCCGTCTTACCTACACCTCTGACCCGGTCATTGGTTTGTGGTTCATCTACTCACACGTACGACTGCACACGGACCAAGCTGTCATTATATAATGGTTAATTTAAGCGACTTTTTGTGGTTTTATTGTCGTTGGTAAGTCATAGGTGTGAGTTAAGCCTAATTTTAATTAATAAACCATTGATTTTTTTGTTCATTATATAAACTATATCAAATTATATTCTCAAAGCCCTTGAACCATACGACAGATTATATTGCAACATGTCATAACTTAACAAAGTTCTTTCAGTTATTTACCATTATACTTGTCACGTCATCAGCTTATTACTTTTATTTATATATTTTATTTAGTATATATTATTACTCTTGTCATAAATCTCACAGGGTTTCACGAATTTGTTTAACTTAGGAAGCCTATAAAGCAAGCAACTATGCCTACATAAAGTAAAGGGTCGTATGTAATGCGGTAATAGGATGTCCACAAGGTCGTCCCTAATATTTTAATATTTATTACTTTCTACTGTCATTATACTTAAGAACCTTTTTAGTCTTTGGTACTCAAATTACGGAAGCTCATAATTTCTTCGGGTCTGTTCGTTTATCCAAACTCCTTAATTTCTACAGTTTCGAAGAATCTTAATTAATATTTCTATGTAAATTATACAATTAATATTTTTATATTGGTATCGGAAATCTCTCTCGCCCTACATATTTCTCTGATCTAGAGGTTGTCAACTCATTTCTTTACCTCGGTTCATTACTGACTGATCACGGAGAAAGTGGGACAGAAATCAAGAGATGTACCGAGATGGCTAAAACTGCAACGATTCAACTAGCACGTCTATAGTAGGACAGGAGACTCTCCAAAATCACCAAAGCAAGACTAGTCCAGAGCGTGTTTTTCTCGATATTTCTATATAGCTCTGATTCGTGGATGGGTCAGTAGAACGAAAGAAGATTAAGGTCTCTTAGATGTGATGCTGGAGAACAATATCGCACACAAACTAGGCCGCCAAAAGAACGAACATATTCGTTCTAAGCAGCAGCTAAACATCTAAACTAGACTTGCAACAACCTATTGCTAAAAGATTCTCAGTTACTACGGTTACATTGTTCGCCAACAACCAGTTATGTTGAGATTAACTGGTTTAGTTTAATGCGGTAGACAAGGTGGAAGGAAAGAGGTCCTGCAGCCGATCAAACAGCCGTTGTGTGACCAAATAACCACCACCACTGGTCTTCCTGTAATAGCCGCCCTGAGGGAAGCTGAACACCAAACAAAATGGATGAAGAATTACATAAAGCCACGAATGCCTTTCAAGGATACGACCTTCAGAAATGAAGAAGACGACCAAGAAGACATTTGAAGACCATTGAAGATATGTATTTTTCCCATAACTCATTGATTGGAGCGTTATTGGATAGGTCTTTTAATAGGTCCATTTTTTAAGCCTCAGCAGGTTTATTTAAAGATATTTCGGATACCGCGTATTAAAAAATTTGCTTTGCGGAACCTTATTTTTTGTGTTTCATGCATTTAATATATTTTCTATTCATTTTCTATACTAATTTGTAAATCCTGGAGGCTCATGTTTTAACAGCGACTATTGGTTAATCGCATCTATCGTTGACAGGTACGAACTGGCGAGTTGCAGTTTGATTGGGACGAATCGTTCGAACTGGACCTGGTGGAGAACCGGCAGCTAGAGCTACTGGTATACTCGTGGGATCCGCAGCATCGCCATAAACTCTGCTACCGTGGCGCGCTCGCGCTTCCGCCTCTGCTGGCTCGCGGTCCTTCACACCAGCTCGCCCTTAAGATTGAACCCAGAGGTCGGCATTGCTTTTACGTTTATATTTATTTGTTTAGATAGTTATAAGGTATATGAGTTATTTATCCATTTACAATCTCTTCACTTGAAGAGTGTGCAAATGGACAAATAAGTAAGTTTGGTGCCACCATGAACTTTTATGGTGGCACTAATTATTTCACTAGTAACTCTATAAAAACATACATGTAATTTCAAATAATCGATATTATTATCCACGATTTCTATTTACGATTTAAATATTTGAAATAAAATTCTGTAAGTTGCATCCATTGTTCAAGTATTAAACCTTACATAAACGGTCTGTTTCTTTTTCACCCAACTTAAGTCGTTGACATCACTCAAAATTATAATTTTAAGCAATACTTTTAGAATTATTCTGTTGTGTTTCCTCTTTGACGATTATTTACATAGCAAAAAATCCATTTTCTAATCATTTTTAATTTGCTGTAAACCCTGAAATCAGATGTAGCCTAAGAGGGATCTGTATTTTTATCACCTATGTTATAAAAGCCGGAGAATTAATAACTCATTGCCTATTCTTTTAGTCAAACAGCTCGCTGACTTTATATGTGTGCCGCTTCCACAATGGAACTAATACAAAGAGGTTATTTCACTCTGTTCATCTGAATAGAAATATAACATGGAACGATAAATAAATTATTCATTTTCAAAATATATTCTTACCATAACCAACTGTATTCTTAATATATTCTATGTTTTCTTAATTATCATTTAATAGCGGATTACGGACTAAGAATATGTTTATAAGTATGTGTAACATTTTCAGTCACCATAAACCTTTATGGCTAAGATTTTGAAATGAATAATAAACTCTTCGCAATTAATAATGTCATGGGTACAGAACCCTCAACTCGCGAGCTATATTTTTGAAATTAAGCGGATTAACAACAAAAGCGTGGGATAAAATTGCTAGCAAACTAGTGGGCAACAAGATGAATTATTCGAAATATTCTCGCCTCACGGAGAAGCACAAATCTAGATCTTGCTTTTATACACGCGTTCATTTTCAACCATAATATTCTACAAACAGGCACCCTCTACATCCGCCTGCGGCACACGGAGCCCGCCATCCTGTTCCGCCGTCGCCCCGCTCTGAGCAGTTCGCTGCGCGGCTCGCCACCGCTCTTCGGTGCTGAGTTGGAAGCGGTACTGGCGCGCGAACCACGCGCACCACACCACCCACCCGTACCCCTTATTGTCAGACGCTGTGTGGAGGAGATCGAGCGACGAGGACTTGATATCATTGGTGAGAAATGCTATCAGCTTTATACTATTAATAAAAATATCTATTAGCTTAATATTATTACTGACAGTTACTTTTATTCTGTATAAAAAATACCCGGAATTGTTAAAAAATATATACCTAAATTTAAATTTACTTATAAAAAATGATGTTGTTACTTCAAAGTAATCCCCATTATTGGCAATACAACTGTGATCACGCTGGAGCCACTCTCCCATATATTTCTCATAGGCCGAAAGTGCTGTGGCTTTTGTGCTGCGAAAAAAAATTCGGTTTGGTGTCTTCAGTCGAGTCAAAACGGGTTCCATGGAGTAGCAATTTCAGTTTTGGAAACAGAAAGAAATCATACGGTGCTAAATCTGGCGAATACGGTGGATGGTCGATAGTAATAATTGAGTTTTTAGCTTTGTACTCGGTCACAATTGTTGCTCTGTGACTAGGAGCATTATCGTCATGCAAAATTTATGAGTTATCTTTCCATAAATCTGGCCTCTTACTACGTAACTCTGGTCTCTTTACTTAAAACTCTATGAACGGTCATTTTATCAATGTTCCACTCTCGAGTCAATTCTCGATACTGAAATACGCTGAATTATTTTATCTTCTAAAAAATACTTGATTTTGAATTCAATTCAAGTATTACGACGACCGCGATTAGCAATTTACTTGGGCTTTTTTTTCAAGAGCCTTATGTTTGAGTGAAGTATGAAACGTTCATTCCTAGTATATAAATACTACTTACAAAGACCAGATTTCATACTTTTCCATTGAATATATTTATTTTGTGAGTATTTTTATCAGAGTTTTTAAAGTTATATTGATGAAAAAAGTACATCAGAATTTCCCTTGCTTCAAATTCTCCTGAATGAACAGTTTCTGGGTGCATACATACCCAGAAACCAGTACGAATTTACTGTGCATTTTACGTAGAACTTAATATTTCTTTATTTATATAAACCGTGCTTGTTCCGTAGGACTGTACCGCTTATGCGGCTCGGCGAGCAAGAAGCGCTTGCTACGCGAGTCGTTCGAGCGCAACGCGCGCGGCGCCGATCTTACGCCTGACTGCGTGCCTGACATTAACGTCATCACAGGTCTCCTCAAGGACTATCTACGGGAGCTGCCGCAGCCACTCTTCACACGCTGCCTGTATCAGATGACGCTGGACGCGCTTGGTGAGAATGAGCTCGTGCTACCAGACTAGATAACTAACTGTCTATCTATGACCATCAAATTTTGAGAAAGGAAAACCTTCTCTTCTCCAAAATTAGTACTTTTTTCTTAAAAATTGAATGATTTTCTTATAAAATACATTTACGTTCCAGAATTTTATGTAATGACTTTTGAACTATCAGAATCTTCCAGCAATTTAAAATGGCGTTTTTATAATTTTAGCCAATGACACAAAATATTATTTTTTCATTCGAATAACTTTGGGGACAACAAGGTTTGGAACTAAAGTTTTTTTTTGCGAATCATATTCTGAACCTATCGAATCTGCCAATAAAATACTAGATCATCCATTATCATCAATTGGTATTAAACCTGATATATTAATTACGAAATCTCATTTTATTTTTCTAAATAAAATAACTAATACTATATTAACTCAATCGACATCTATCAACGAAAACAAAATTCGTTCTGAAATCAATTTTGATTGAATTTTTTCAAAAATAAAAGGAAAAAATAGTCAATTTAAAAAAAATAATGAACTGCCCTTTAAATATCGAAAATAATTTGTTCTTATTTTAAATATTAAATTAAACCAAATGCGAAGAGTGAAACACAAAAGGGCCACATTGCATCTATTTGTTCATACGGTGTGTCGTGTCAACCGTTTTGTGTAATTCCACTTTTCCGGAACCGCAACGAAACATTTTCTACATTTAATATAAGTCATTGTTATACCAAACGTTCCAACTTGGAAGTAAATCGTTGAAAGTCAACTAAGAAACGCGAGGTAGTTTAAAGATATCAGTGAATAAGTAAATGAGGATGTAAATAACTTACGTGCAAAATATTTTAATTATATTATATTAAAATTATAGACTCTCTGTAACATGAATTAACAACATATTTTCTCACGCGGGGAAATGTCTTGTGCGATCGACAAAAAATTATATAAAAATATTTCCTATATCTCTTAGAAAGATAGGCGAAAGCAGCGAGACTAGTGACGATGTCGAAAAGCCAGACATGTCTGTGTAAAACCAAAACTATTTTTTTTAAATAATATGATTACAATATTTTAAACAAAATTATTCTAGTCAATTAAAAAATCACACATAAATTTATGATACTACGCGCCCTGTAATATTAATATAAATATGAACTAATACACATACAATTCCAACAGAATTTTGAATATATTTGGCGTTAAGTTTCTAGAAATTCGCGTTAAGTTGTAGAATTATCAATATGATTTGCACATCCTTAGACTGCCTTAAGGCCTTTATCAGGATTTATATCTCTTTTTTGCACTTAGGATAGAGAGGTGCAAAACATATACTCATGCATTCATATATTGATAATTACCAGTATAATTAATGGAAACCGTTCCTTCGAAGAAAACCCAGGTTTTAGTATGATATTGCCCCAAACATGAAATAGTCACTTATTCCGTTAAGAAATAAAGGATTCAGGTATCATACAACGAATATTTAATTACTTAATTTTTTAATTACGGTTTTTTTCTAAATATTTATTATTAAAGATGAGTTTGCAAGATGATATTGTTATCTATGAGGGGATAAAATGTGTAGATGAATTAATTTTGAAGTATTAGATAACATCCACACTTTACTTCTTAGTCAGAAAAAAGGTTTTGCTAAAGCCTACTTCCTATTTGATAGTAGAGCAAATTTCTAAATCAGATAACATTTTTAGCATATAAAGTATAATATTCGTTGCAGAGCTGGTTGCACGCCACAGGGTGAAAACCTTCCACCAACATTGCTTATTCTATTTATGCAATTAAAGAGACATCGCTTGACAGGTGTCTGCCTGCCGGACGACCCAGAAGGTAACGCCAAGCTGATGGCTAGCATCCTTGAGTGTCTGCCACGAGCAGCGCGTGCCACTCTCTCTTTCCTGCTAGACCACCTCGCCCTGGTGGCTGCAGCTGCCGACCGCAACAAAATGTCGCCACAGCAACTCGCAACAGCGCTCGCGCCGCCCCTTATGCTACACGCCACTCCAGATACGCAGGAGCTAGACTACGTTCAGCCCATAGCCGTGCTCAAATACCTGCTTCAAATATGGCCTGCGCCCAAGCTTTCAGGTAATGTCACTTCAATATGAGGGTAGAACCTCACTTTGTGTTCAAAGCTTCGCGCTTACTATTACTTTAGATGGTTTGTTAGTTAATGTTGGTTCTATTTAGCTACTATCTACTACTATTTAGATTTGTGAAGCCAATTCAGCCATCTCCATTTGTTACTATTAGACTTCCGACTCATGAATCATTGAAAGTTTTAAGTAAATGTATCATTTAGTCGCATTATGTGAGACAATGAGCAATATAATTTTATACAATGTTCTTCATGAATATCATACTAACAATAGACAGAAAGTAGAGTGGAGTATTGCCATTGGTAAATGACATGTTATTAATGTTACCATACGTTTGGATGGATTATTCTTATTTAAATGTGTGGTATACACTGTGACATCGATATAACCACATTCTATTAACATATTGTTTGTATTCAAATATTAAAACACAAAAAATAATATCATTTACAGAAAAAGGTTCAACAAATAAAAAATGTCACAAATTATTTCAGTATATGTATGCAAACTTGCAATGACTTTTTTTAAAGTTGTCAGAATGTAAATGCAACTTTATTGTATTAAAAATTTATGATACTCGCAATAACGCAACTCGCAATAAACCTTTAGAAATAATCTGTAAACAAATCAGATTAGAATTCGAAGCTAAGAGTGGAAAATTAAAAAGTCACTTATAGTGACTTTATGTATTGACTGTAATTGTAAAAAATGATTGAAAAATATATAACTGAAGTAATTTGCGATTTATAAAAAGTATAATTCATCATGAACCGACTCCAGTACATCACTTGACAAAAACATTGCTCCCGATCGATTTTCATATTTGATGTGTACAAAAGTTTGACCCTTTTCGCCAGTACATAAGAAATAACCATTATGTAGTAAACAAATCTTTAATTTATTTATATCATCACCAATATTATCATGTTATTTAAGAAGAAAAGCATACCCCTTTTGTGAAATTCTACTGTTTTAAAATATACTCTTTGGTCTTTTTTGATTTCAAAGTTTTTCTGCATAAAGCTGTTACTTTCATTGGACCACTTGTTTGACCACTATACACATAACCAATTTTTTTAACCCAAATCTTCTTTTGGAATCGTTGGAATTACTTTGGTAATTCCAACGATTCCAATTAATAGTCCAATTAATTTCCAGGTAATTCCAACGTACGCAGAAAAGTCTCTGCGTATAACTTTTTTAAAATTGAAAAATACCCCTTGTCCGACGCAAATAAAGAAAAGCAATTATTTGTTGTGTCGTTCTGATAACTCATGTGACACACGTTTCCCCAACGTATTTGTAAGTCTAATCGCTTGAATTCGTACTTCTGTGTTTTAAAATTTCTCTGATAATTCTTCTATGGCCATCTACTTTTTATTTAATATGGTAAAATTGAAAGCTATTTCGAAAACGGAAAGAACTTTTGCACACATCTGATAATTGGAAACCTCTCTAGTCTGTAACACACTACAAACACGCTATGAAAGGCATTCCTCATTGACTGAATACCCGGTGTTGAAGCAAAAGGAAGAATATTATAACAATACAAAAAGTAACGAGGACCAGGTTCGTGTTCGTTCGGGGGGCGGATTCTCTAATGCGTGTCTGTTTGTAGACAGTTCGGCGCGGCGAGCCAGCGCACGGGCCGCGTGGAAGCAAAGTCAGTGCATCGCCAGCGGCACCGCCCTCGCAAATGCCAGGTACGTTTACACACAGGAATCAACCGAGACATCCATCTTTACACATATACTCAATCAAACAACCTACGACACAATATTCTAGCACATAACAAATAGCTGTAAGATACTAAAGAACACGGGAATTTGCAAGCTAGATTTTATACGTGTAGTAGCATATCACTTCATGTGTTCATGTTTGACCTTTCTTTTAGTAAATCTTTTATCGGTAGTCGGTCCCTCCATACTGAGGATCGTAGTTATCATGTTACAGACAATGTTTTTTAACATGTTACTTTGAATCGTAGTAGATAGTTTGGAAAATATCGTGAAAACATCTTCTCAAACTTCACTTTAGAGACTGATGCGACAAAATAGTTTCTTGAAACTAGATATTACTAAATTTTCAAGGGGATTTTAAAGCTATTTTTGTTATTCTAATTTCCTATTTGATAGTGTTTTAGATGTTTTTAAGTAAAATTAAACTCTAGCTGTCAATGTTGCCTGAAAGTCGCAAAAATATCATTATACAACGTATTCAGTAATTCAAATGTTTCCTTAAACGTCTGTGAAACCATGTTCTTAATTCATTAATAATTCCCTTAACACAACGAAGGTTACATGTTTTATTGAAAGATAATTTAAAAAAGAGAAACAAAAATCTCATTTCCATACAAGTCCAAGATAAATAAGCAGTTTTATATTATGAAAACACACTATTACAAAAATTAAGCTTAATGTTTCATTAAGTCATTTTAACTGTATTTGAATGAAAGTTAGATATTAAGTTGACGTAAAAAATGACGTCAAATTAAGATTGTAGTAAATGTCGCATTACCTCGCAATAAGATGATAAAAGTATGCATACGTCCAACGTTGTTTAAATGAGTATTACCTGCGCTGATGCTAACCTCGTAAATCGTTTTTTTTAAATAATAGCGAATGGTAATACCTGAAACAACGTAGGTTGCATCTCTTTTTTTAATGTCATGATAATTATTCGTTGTATTTAGACGAATGGCTTGTTGATATCGAAAACTGTACTTGGTATGAAAAACCATTTTAGTCTAGATTAAATGTGCATTGTGTCTTTGCGAGTGTTTGTTGTTGCATTGCCTGAACTCATATATTGTGTGAGCAGTACTATAAAAGGGACAAGCTTAATGGGCATGATTTCATACTTGCACCTTCAGTAACATATTAGTTGACATTTTTTTGTAATAATTATTAATTGGACAAAGTCTAAGTTATATTTATAACTGAACACCAAGGTTCAATTGTACCTTGATGAAAATTATGAAAATTTACTTAAATTTAAATTTAATGTTAAGCCACAAACGTCAACAGTATATCCATAGTTTAAAGATTAAGCTGAAGGCAAGTATGAGAAATTTATTGTTGAAATTCGCATCCTATGTGCAATATTAAAGAAATAGGATATTTTTATTCCATATTTCTTGACTTCATTAACAATGACAGAGTAACGAACGCACGATTCCAAAAATTAATTAAAATGACTATTTTTGATATACGATTTACGGTTGTTTGATAAATAATAATGAAATAAATATGTTAAAAGCATAGTTTAAAGAGGTTTACGGGAAACAATTTTTTAAAATAAAATGTCACTTATAATAAGATCCGTGTACTATCCGCAAAGTGTTGACATGATATTTTTTTGTCATAATTTTCATTGTAGATGTCAATCGTCACATTGTACTGACTAGCAAAAACAAAAAATATATCTAATCGCTTTAAGTGGATGACAATGGAAGATTTGAATGACAGAATTGATGGAAACTGTTCATAAAGGCCAAGCCATCTAACTCGTAGCTGAATATGTCAAAATAGAGTTTTAGTCTTCGCCTGACATGTCATATGGCAGCTAAATGAACAAATATCCAAATCTTTGCGATGAAATGTATTAGAGAGTCAATTGAGCGAAGTAAGGACTCCAAACTGTCCGCAAGAGATCTCTCCACTTGGTAGGGTCAATTGACAAAGCTGCAGACCAACAATGGGGATATAGTTGCATCGAGATTAGAGATAGAGAAGTTCTACAATTATATACTTCATCAAAAACTTGTCAGCAGCACGGACAATGACTCGAGAGCCAAGCTGACCTAGCAATATTCTGAAGATATCCCAAGAATATATCTTCAGAATATTGCTAGATCAGCTTGGCTCTATAGGAGTTTAGGAGGTTAGCCCAAACGAGAACATTCTCAAAGAACTAAAGAACAACAAGGTGCCGTGTGATGATGGAATTACTTCTGAAGTCTTGAAAATAGGTGACACACCGGTATGGAAAAATTTCCGAAGCTGATTAATTTCATTATACTCAAAGGAAGAAGGAGGCCAGAATCGTGGACCATATATGTAATAGTGCCATTCTTCAAAAAGAGCGATAACACTTTGCTGAAGACTTATAGAACAATCACTTTCCTGCGCTATGCTTATAATTTGTTTCCGAGAGTCATCACGGGCTGACTCGCATGCAAGTTTGGCTGGCCACTTTTAGCAGCTCGAGTATTGAAATATTCACGCAGCAACGCCACGATGTCAGTTCAATTACATGAACAGAGTACGAAACCAAACCAAATGCAGAAAGGTGTAAGACAAAAAGATGTAATCTTTCCGAACCTCTTCACCATAGCACTGAAAGATGTCTTCGAACTCTTGGATTGAAACGAATTTGGCAACAATATCAATGGCAAATAGTCGCACACCTTCGATTTGTCGACAAGACAGTGGTTATGGCATATTCGTTCAATTCATTGGCATAATTTTCAAGGACCTAAGCAGAAGCTTCCCACAGATAGCTCTAAAAATTATTAAAGACCATGTCTAATATCCATGCTATACTGTTATATGTTAGGAATGCTACTCGCGAAGTTGCTGATACTATGTATATCTTGGGCAAACACTCTAATTAAGTATATCCAGAAAGAAGTCAATTGTAAAATTAAAATCGGTTGGGCGGCATTCGAGAAATTTCGCCATATCTTCATATCCAGAATACCCTCAGTGTCTGAATAATAATAGTTTTTAACCAGTGTATGTTTCTAGTGATGATATATGGCAATGAATCGTGGTCTTTTACTATTAGTCTCATAAAAAGACCAAAAGTCATTTAGCGAGATATGGAAAAGATTATGCTCAGCGTTTCTGTACGAGATATAATCCGATCAGTTCCGTAAGTCACCTATATAGTTTCTAGAACTAACAGATTGAGGTGACAATAAGCAAATAATATAGCATGCAGAACTGATGATCGTTGGCAAAAAAAGGTTCTCGAACGGCGGCCATGTACCAAAAGGTGGGACGACACCCCGCTAAATGGACAGATAACCCGGTAAGGATTGAGGGAAGTCATTGGATTCAAACAGTACGGGATCGATCTTTGTTGGAATGTATAGTGGATGAATATGTTCAGCCTCTGCCATAAATGATCAGAAAAAAATTAATTTGTTTTTATGGTTCCAAAATATTTCTTTTTTTTTTTTATTCCGAATAATGAAAATTTGTTATATATATAAGAGCAACTTATTAATACAAAACTGCCTCTTAGTCGACCAAAAATTTAAATATCGAAAACAAATTATTGTGTAAGATCGTAAGACTATTAGTGAAAATAATAAAGACAGACAAGTTAAGTAAATTACGCCCTAATTAATTAAACATTGGTATGTGTGCGGAAAAAGAAAAGAGTAAGGCAAGATGAGAAAAAAGAAAACAAAGAAAAACAGTAATTAGCGGTGAAGAAGAAGATTGGAATGTTTTTAAAGACGTCACTTGATGATTTTTTTTTTCCTTTCATGTTTTTCTGACTTTACTGAGATCAATATATCATAGCGTATATCTCCGTAATAAAATTAGCATAGTTTTACTGCGTTACGTTTGACAAAGATGGTTTTAGTTTAGCTAAGATTTTTATCTACAAGTTCTTCTGGAATGTAGAAAGTTCATAGTACTTTTTACAATCAATTGCTGTGAGTCTGGCAGGCAAATTTTACAAAGAAATCTTCGTTTTCCAGTCATAATAGAATGTGATTCACGTGTGTATTGTCGGCTACATTTTTAAGACTACTAAGTCAGACATCAAGTCACAAATATGCGTAGTTCTTAATTCATAAGTAATCTCCTGCAAATTATTACTTTATTGACTTTTTTGAGTACCTAAGTACTGACTACATTTGAGTACCTCCATACGGCTCAATTAAATACTTCAAAGATTCTACTATAATTCGTGTACCATGAAAACTTTGTGTAGGGAGAGTCTAACTATACAATATACCGAAAGATATATATATATATATATATATATATATATATATATATTAGAGTGATTCATAAAATTAAAGTTTTAATTGTTTTAACTCTCAACCCATAATATGATTATATCTACCAAAATAATAATTTGTTTTAAATTTCGGATGTTTTAATTAATATTTAAGGGTCGGTACCGCCTCATAACTTTTGTAAGAATTACCTTAAAATTAGCACTTATTGCGATGTTGGCTATGGTTTACTAATACAATTTTAATGACGATATTTATTTCATAACGTAAACAGTTCTTTTCGGCACTCTTCGGCACTCACCTCAGTGCTCTCTGTAGACACCCACAATTTAGTTAATATAAAAAATCCATTGCTCTTTTGTACACTTATCCAGTGACGCCATCGTTGTGAGTCACAGTGATTGTGTTTGATTGTAAATGGGATTACTTTAGCTTTATTCTCGTATTTGTATTTCTAAAATGACATCGAATATTATAAAAACGCGAAAAAGGACTGAAATATGATTAATTGGACAATCTCGTTCCAAATTGGTACAAACAAAATTATCGTCAGTGAAATGAATTATGTGTTTATTATTTCATTATAAAAACGTAATGAATAATACAAATAGAGAATCGGTGTCATTAACAGCAAGTGATGTGATAACACTATGGCAAAAAGCAACTATTCCTACCAAAGAAAAACAACATGTTATTGCAAAAATACTTAAATATTTCAAAGAATGGCAGAATTAAAAAAAATAAAGAAAATAAAGCAAAACGCTCACCAGCAATAAGAGAAAAAGAAAACAAATGGCAATCAAATTTAAATGTTATGTTTGAAATTGCTCACTCAAATGCCCTTAATATGATAATTATTGAAGAAGATAAGCAATTTCTTTTAAGACAAAGAGAAATGAGTTGTCCAAGAAAAATTGGTAATATCGATAGAAGCCATGCGAAAGAACTTAAAAAACATTTACAAAAAGAAGCTAAGATGCAAAAGATGATAGAAAAGGAAAAAGAGGCAATGAAGAAATTAACTGAGAAATGTCATTTACTATCTTCTTCAGTTTCTTCTCCAGGGAATGAAAGTGATAGCGATATAAGTCAAAGTCATCCTATATCTCCTCAGCCAGGGTCCTCTTCAAGCTATGGTTTTACTACACCACAGAAACGAGGCCAAAAAAGAATTTTAGATTCTAGTTTAGCTACTTTTCTTGATGTCACTAAGTTGACTGACCAAAAAGCAACTGTTGTTTTGGCTTCTTCACTCAAACGTCTGGGCTGTGACGTATAACAATATAACTTTAGCTATTCTTCTATACGTCGCCAAAGAATGGATATTAGAAAACAGATTGTTGAGTCTATCAAAGCTGAATTCCGACCACTAAATACACTTACTATGCTGGGATGGAAAGATGCTGGAGGACATTACCGGACATGAAATAGTAGATCCTGAAAACTGGTCGACTCCTTTTCTAGATACCAATCTTGGTATCTGGAAAAGGAGTCGACCAGTTCTCGGCTGTTCCCAAGCTTCCAGATGGAAAGGAAAAAACAATGGCTTCTCCTATTTTCGAGACTATTTTATCGTGGAATTTATATGATAAAATAAAATGTATGTGTTTTGATACAACATCATCTAATACAGGACGAATAAACGGAGCATGTGTTCTTCTAGAACAGAAAATGCAAAAGGAACTGATTTGGTTTGCAAGCCGACATCACATACTAGAAATTTTACTCGAAAGTGTTATTGTAACAGCTGTAGGGCCTTCCAGTGGTCCTGAAATTATGATTTTTAAAAGATTTAAGGCATCCTTGGAATATGATGCAATCGTAAACAAATATATCAAAAATTTCATATCAACAAACACAATTAATTTCTTCAAAATTACTGGAATTTCTTGCAAGTTCATTCAGAAAGATCCTGAGCTATGAGAAGAGGAAGAAAGCTTCAAATCGGCTAAAGAAATTATGCAACATATGAGAGTCGTTAACGATATAGCTAAGAAAGGTGTTGCATTGATGGAAGAGTACAATAAATTACATATTAATGAGGAAGAGCAGAAGCAATACTTAATGTTGTTAGTGAAGAATTATAGGCAGAAAAACTCAAATTGTAATAAGGCAAATCTACTATATATTTTTTTTCTTTTTACTTAATAATTTAGAGGAATGATAGTTATTGTTATTTAATATAATATTTTCCCTAAAACCTATGTATAACACTCATTTCTGGTAATAATCAACTCTTAAAAATAAATTCTTTTTTTTTTAATTTCAAAAGTGGGTAGCGACCCCTAAATATAAATTCAAAAAAAATAAAAAATCCTGGTATGTTTTCTAGTGGAATAGATAAAATTAAGGGGTTGAGAGTGAAGAAAATGTAAAAAAAAAATTTCGGTCTTTTAAGAATCGCCCTAATATATACATATATATACATATATATATATATATATATATATATATATATATATATATATATATATATATACGGTATACAAGTATGTCCTCAATAAATAAGAACTAGGGTTTTTAAACTCCTATAAGAATATAGCAACACACTTAGCCAGAGTTTGGAAGATATACGAATGAAATTAATATGAGCCGACAGCCACAGGCCCATCAAATTAGCGGTTAGTTTCCAAATATTGGTGGAAATGCGTTTGATGATTGGTATGGATATGTATTTTTCTAATGTTTTCATAAACTTGAGAGCGTTTATTTTTTAGCACTCTAAACTCTGCTCGACGTTTTGAAACCTAGTTACCTCTCCATCGTGCCTTGGCGTTGTCATATTTCCGCTTCATCTTAATAAATTTCAAGAATGTATCATAGATTTCATATGTTTTTGGCGATATTAGGACGAAACGACTACAATTACGAAGATGTACTCTTTCTTATACTATTAAAAGTAATTCTTCTAATACTCCATGATGAACAAGTGATCAGTTGGGGATTTTAATAAAATTTTGAAGGAAAATTTCAATAATTAATTCATAGATAGTTCATTAGTAAAACGAAACAGAATTTGACATACATTAGAGTAAGAGCAAAATATAAGTATGTCTCATTTATTAAGCAGACTAAGAATTAAGAAATGAAAAATATCAATTATTTCAAAGCACGGAACGGAAACACTCTGAATATTAATATGGTAGTGATTTAAGTTATCGCTCGAAATTATAAATGTAATTCCATACATCATGCATAAATAGGCCGCAGCGAGAGTCTCAAAAGGATTCAAGCTCGTTAAAAGAAAGGGAAAATTGAGGAAACCAAGTGGTGAATAAAAACCTGTTTAATAATGGATGGAACTATATTTACGAGGGTTCCATACATACTTAGGTATATATGTATAACAAATTTAAACATTTAAGGGTTCATAGTATTTTTATTAAACTACTTATGACGTGCGATGTTTATATACCTATGACTATATAAATATATTGCCTATTATATATCTCACTGGCTTAAAAGTATCGCGAATTCCTGAAAAACTGAGATCTGGAATCAACACTGTAGTTTTCCCGTAAACTTTAGAAAAACTTGTAATAACCCTGGTGTTTTGATCATAATTTGAACTACAGCGCTTTTGGAATCGAAATAGAGGATAGACATATTTTTGTAGGTATTTTCAGCAATATTTATAAAACTGTCTTATACAAATTATAAAGGAAATATTTATGAGATCCTAATTAAAATCGTTTATACCAAATTGCTCCTCCAAATATTTTCAGACAAAACTTATTAAGTTCTTACTTTTGCAACGTATTCACGTCAATAAGCTCCTTTTCTATGCTAAAGGAGTACCACTTCTTTTTAAAAAATTAATTGGCCTAGTTGAGGACACGAATGAGTAATATGTCATATTTTAGAATATACGTATACATACATATATAAATTAAATTATATTAGTTTTAACTCCGTAGAACTTGTAAATCCTTTAAAATAACTATAAATGTTAACAATTTATTATTAGTTCCAATTTCAATTGATTTTTTGTCGTTTTATTCCTAAATAGCTACCAAAGAGCAGTATTTCAGCTTTGGTTCATTACATATAAAATGTTTGGTTATTTTTTAATTGATGTTAACGTGGTTACTGAGACCAACGTAAAATTAAATCGAAGAACACCACCTCTCAATGGTTAAAGTCTCCAGCCACAGATTGTCCACCACTCTTGATGGAAAGAGACAAAAAACTAATGGCATATACAAGGGATGTAATTATGAGATCGACTAAAATCAGATAATCGATTCTTGGTTTTTAAACACTTATTTTAAGATCGATCTCAAATACCAAATAGATCTTAAATGTGCAAAATTAGAAAATGCTGAATCGAAATATACAATTTCTATTTCATTTCATGTATATACATTATACACACACAACATTTTCGATGAATGGAGTTGTCTCTGTCTCTTAAAAAACTATATAGGAATAAAATTGCCTTGTGCTCTGTATGCGTATCAAGTATACAACATTATGTATTGTCTTTATTAAAACAGATTGTATAGAATGTAAAAAATTATAGGCATCCAAACTATGTTTAAAGAAAATTATAAAAGACCGATCATCTGAAAATCTTTTTCGTTTACAACCTTAGATTTCAGAGTTTTCCCGAATTAAAATGGTATCATGATAATTCACTCGAATTTTATTTATAGGAAAATTTATAGGGAAAAACACAGTAACTAATTTTTTAAAATTTTTATGTGAAGTTATAAGAATATTAAACTAATTTCCCCAGAATTTTATATGGAATAATTTTAGAGACATTGCTGAAAATGTTTACAAAAATATGTTATCCTTCCCTCTTCCGAAATTGCTAAAACCAAAATTATCATAAAAACGTTCAGCGGAAAATTATAGTAATGATTCTGAATCCCATAGATTTTGATAAATTTGCGTATTTTTATGAAATTCAAGGATATACTAAGCAATCATTATATTTACACGATGAAAAATAATATGTGATGAAAAATAAATATACTTACCGACCCTTACTTATTTATATGTGCCTAAACATGTACGGAATCCTTATAGCATGAGTTCTACTTATTCTTAACATGTTTTTTGAAGAGTCCTGGAAACTATTAAAAGAAATAAGGAAACATTGATTTATAAAAATGTATTAGTTCTAATAACGATTTTTATAGCATATCATTCATCATCAAAATCGTATTACAATGAGATACGAAAGCCGAATGTTCGTTGCAATGAAAGCAAATGAAAAAGTGGTTTCTTGATAGAAGCTTTAAAAAGTAGGGTATTCTTAAATAATTTGATCATTGTATATTATTAGCGTCTCTTTTGTGTTGAGCGTGGAACTATGAAGCCTTACAAGCAATTTTAAAAAATCAGGGAATCCCATGTAAGTAAAGTTATCAGTATAAGTAATCATAAAGATAATAAAAAATATAAAACAATGGCTAAAAATTACTTACAAATACAACTCATTACCTAAAAACTGCTTAACATTTGGATAACTTTTCAATGACCATGATGTTGAACGATCATTCAAGGATAATCCTACCAGGTAATTAGGAAGCGTTCAACGATAAAGTGAAGTTTATAGCACAATAAACATTAAATTTAAAGCTACATTCTTAACTTTGATTTGCGGTGCGGTGATGTGCATGAAATACGCAGTCACTACACAGTCATGCTTAGTTTTACAGGGATAATATTATTATGTTGCTTTGCAGGCCCGTCTCCGCGCTCAGCCAGTCCATATCGGCCAGCAGCGGTTCCATCAGCAGCATCTCCGCAGCCAGTTCAGTCGGCTCGACCCTCTCCCGCCCCCTCACCGGCCGCGCATGTAAGTACCCTCGATTCCGCTTCGTTGAAAGACCTCGTTTTCCTCGACATAAAACAAATTACATTTGCTTTAAAAAGTTTGTATTCATAATTATATTTTATATATCTTGTTTTTAATTTTGTAATATAATTTTCAACTTTCCATATATTAGCCGTAACAAAATGTATTGCATTTCTTACTGCAATTTTATATGTGTAAACCACTGAAAAAACTACTGATACCCTTTTTATAAGTATATTTTTACTCTTCACCCCTCGTCACGCAGTTAACCAATATATATCCGGGTGGAAAACTTCGCTGCACAATTTAAAATACACGTATCGCCATCTATTGACGTACAACGGTACTATATATATTTGATTACTCTGCATTGAGTAATTTGGCCCTTCTTTTATGTTATATTAACACAATGTAAATTAATTTTTCAAGACATTAAATTCGCATATCTTCGAATTAAATAAGTTTGAAACTATATATTGCTTCAATAAAATAAAAACTATAATATATAGTTTTTATTTTTACTTTTTTAAAGTTCAATTCAAATTGGGTCAGTATTTTTACACGATACGTGCATAAACAAATACACAAACAGACAAAAATTCCCAAAATAATATTAACGCATTCTATCGCGTATAATTCATTCCCATTTATTTTTTTGGAAATATTCTCAATTATAATAACCACAAAAACATGGTATAAATTCGATATTTTAATATCATCGACCTGCTCCTATTCGGAGTCAATTTATGTACCAAAATTGTTCGTCTTGCGTTTATACATCAATGAATTCAATGCGAATAACTTAAAAAGGAATTTGTTTGAAAGAACGATATACCCACTCGTTTTCTGCAATAAAAGAAGGCGAAATTCTAATAACAATATTTTTATATTGGATTTCGTAAAATTAAGTTTATCTTTTTTGAATTAAAATTTCGTTTGCACTTGCGAATACCAATATAAAAGATGAAAAACATGCTTCAAATTGAAGATATATCTTACTTAATATGAGAAAACTTTGCGAGCAGCTCCAAATTTGCTTGGGCTTTTCTTTTGAAGTCGCGAACAAAACTTTATTTACGGACAGAAAATTGTTTGTGAAGTAAACTTTGTAAAAATGATGGTAACAATTTATTTTCACCTTAAAGTTATTTACGTTATCATTTTAAAAAATGTTTTTTATCTGTGGCATTTCTGTTGATGATAGTATAATTGCCAAAGTTAATAAGGATTCCGATATACTGTTTTTCGAGAAATGTCATTTATCGCGAGAAGGTACTTTCGGTTTACACATTACTTCATATGCAGTAATATACTTTTCAGTGCAAAATTAATAAGAAAATTTATAAAATTTTTATAACAACTTTCTATAAGCTTTGTCGTGTTTTTTATTGGGGAGAACTTTTAAAATATAATTATAACAAAAATAAGTTTCGGTAGATCGATTATAAAATAGAGTTGTGACTGAATGTATATCGCGTTATTTGGTTTTAGTCAAACAACGCAATATACATTCATTCATATTTCTAACCTATATGAAAAATAGTTTAACTGTACTGGAACATGTAAAATAATGGATGACGAACTCGCAACAAGGTTTTATTTTTATTTTTCTAATTTTTAGGTTAGGTTAGGTTTTTAATAGGTTAGGTTAGGTTTTAACCCCGATTTGGTAATTCTTATTAACCAATAAATATGTATGCAGTCAGTGAATAACAAGTAAATGAGTCATATCGATAGTAATTTGGTGATCGTTATAAACTGCATTAGTAATATTGATGATCGATATAGACAGTAATTTGATGATCGATATAGATAATAACTTAATAATCGTTATAGATAGTGAGTTTGACGATCGATATAGATAGTAACTTGATGATCGTTATATACATTTATTTGATGATTAATATAGATAGTAATATGATGACCGATATAGATAGTAACTTGATGATCGTTGTAGGTAGTAATTTGATGGTCGATATAGATAGTAAATTAATGATCGTTGTAGACAATAATTTGATGGTTGATATAGATAGTAATATGATGACCGATATAGATAATAATGTGAAGATCGTTATAGATAGTAATTTTGACGATCGATATAAATAGTAACTTGATGATCGTTATAGACAATTATTTGATGATTAATATAGATAGTAATATGATGACCGATATAGATAGTAACTTGAAGATCGTTATAGACAGTAATTTGATGGTCGATATAGATAGTAACTTGATGATCGTTATAGACAATTATTTGATGATTAATATAGATAGTAATATGATGACCGATATAGATAGTAACTTGAAGATCGTTATAGACAGTAATTTGATGGTCGATATAGATAGTAACTTGATGATCGTTATAGACAATTATTTGATGATTAATATAGATAGTAATTTAATGACCGATACAGATAGTAATTTGATGATCGATATAGATGAAAACGTGGTGATTGTTATAGATAGTAATTCGTTGATTGTTATAGATTGTAAGTTGATGATCGATATAGATAGTAATTTGACTATCAATATAGATAGTAACTATGATCGACATTATCTTCAGGTTCTCTCATCAGCCAAGGGCGGCCAATTTCGTCCTCAGTCGCCTCGAACCGGCCCGCTGCCCGCTCCGCCTCGCTCCCGTCAGGTAAATATAATAAAAATATCACACAGGCTTAATAAAAATATCATAATTATATTTGTACACACGATTTACCGGTTAAACATTGATATGATTCATCGATATAATTTCTCGACCGATCCCTGTTTTAATTTCTCGACCTCTGTGCAAAAAAATAAAACCACAGGAGTGTAATATACAATTTCTCATACGGTTGTTGCATTTCCGACACGATTGCACAAAACGGAGGAACTTCACATCTTACGGAAATTGGTTTCAAATCGTTCACCTTCTAAAATCTTTTGAAGAAAAACAAATATAATCGAATATTTATCTGTTGATTCAACAAATAGAATGATCCTACGTTTAACTGAACGTATTTTCAATTATTTAAATAGAATCTCAGGCAAATTTTCTTTCTTAAAACATCATCGTTTTAAGAAAGAAAACTTCAAAAAAGAAGGAGAATGGAAGGAAAAACTCAATGAATGTCTTTCTATTTACTTCGTACGATATGCTAGAAATGTCAATAAACCCGCAATGATATTTAGAAAGTAAATCGAAATTTTATATAAACACCATCCATTAAAGCTCAAAATGAGTCATATATGATGTCATAACATCCATTAAAGCTCAAAATGAGTCATGATGAGTCAGATATGATGAGTATTTAACAGAACTATTCAATAGACAAAACAAAGGGATCTTGCTTGGTCAATAGTTGTTTTTTCCTATAAATCATATTAAAATGCATTTTGGTGTAATAGGATATTGTGGATAAATAAGTGCTCATAAATAAGATATTGCGGGGAATCGTTGCTTATAAATGAAAGAGATTAGAGTTAATCAGTTCTTATACATATTTTTTATGATTTAAAATGAACATATAGGTTTCACGCCACTGATAGTGTCTTCGTCACACGCAGGTGATAGTATCTTCGCCCGGTTCGCCAAGCAGTAGCTCGGACAGTCAGTCTGGCGCAGATAGCATCAAGCACGGAGGCTCGATGTCGTCCATTCTGCGGCAGCCGTCGCCGGGCGCGTCGCCGCGCGCGCCCGCCATCCCGGGCACCAGCGCCGGCCTCGCCGTCACCATGAACGCCTCCACCAACCCCTTCCTACAGAACTACACCGAGAACGCCGACGAGGAGCCCGCGCCCTACGCCGACATCTTCGGCGCCGCCTCCCTCGACCTCGACCGCGCCGGCCAGTGAGCGGTGCTCCGCGAAGGGCGGCTCCTGTCGTCGTTCACTACCCGCAGACCGCGTACACAGTAAAGTGAAATCTACTTACCGACAATCGCTAACTTACTCTGAAGAGACCTAACTTCGACGAAGACTGACTTTCTGCATTTTCATCGTAACGAGTATTAGGTGTGCCGCTTTCGGTAACCGACTTACATTCCTATATTATGTGAATTTGAAATTGTGTGAACAATTTTATATAAAATAAATAAAACTTATTATTTAAAGACTCGACGTGGGATCGTACAACGACTGAACCAGTTGACTGCGCGTATCGCGCGCAACTCATTAGACCTGACGGAAGGGTATTGTGAAGCAGCGCAGCAATGACACCGGTTTTATAATTGGTCGACTTTACGGAGCCAAATACGCGTACCGAGTGAGAACATTCAGTCTTCGAGTGCACGTAAAGAGGTAGTATTGAACTATAACAGAAGGGATAGTCGCACCAGACCTCATGTACTACTTATTCCTTATACATCAGTGTCAAAGCCTATAATTAATCACGAGTTATTCTGCAAAACTACGATAACATTTAGGGCAAACTTGAAGTTTAGTAGGTATATTGTTAATGTTAACGAGTAACATTTGTACCACGGTCGACACGCCGTAGTGTCGAGCGAAATAGCAAAGTCAATTAGTATGTCTGCTCCTTTAAGGGCTGTGGAACGCTCGGGATCAGCGAGGAAATATGGATTTCACAAGGACGGGAAAGGAATTTATAATGCACTTTGTACTTGGAGGCGACCGCGCTGTATCGGGTTAACGTTACGAACAGATCGATACGAATGGAAAAATGATTTGGCTAATATATAATGAAAGAACGCAAAGGCTTAAGAGACATATCAATTTGTAGCGAGAGACGATTGTAAATCTTACAATTTTATATACGTAGCGCGTTCCAGAAACGCGGATGGCGATTGTCTCTGAACAACTGACAACTGATCGACGATCGAAACCTGCGTGGGGGTATTAAGTTTGTAATGTAAATTGTTAGATGGTACGTTTGTTAAGATGTTTGAATTTGTTATCGACATAAGTAGGGTGAGTATGTGCGACATATCTTTGCAATAAGCAATAAATATTGGCGCAGGGCGGAGCGAGGTTCAGTTAGGTTCTAGACGCGGCGGTGCATTGTGTTATGTAACAAACCGATAGCGGGCTCGCGTCGACGTAGCTTTTGTATGTATGCGCAGTGCGCGAGCGCGCCTAACGTCGCCTTTTGTACGGCGTGTAAATTACTTGTCAATATAATTAGGTGAATATAACAATATTATAATATCTAGTCAATTTTTAACTCGAAACGAGAGCACTTTATAATTCCACTATTAAATTATATAAATATTTATAGAGTGTGATTTATAACGAGATTAAAGAATATATATGTATATTTAAAATATATATGTATATGATATGATATTATATACTATAGATAATTTATATGGTTATATGAGTATAGTTAATATAGAATCGGTCTAGGTCGCCCGCCGCCGCCGCCCGAGCACCGGACTTCATCGCCACAGGGACCAACACATTGCGCGCGCCTTCGCCGCGCCCGCGACCCCTAACGTCGCAACCGCCCCACGATCCCACCACCCGATCTTAACTTCCATAACACTTCCATGATCCTAAGATCGTACTCTGCATCTTACAACCAAATGTACAATGTCAATATTATGTAAAAACTCTCCTTTTCGAACCATAAGAAAAAAGTAACAGCTCAAACATTGCACAACACAACCATTTAAATATACGTCTGCATTTCAATTGTAATTACAAGTCCAAATGCACAAATTTAGTATTAAAATACACTTACAAATGTAGTTGTAATGTTAGTCACTTTATATATTCCGCGAATTGCGATTTGATATGTGAATGATTAAACAATAAACATAATATTCAAAGTCGTATAAATTATTATTGCAACATAAATTAAATCATTTATAAAACGAACCGTAATATGGCATATTCTCGAAAATTACTTGCGAATAGAATGAGTAAAAAACAAATACAAGAACAAAACACTTCAAACCAATATGTTATTTCCAATACATAACGTATAATTTTGTTACAAACTAAGAATACATTAAAAAAAATATTAAAATATTCATAAACCCTATAAATTGTTTTTTTACAAAATCTACGTCATTTAATACTACATTGATTTGTTCACGTCCTAAACTCAGCTTTGTTTAACATATGACATGGGAGTATAACATCACCAAAACCATAATTAATTTTAAAAAAACAATTCAAAGCTTTGTCTATGAATAAATTTGCTCAAGTAGAACGTCATATAGTGACAGATTCTTGAAGACATACTACAATAGTTTGTCTGGTTTCAATCCAAAATACCGGAAAAGTACACATGAGCATTGGTATTGTAACACCTTATAAAATTATCAAAATACTTCTTTTTTGAGTTTACAACAATTTCATACTGTCACTATGGACTTATAAAAAATTCGGAACCCATAATTATAGATTATCTTCGTTTATGACTTATCAAGGTGTATTTCTATCACTTTTAAATACAATCAGCGTTTGTCGAGAAATAGACGAGATTGGATCCATTACAGCTCAGGGCGCGGCGGCGGGCGGGCGGCGACGAACTAAAGGCACTCATCATTCGGCGTCGTCATTGATACAAAGCTTTAATTAGAATGCGGCTCGCCCCACTTCCGGCACGCAGTGAGTCGAGATATCGTAACTGTTATAAACAATTGTTATTACAAGAACCTTATTACTTTCTGATTATAACCCCCGTTTTCTGTAGTGTATGACAGTTTTAATTTGCCAACAAACAGAAATTTAAATCATTAACTCAAAGACTGATTGCGGCACAATTACACAAAAAATTATTATGTGCAAACACTCGGCGGGATTCATAAAACGATTTCAATTTAAAAATCAAATTCTCTTTCAAAATTTGAAGAAATATATTTTTAAAATGGCGGATATAGAGTTATTAGACGATAGTTCAAAATGGCGGACATAATGGATGACGTTATTATAATGAAGTGAACTTTCATTGCCGTCGCAAAAATTTAATTATCTGCTCGTTTTTCTTCATGTAATAATAACTTATCCTTTATTAACTTTGAATGTGTCTAGTAAAAATGATAGAAAAATGTATGACGTAAAAAATTACTCAAGCAAAACGGAAGTGGTGCGGCCACAGCAACGCGCAACGAGTCGACGTTCAGTAGCTCAATACTTGCTTTCGGTGTGTATAGAATCAAATTATTTACATGTATTAATGTTTGTCGATAACTTAGTTCAATAATACAACAGAAAAAAAATATATAATTTTACATTTCATTGTGATCTCGAGATAGCAACTTGTACTAAATTCGTTTTGTAAAGAAAATGTAATGATCGATTAATATTTTTTGCCTGTTGAAGTCGTCGTATGAAAATTTACATAATTGTATAGAATAATTGATTAGTTAAGGTTATGTAAATGTATTGTTTTATTTATTTGATAGTGAAATTAGAAATGTAAGTATTTTATTTATAAATTAAATTGCACTTTAATCGAGACGGTATGTCATATTTTGAATTATTTGGGTTATACATTTCTTCACCAATATAATATTGAATCGTTGAAATATTGAACTGAGAAATCGAATCAATGTTTATGTCGCGTACTGGCATACAGCGTATCAATAACTTGCTATTCCTAAACTCAACTTTGTTTAATTCTCAAAAGGCAGAAATTGACGTTCACTCTAATTTGGTAATATCATTTAAAATTTTCGAGGCTACGCTCATGAAATTAAATAATAGACGTAAACTAAAAAAAACAATATTTTGCAGGAATATTGGAGAGATTTGGGAAAGTTGTAAACAAATTCGCTGTCATTTTAACTTCTTAAAAAGAGTAAATAAAGAATAGATAGAATGAACAAATAGGGCCGTTGTATGTCGGTGTGTAATAAGTAATAGAGTAAGGCGAGGGTGATCAGTAGGGGAGAATAGGGCCCATTATCAGACCACATATCAGGTAGAGCGTAGAACGTAGTGGATCGGCCCCAGAGTAGACTCCCCTACTCACACGGGCATAGTCTTAAAAAATATATCACCTTCAGTGTCGTCTACTAGTTTATGGATCAATCGATTGTATACTACGGGAAAACAAATTTTAAAAAATTAAAATGAAGCTTGATTTAGACAAATGCCGCTAAAAAAATATCGATACACATTTGTGCATCACTACATTCCACATAGGTAACTAATTATAAAAACATAGCTTAATATTATTATTTAGTCCCTTTCGAAATATATTCTAATTGCTGACATGTATATATATATATATATATATATATATATATATATATATATATCAAATATGTGAAGTAATAAGATGGTACTGAAGGTTTTATAGAAATCAATAAACAAGATATGTATTCAGGGGCGTACCAACGAATGCTAAACCGATTGTTAAATTTGCATTGTAATATGATATTATAGAGCCACAAATTTAGATACCATATTTAATCTTTATTATATGACAGAAAAATAAATTTCTTTTACAATAATATAAACTTATAAACTTGGCACGCCCCTGACATAGAGCGTGACAGATTTGTACCGTATAACTACCATATTAAATCCGGTTAAAATGTAATATTCCTTTTATATTTCTTATTGTAAACAAATAGTTATAACCTCCTCAGACTCGGCAGAAATCATTTTATACTTTTCCTACTTACATTTGTACCTATACTTACTTGTTTAAATAAAATAATAATAATAAAAAAACAACTTTTCTAAGATTATTTTCTACATTTTTGATATAAATTAGGATAAACTTATTATAATATAAAGAAGTATTTATAAATTTTTAAAAATACCTACGCGGGAAACGTTCTACAAACCATAGACCAATTCGTTGATTTTCATAGACAAAGTCTGAATATTCTTAAAGTACTGGCAGCTTGAGGAGGTATAAATAAATAAACTAAAATATTTAAATGTTACTAACTATAAAATTGTTGTTTTTGTAATTTCTATATACAACTTTATTTCGTATTAATATAATTGTACACGAACGATTTCGAGGTTGTCACATGATTATAATGTAGTTTCACGTTTGCATTTTCGGCGACGGCGGACGTTATTTCTATGTATAAATAATATTATTATATAGTCTAGAAATATGTTAATATTCCGTTTTTTGCTGGCGGACGGGTCGGAAGAACGTTTAAATTATTATATTATGAAAGAGTATAGCTTAATACAATATATTTATCAGACAATAGATTATTTAATACCGTAGTAGGCGTTTTGTACCAATAGTTAATTAGTTTAATGAGATGGCGGTAACAGACGAAACGCCCTCCTGTTTGCCGTCGCCGCTTGAGTCCGTCTACTCGAAGCGAACCATCCTCATGTTTCGGCTTCCGACGTCTACTTTTTACTCAATTCAAATATCAGTATTGAAATTTTCATAAAAAAACGTTAGAGTTAAATAAATCATGTTATTGTACTAGAGTACTTCTACCTATATCGAGCCATCTACAGGAAATAAAGAATACGTTAAACGATATGATGTTTTATTTCGCATCTTCTTGGAATCATGTAATCAAGAGTGATACTTTATTTAATCTATCGATCACAAGCAACCCTTAATGTAAGTAGTGGTTGGCATTTGTGACAAGCAACAAGTATTGTGACAAGCAACAAGAAGCAAGCATTTGTGAGGCACAACAAACATTCAAGATAGGCGACAAGTATTCATTACATACAAATTGTCACTTATCACCTAACCATTTAGCGGAGTGCTCCTGGGTAAGTTATGTTTCCATTCTATAAAACTAAGATTGCGCCTATGAAATTTACCTTTCAAATGTTAAAACGAAAATTTGAAGGCCCGTAAACTTTTATTCTTTGTATTCAATAATTTCCTGCGCTCTCACAATCTTCACCTTTTTGCCATACCACCCGCTACACTATTTTTACGGAAACTCTCCAGTTTTCTAGTATATTAAACTGCACAACCACCTGAACCAGAGTGTCTTCTGCACCAAAGTTTGTCTTGTTTAAAATTTATGAAAATAATTTTTTAGAAACGTGTCGTCGCTATCTTCCATAACTTTTACATATTTTGGTGTTCATCTAATCTATAAATATAAATTTTGTTAAGCCATTGATACTTTATCGCGGAGAATATATTACCTTTAAAATATCGACAAACATATGTGATAAGTAAATAAATAAGTAAGCTGCTGCAACTGGAAAGGAATATTAATGATATTAACAATACGGTAGTTGACTCATTCTAAATTTTGATATTTTTCGTACAATATTGTGAAATATAAGTTAATTAAAAACCAGTTTTGAAAAAAATTCAAAAATCGATTAAAAAATAAGCCAGTTTGAAGATACGAATAGAGTTGGGTATATCTCTGTCTCTTTTCCTCTTGTAGAATATAATGTGCAATATTAAAAATGACCTCACAACACAGTATTGCCGTCCTTATCAAAAGGTTAAATTTAAACTTTTATAACTCCGTCAATTTTTAAGCCTATTAAAAAAAATTTTCACTCTTCATCAGCTTGTACATTGAAGTTATGATTGAAATTAAAAAAAATTAGTCAAATACCCAATTATAACAATTTTGTAGTCTTTTTATTTCTATGAACAGGGATTGAAAGCATCTTCAGTTTCGCGTAAAGTCTAGAATATACTAATAATTGAAGCCTGGTAGTGAATAGATCAAAATAAGTGAGTTCAATATTTTATTGAAATTAACCGTTATTTTTTTTATTTCGAACTAATGGTGCAATTACTGTTTGATAAAGCAATCTGTTTCATTATTAATAAAATATAATAACAGAATTAATAAATGAAATCAATTTTAAACGATACTGTAAAAGATTTTAGTGAAACTCAATAAATACTTCAAATAGTATAGTTTACGTAAATTTTTTCGAGGAAATATAACAAGGAGAATTACAAAATGATGCGTGTTGTAGAAGATGAGAGGTAAGACTTCTTCGAATGCTTTGGAATATATTCATTAAAAACGAGTTCCCTGTGTCAGCGTCCAGTTATTTCAAAATATTTGTAGCTAGTATAAATACGATTTTGTAGAATTCAGTAGTGTATTCGCGAATAAATTATTACATAAATAAAAAACGTGTGTGTTGTCTAAATTCAATTGATACGACTCAAGTGTTTACATGCGGTGGATTTTACTACTTCTACTACAAAACGCCGATTACTATAAAATACACACACACACACATATATACATATATTTACATTCATATATTTAATTACACGACCGGTTGCTACACAAAAGTAATAATATACAAATATGTATCTCACGACAAAAGATTTACATTTTAACAACAATATATACAAAAGAATGTGGGTATTTTATGTCATTTTACGACTTTATGTGAAGACCAGGTGTTCAAACCATTCTTTCAAATTAAAAATAATGAAACGGACATTCTAACTTTTCATGATAATAAGGAAAATACTTCCGCACTGTGACTGTTTTTGCTTTTTCAATTTAAACTTTAGAATGTGCTTTTCCTTTGTGTAGTATTTTTATATTGCTTAGTTAATCTAAATTGAGAAGAGCAAATCTTAAAGATGGCTATCACGATCTATATCTCATAAATAGTAACTTCATGTACAAATGAAGAAGCTGTCCCTGATAATCACATAATTGTAGTAAAACGGTAGAAGCTAATGGTGCTTTTGTGGATTTGGAATCATAAGCGGGTCTAGCCTGGATCCGACTTATTTTTCTGACTTTTACTACGGCTACAATTGTGGCAACTTTTAACTACGGCTAGACTACGATGACTCTTAATTACAATATGAAATCATCGTTAAATGTGAATTTATAAAGTTCAGGAACAAGTAAATTCGGCCAAAAATTGCCGTCAGTCAGCCAGAGTACTTACATCATCAAACTACAAGGACGTTTAATTTGTCAAACTATAAGATCTGACCACTAATATTATTACAAATACCACCAGATTACAGCGACTTTTAATTAAAGTACAATGTAATTATAATTCGTAAGTAGTGATGTTACATCCGCATCTGATGTAACAGAGGAATAATACCTAGTAATTCATGGACGGTTTTGACGAAACGATTATCAAAATTTGCAAAAAGAAGCCATTTGCAAAAAAAATGACATAACTATTCCAAATTCAAAACGGAAAAATATTTTTTGAACATTATATTGAAACAATCAGTAAAAAATTACGTAAATATTAAGGACTCATAGGTTTATTCGGTTTATAGCGCAAGAAGGTAAATTGATACGAAGGCTTCTATGTATAGCGTAAGAAGGTAAATTGAGACGAAGGCTTCTATGTATAGCGCAAGAAGGTAAATTGAGACGAAGGCTTCTATGTATAGCACAAGAAGGTAAATTGAGACGAAGGCTTCTATGTATAGCGCAAGAAGGTAAGCTGAGACGAAGGCTTCTATGTATAACGCAAGAAGGTAAATTGAGACGAAGGCTTCTATGTATAGCGCAAGAAGGTAAATTGAGACGAAGGTTTCTATGTATAGCGCAAGAAGGTAAATTGAGACGAAGGCTTCTATGTATAGCGCAAGAAGGTAAATTGAGACGAAGGCTTCTATGTATAGCGCAAGAAGGTAAATTGAGACGAAGGCTTCTATGTATAGCGCAAGAAGGTAAATTGAGACGAAGGCTTCTATGTATAGCGCAAGAAGGTAAATTGAGACGAAGGCTTCTATATATAGCGCAAGAAGGTAAATTGAGACGAAGGCTTCTATGTATAGCGCAAGAAGGTAAATTGAGACGAAGGCTTCTATGTATAGCGCAAGAAGGTAAATTGAGACGAAGGCTTCTATGTATAGCGCAAGAAGGTAAATTGAGACGAAGGCTTCTATGTATAGCACAAGAAGGTAAATTGAGACGAAGGCTTCTATGTATAGTGCAAGAAGGTAAACTGAGACGATGGCTTCTATGTATAACGCAAGAAGGTAAACTGAGACGAAGGTTTCTATGTATAGCGCAAGAAGGTAAATTGAGACGAAGGCTTCTATGTATAGCGCAAGAAGGTAAATTGAGACGAAGGCTTCTATGTATAGCGCAAGAAGGTAAATTGAGACGAAGGCTTCTATGTATAGCGCAAGAAGGTAAATTGAGACGACGGCTTCTATGTATAGCGCAAGAAGGTAAATTGAGACGAAGGCTTCTATGTATAGCGCAAGAAGGTAAATTGAGACGAAGGCTTCTATGTATAGCGCAAGAAGGTAAATTGAGACGAAGGCTTCTATGTATAGCGCAAGAAGGTAAATTGAGACGAAGGCTTCTATGTATAGCGCAAGAAGGTAAATCGAGACGAAGGCTTCTATGTATAGCGCAAGAAGGTAAATTGAGACGAAGGCTTCTATGTAAAGAGCAAGAAGGTAAATTGAGACGAAGGCTTCTATGTATAGCGCAAGAAGGTAAGTTGAGACGAAGGCTATATTGTTTGTTAGACCTCAATTACTAAGCCGTATCACAAAGTAAAATCTGAGGTTGTTTGATCGTATAGGGGAGGTAAGGATTCATTCACGCAATTTTTCTGATCCATATCTTACGAAGAGGTTTCGAATATGAAGCGGAAGTTCAATCACTCCTTATTATATTAGTTTTTTTCGTTCATTTCTTCTGATTATTTTTTTAATTAGTCCTTCTAAACAATATTTTTGAAGTGGTATTTCCTTGCTCGTACGGATTGGGTACGACTGAGGATGAGTTGTTACTTGGATTGAAATAGATTAAAATTTAATCTTAGTATACATTACTAATTTGAGTTTAGATATAAATATTTATCTCGACTTATCGAAAATTTCATGTTTTATAAAGTTAAAAAATATAAACTAGTGCCTGTATTGTCTGCATTTATAGAATTATTTAAACGATTCATAACCGATTTATAAGTTCAATCCCATTTGATTCGTTCGATGGTTCCTTCTAACATTATGAAATAATTTACTAAATTAAAATTAAACTTTCTTTCAGTGTCATTTTATTTATATTTATCGACTTCAAAATTTATAAATATAAGAAGTAATATTTGATTTGGTGTTTGATAACTTTATCGCAGGTTTCGTTTATAATTCGTTCCTTCCGAAATGGGTAACGTTTCTATTTCCGATCGCCATGTTAAAGCGTTAATATATATTTTGTATTATCAGTCAACGTTACGTTTTCCTCAGTTGGGCAATCTTGCCAGAATGCTCGTGATTCCAGTCGTTGTTTTGCATAGCCATAATCCTTTTACATTTTTGGCGGTCAATGAAATTGCGCCGTTGTTGTCTTGACCAGGTCTGTCCGGCGTGTTTGGTACTCGATCTAAAGCTCTTCTGCCTTCCACTCGACCCTATATTATATACAAGCCGTTCTAATAAGTCTTCATTTGCCGAAGAAATAAAAAAGGGTTGTTGCCGAAGAATTTTAGATGTATTGACGTACAAGCGCCAAATTACACGTGTTCCATTACGTATAGGGAATGATTTTTAATCTTAAACTCTTGTTTACCCAATTCATGATATCTGGAACATAAATATGATAATTCGCAGCTGACCTGACGTTGAGCAATCTCTGGAAATGAAATAGTATTTTTACACAAATTAGTTTGTTTTAATCTTACTATGTGCACAGCAGCGATCCAAAAGGCCATAATGACCTCAGAATGAATAGGGAGGGGAGCATTCAATACTATATATATATATATATATATATATATATATATATATATATATATATATATATATATATATATATACAAGCGCACAATTTAAAGTTATCACGATCTTCAAGAAGAATATCACACATAGGAAGGAGCCAGATTAAAATTACAGTTTATTTGGCGAACAATATTTTAAATACGAAATAACCACCCAACACAATCTGTGTTGGGTGGTTATTTCGTATTTAAAATATACAAAGGAAAATTTTAATTCAAAGATAGCAGTTTAAACGTAAATACATACATACATATATTCACACATTTTTACTTACTGCATGATTCTGTTTATCCAGTAGGTACCTACTAACAATAAAATGTTAACCGGGAAAATGAAAGACTTGAAGGCGCGGAGTATATAATTATTTTTTGATAATATCATGAATATCAATAAAAACATTTTTGGTGATTTCAAACCTCATATCCTTATACGATATCCTCCCGTGATTTTTCTGGAAATGTACCGTACTTAAATCGAAATAAGATGCCGCTCATGATTGCACGTTATACTCTTATGTCACCCTCTTTTGGACAATAGTATACAATATATCGATAAATCAAGAATTACTACATACTTAAATCATGTAAATAATAATCTCATTACTTCAAAAAATATTTGAGGATAAATTTTATAGTTTCGTACCGCAAAAGGAATGAAGGAACCGTTATAAGATCATTCACGTCTCCGACCATGTGTGTATCTGTTACAGCTGGTTTTCTTAGAATCGTTTTACATATAAACTTCAAAGGCGACTTGAGAAAAAACTTATGAAAATTGGTGCTAAATTTTATAAGAACATGAAACTTCTTACAGTAAAGAGAAACATTATTTAGATTTCATTATTATTTTTACTGGAATTATTTTCATAATAAAATGAAACTAGATGATGTAGTATTATTTCTACTTTCTTTAAATTCTTTACCAGAACCTAGATTTTGTTGTATTGCAACATCTTCACGTGGGCTATTAGCAAAGATCAATTATAAAAGAATTACAACTTCTTCTCAACAAAGGCGGGCAATTGGCAAAAATATTTGCTAATTGCCCACCTGAAGATGTTGTAATACAACGAAACCTAGGTCGTGGTAAACAACTTAAAGAAAGTAGAAATAATACTACATCAAGTAGTTTCATTTAATTATGACTAATGAATTTCTACAAAATTAACGCCAAATATATTCAATATTTGGAATTATTTTATAAAGAAGTAATAAAAATATTTAAAACAAACCCCTTTTTATTTATTCATACTAGCTACATTAAATTTTTAGATCTCCATCGGCAGAAATTTGTCCCTACTTCCTTCCCTCAGCACCTTCATCGTGAATGACTCTTCATCATCCTTGAAATTTTCTACACCATTCTCATACGCATACTCTCTCTCATAAACTCTGAATCAAAAACATAGCTCATTCCATGATGAATTTAAATTGCGCTATTATCCTCTACTTGCAAAAATCGAATACACTATGTAGCTCGCACTTGGTGGAAGAAGTCGATCATAGCCACTGTGTTGACATGACGAAGAGATCTTAGCAAATGACGAAGTAATCATAGTTGGAGTGGTGCCATGGTCTGTGTCCTCAATACATGGCTTCGCTTATAAGCCAGAGGTTAACAGATAGTGCCAATATATAACTGTGACTATAACGTCTCGTTCAGTCAGCAATATCATATTACCATACCAATATCATTCAAAATTCTTGACATTAATTTATGGTAATATGCTTATTTTTCGTTAGTTTTAGTTAGTTTCTATTTAACTACCATATTTCAGAATACCAGTTTTGGAAAAGAACCAGACAACTATTGTGCAATATGTGGCCTTTGTCATTATGAGGGGTCAAAATGCGACTAGGTAAATAACTACTTGCTTTAAACAGAGGGTACGCGAAGATTGTCATGATACCAATGACTGTATAGCTTGTAAAAATTTACTTTTAAAAAAAATGACTATTCATAAGATTTTTACATAATTTTATCCAAATTTAATGCAATTTATAATTTAATGAAATTTATAATTTAATTTGAAATTTATATTTATAATTTAATTTAATTTATTTTTAAAGTGCGTTATTTCTAAATCTTATGGTACCTATATTGTCCGTGAGGAGTCTACCCATACGATATAGGTACATCGCTTTAAAATGTTTTCCTTTTTTACCCGACTTCAGAGAAGGAGGCGTACCCAATTGGAAACGTATGTATTTTGTAATGTATGCTGTAGGGTCAATACGTCTCTGAGTTACAGCCGTAACTCTGAGACGCATTGACCCTATAGCCGTAATTCAAAAACGCGTTGATCGATTTTCATTACTCTTTTTTGTTTGAAGAAAATAGTTTCGGATAGGACCCATGTAAATATAGTCAGTACCTGACAATGGGCTTCGGAGACATTCCAAGAACTCATCAATGACTGAGAGTACAAGGTCCCTTTGAAAAGTTTGATACTGACTTGAAATTCATTTAACATGCCTTTATGAAACCTTTGGTTACAAATGATGGCTAGAACCTGATTAAGAAGCCGAAAAGTGGTCACAAGAACTCTTCATTGGTGAGAAGCATATTTCTTATGTTTATGCTCATTTAATTCTCACAAAGGAAGAGTTTCTTGGTCATGAGCAGTGGCCAGGATCTGATTTAAGCGCATTTGACTTGTCTAACAAGACTTGTCCAGACGTAAGTAAGACCTTAAAAAATAAAGTGGTAGATAAGTACGTCTAGATATATTCAAACGGCATGAAACAAGTAAGATATTAATATGTAGGTATAAGTTATAAGTTAGGTATAAGGTATAAGGTATAAGTTAGCATGTACAGGTATATGAAAATACAAGAAGCAACTAAAATATTAATAGCTAGTTAGGTAAGTAAAATGTATAGACATTTAAAAAGGCATGGGGTAACTACGATATTAATAGATAGGTACCTGAGTAAGTACAGGTATATAAAAAGACGTGAATCAATCAGAATCTCAGTAGGTAGGTTTGCAAGTGTATGCGAGTGTATATAAAGGCATGAATCAACTAAAATATTGGTAAGAAAATAGGTAAGTACGTACAACTATATATGCAAAGACCTAAAGCACCGACATATTATTGGTATGTCCTTAGGCGCATATATACGTGTATACGTATATATGTGCCTAAGGACATACCAATAATATGTAGGTGCTTTAGGTATGTGTATAGGTTTATATGAATGTACTCGTATTCAGACTTATTAAATGCCCCAAATGCCTGTTTCATTACAATAAATGAAGTATTATTGAATTCTCCATGAGTTCGTGAAGTTCTGGGTAATATAGAATATTCTAAGTATTAGAAATTGAAAAAGATACTTTTTCAATCTCTCATAGAAACAAAATTTTTAATGAGGAAATCACTAATAGAAACAATATTTACCAACATTTATTTACGTTTGGAATTATATTGTAACGTAAAAGTTCGAAATAAGTACCTAATCGTATTTTTATAATTTTATATTTTTAGTATGTTACTCATTTAGTGGTTATTTAAAGTCGGTTAATTTTTCTGTTAAAAATGTTTGTGATTTTTAAACATAAAGATTACTATTTTTGACAAATTAGGTATTAAATTATTATTAAAATAATTAATAGTGTTACTACTTATTAGGGCCATATTAATAATATTTTTTCAACATATCTTGCCAAATTAACTATGCACTATTCGTTCAACCGACTATAGAGTTGGCTGATAAGTCTTTAGCGACGAGTTCGGGACTTTCTTTAATATTTTATTTTAAGATGTAAATAGAGCGAAACGCATTCGGTTGATGGTTAGTACCAAATCTTCAAATGTATTATATCACTCTCCACTATTCTATCTTTAATGTTTGTAACACTGTTTAATTTTTTTGTTTTTTTTTTCAAAAAGAAAAAAAAAAAAAAAAATTACAAGCTACATCGGGCTAATGACAAGCTACATCGGGCTAGCTGATTAATTATTACCTAAACTTCATTATTTATCACACATGAATATTGCTACGTGTTCGTCGGGCAATCTGATAATATAGAAATATTGGCTGGGGTGCGGGGCGGGAAACAAACGCGTAACACGCGTTGACCAATCAAAACCAGCGATGGCTGCGTGCGGACGTCAATCACTTCATTGTTCACTATACAGCGCTCATTGTTTTTGTTTATTTTTACATTGAAAGCGAATACAGACGGACGGGGACAGCTTATATCTTCGTAATTTGATTTCGAATTATAGTGAAGGACGGTTGTTATTGTGTGTTTAGGTGTAATTCATCACGGATAAATTAAAATTAATCCACATAAATCAACGATAAAATGAATTAGTGTCACTAATAGGACGAAATACTTTTGTTGCTATATAATACTTTTTGTTGTGTCTTTTTCACTAGCGAAAGTTATATAGAGGTGATTAAAAAAATAAAATTTCGAAGTCAAAAAAGTCGAATAAAAAACCAGAATATTATCAGCGCTTGCAAAGATTCGACGTCATAACTGTTGGAGAAACAGAAAAATTTATTGTCCCGGTCGAAAAGACAATATAATTAGATATTACGTGAGGAACAACAAAATATTTAAGACTCTACATGACACCCACCTGACAGTTGGGCATGGTGGAAGAAACCGGATGGAGAAAGAATTAAATTTGTGCTATAAAAATATTACGAGAGAAATTATCGTCATTTATTAAAATTTATGTTACAACTGCGAAAAGAAAAGCAACGCTACAAAAAAAGGATTAGTGGTTAAACTTATTCTTAGCAGTAAAATGAATGCGAGGTATCAAATAGACTTAATTGACATGCAGTCATAAGGAGACTATCAGTATAAATTTATACTAGTACACCAAGATCATCCCACAAAATTTGTGCAGCTCCGTTCGCTCAAAATAATTGAAAAAGTAGCATATATGCTACTTGATATTTTTACAATATTCAGTGCACCAAGTATTCTTCAAAGCAATAATGGTAAAGAGTTCACTGATAAAATTGTTCAGGAAACTTGTAACATGTGGCTCGAATTGAAAATTGTACATGTTAAACGAAACACTCTCAAAGCCAAGGGTCAGTAGAAAGGGCAAATCAAGATATAGAGAATATCCTAAGTACATGATTGGAGAATAACAGTACTAATAAATGATCGAAAGGATTACATTTTGTGCAATTAATGAAAAATAGAGTCCATCACACAGACCTTAACTATACTTCATATAAAGCCATGTTCGGGTAGAAGTTAAAAGTATGACTTAAAAGTTCTTTTATACCACATGAGGCTCTGCTTAATATTAATTCAGAAAAAGACTTGGAAAAACTATTATCTACTGAAGGCACTGTTACCGAAAAGAACCAAGTGAAGTCCGCCGAAAATGATCAAGTGGAGTCCACCGAAAATGATCAAGTAGAATCCATCAAAACAGACGATGTGGAGTCCACTGATAATGATATAAATTTATTTTCAGCTGGCCCAAGCCAAGTTTCGCCACCTATTACGTTAGATGTGCAGTGTAAAGAAACTTCAGATCCAACCCAATACCCACAAAGGAAATAGCTTCACTAGAACAAAACGTGGAGCGCAAGAAAGAAAATTTTAAGCTAGTTAGGAAATTGGCTTTAAGTAATTTACAGGCTAATAAAATGTTGGATGCATCTAACCTTAAATATCTCATTAATAAAATTGGTGACATTGTAAGGGTCATCGTTCCAGATGTTGATCGAGCTTATAGCGACGGAAGAAATATACTTGCTACAGTGATTGAAATAACAGCCGATAACCTTTATAAATTGGGAACAAAACAAAGTGTTTTGAATCCACTTTATTCAAAAAACCAATTTACAGTGTGCGATGAAAGATTTGTTCCGCTTGAAGATGTTCTAAAGACAGGGATTTCAATGAGAGAGAATGTTAGGATATCATCTAAATGTGGAGGGCAAGGTTATAGTCGATGTGGTTGTAAAGGTGGCTGTAAGTCTAATAAATGTAGTTGTCGCAAAGAAAAAAAAACTTTGTGACAGAAATGCCATCAAAGCGGCAATTGTTATAATAAATAAATATGTTACTACTTAGTATGAAACGTAAATGAGCATAAGTATTCTCATTTTCGTTTCATAGTCTGAGTATCCATGAAACGAAGATTTAGTATTTTGTGTCATTTATCTTATATTTTTAATTTGATCTGATTAAGTTTTAACTGCTAAAAACTAGTGAATTCTAAATGTAGAACTCCATCTTAATAAGTACAAATTATAAGTCTGATAATTTAAATTGTTTAAAGTTCTGTTCATTTCAAGTTTCTTTGTATTACTTATATTTTCATTTTGACTTTTATTAAGTTTCAACTGCTAAAAACAAATTGATTCTAAATAATAAGTACAAATTATCCTCTTTCCTAATAAGTACAAATTATGAGTTTGATTATTCCAATTGTTTAAAGTTTAGTTCATTTTAAATTTTGTAATCATAGGTCAGAGCATCTACAAAACAAAGAAATTTTATGTTATTTGTGTTTCAAATTTTGATTTAATTTCGGAAATAAAAATAATAGTAATGTCTTTTTATTACTCTGCCCAATAGGTGATAGACATTATGTATAATGCCCGGCCAATTTAATTATTTCAATAGTTTTTATCACATTTCCCTCTCATGGTCATTTTTCAAGATGCCCGGGCATTATGTATAATGTTCAATTAATCACTTGGTCCGTAACACATATATATTGTTTACGTAAAACAAATTTTATTCACAACAAAATGATTGAAAATATTGTTAGGTTTTCACCATTTCAGATTATCGTATTGTTACGTTTAGCCTAATGTAATTGAGTTTTTATATTTAAAACTAAACCAAACCAGTTGTTAACAATAATTGATTTATATAGTTTACTTTTTTTGTAACTGGCAACATGAAAAAGTATGGAGTCTTTAGAGAAATAAATAATTTGGCTGTCATGTTTTTACTGACGTTCTATTATTTTATAAAGTGTATTTTAAAGACAAGAATTGGTTAATAGACCAGTGTCGAAGCCTTCAAAAAAGGTAAAAAGTACAAAAAAATCGTAGTAGAATGAAACCTATTGGAGAATGTTGAGAATATTACAAAAATGAAAGGAAAAATAAATTACGGTCGATTCGAGGTCGAGAAGTGGGAGAAGGTGGGTTTTTAAGGGTTAAAATCAGTTTATCTCGATTTCCGGCAAAACTACAAGTCTTATGGAAAAAAGTTAAACAGCAAAGTTGTAGGTAATAAAAAGATCTACATCTTTTGTATTCACACTTTTTTCTCATAACCTCAAAATTCACATGAAAAACTCAAAAAACCATGTTTTTGGTTTTTTATTTTTATCTTTTACAAAAATATTTTTTTTTCATGAAATTTGGTGAGAACTTACCTTTGTATATACCAAACACACAAGAATTTTTTGGATTTGAAAAATTAATTTTTTCTCCTTACTTTTAAACCAAAACCGAAAAAGCACCCTAATTTTCAATCGAAAATTCACGCGTCAAAATATTAGCTTTTTTAAAAAAGTTGGTGGGCTTTTTATTCGTTGGAATCTCTACTTTCTGATAGTGTAATAAAAAATATACGTCACTATGGAAAATATTTTCAAAAAATTTAAGAAACGGAAAAAACTCGAATCAAAAAAATAATTTTTCATTTTTCTATCATTATGTACAAATTTCAGCTATTTATTAATATTAACGCTGTAATTACTCATTTAACGTATGATTCTAAGTTACATTGATGAACAAACAAATTTTCAATTAAAAGATACTACTATAATTAACAAACAACTAAGTTAATAATGTGTATATTTGATAAAACATCTACAATATTATAAGAAAGTCATAAAATTTTCTTTAATTTAAATGCGTAGATGCTTATTTATTACTATTTGAAGATAATTTATATACCTGAGTGATCTTCAGAAAATTTTAGTCCATGAATAGATATTTCGTAATTCGTATATTTTTTATTACACTATCAGAAAGTAGAGATTCCAAGGAATAAAAAGCCTATCAACTTTTTTAAAAAAGCTAATATTTTGACGCGTGAATTTTCGATTGAAAATTAGGGTGCTTTTTCGGTTTTGGTTTAAAAGTAAGGAGAAAAAATTAATTTTTCAAATCCAAAAAATTCTTGTGTGTTTTGTATATACAAAGGTAAGTTCTCACCAAATTTCATGAAAAAAAAAATATTTTTGTAAAAGATAAAAATAAAAAACCAAAAACGTGGTTTTTTGAGTTTTTCATGTGAATTTTGAGGTTATGAGAAAAAAGTGCAAATACAAAAGTTGTAGATCTTTTTATTACCTACAACTTTGCTGTTTAACTTTTCCATAAGACTGGTAGTTTTGCCGGAAATCGAGATAAACCGATTTTAACCCTTAAAAACCCACCCTCTCCCACTTCCCGACCTCGAATCGACCGTAATTTATTTTTCCTTTCATTTTTGTAATATTCTCAACATTTTCCAATAGGTTTCATTCTACTACGATTTTGTTTGGTTTCAAAAATTATCGACCCTGGTCTATAAATTCTTCGTCATATCTCAACACGTATGTTGAATAGGAAACTCAATTTTGTGTTACTACAACGCTGCATAAATACAGGTTATTATATTTTGAATTGGAAATGCAATGTTGTGTTGCTACAACATCGCTGTATAAATATGTATTATTGTATGTTGAATTGGAAACTGAATGTTGTGTTACTACAAAAACGCTGCATAAATACGTTGTGTTACTACAACAAAGCTGCATAAATACGTATTATTGTATGTTGAATTGGAAACTCAATGTTGTGTTACTACAAAAACGCTGCATAAATACATATTATTGTATGTTGAATTGGAAACTCAATGTTGTGTTACTACAAAAACGCTGCATAAATACGTATTATTGTATGTTGAATTGGAAATGCAATGTTGTGTTACTACAACAACGCTGCATAAATACGTATTATTGTATGTTGAATTGGAAACTCAATATTGTGTTACTACAACAACGCTGCATAAATACGTATTATTGTATGTTGAATTGGAAACCCATTGTTGTGTTACTACAACAACGTTGCATAAATACATTTTATTGTATGTTGAATTATTGGAAACTTAATGTTGTGTTACTACAACAACGCTGCATAAATACAGATTATTATATGATGAATTGGTAACTCAATGTTGTGTTACTACAACAACACTGCATAAATACGTATTATTGTATGTTGAATTGGAAACTCAATGTTGTGTTACTACAACAACGCTGCATAAATACGTATTATTGTATGTTGAATTGGAAAATCAATGTTGTGTTACTACAACAACTCTGCATAAATACGTATTATTGTATGTTGAATTGGAAACTCAATGTTGTGTTACTACAACAACGCTGCATAAATACGTATTATTGTATGTTGAATTGGAAACCCAGTGTTGTGTTACTACAACAACGTTACATAAATACATTTTATTGTATGTTGAACTGGAAACTTAATGTTGTGTTACTACAACAACGCTGCATAAATACAGATTATTATATGATGAATCGGTAACTCAATGTTGTGTTACTACAACAACGCTGCATAAATACGTATTATTGTATGTTGAATTGGACAGTCAATGTGGTGTTACTACAACAACGCTGCATAAATACGTATTATTGTATGTTGAATTGGAAATGCGATGTTGTGTTACTACAACAACGCTGCATAAATACATATTATTGTAAGTTGAATTGGAAAACTCAATGTTGTGTTACTACTACAACGCTGCATAAATACGCTAAATTTTGTAGGGACATGAAACCTACAAAACTCAGCTATTAAAATTCATGAAACGATATTTTCTTATCGTATGAATAATGACTACTAGTAAATAATTTCTGTCAACAATGTGACTCACCTAGCGACCTACAATCAATTAAAGTAATCATTCATCGTCATTTGTTGAAGTTGACGTGCGTCGTAAAGCTCACCTTACAGAGACGGAAAATATATCGAAATAAGATGCATTAATAGTATCTATTTAACAATATTTATTTATTTAATAAACTTTCTCCAGTTTTAACTTTAATAGAATGTTTATCGATGCTAGTAGCCATGCCGTACATCCGATAGAGCAGATACACAGTACATGGTAAACATAATAATATAGCAAAACATTAAAATATCATCTAAAAACAGATTTTGAAAGTGTGTTACGTCTTAGAGTAGGAGTAAGTGGGCCATAAAAGTAAAATTTTACTAGTTATTTAAGAAACGCATACGCAAGTGAGACAAAAATCATTAATATGTCATACTTACTTTAATACTCAGGGCATAAGTGCATCTCTTTTTCGCATCTGTCATTGTGTGTTCTGTTTAGTCTATTTTATTCTCCGTCTACAGCCAAGTACACGTCGGAACACGCAAAGTAGAATTCTGTTCTTTATTGTAGAATATGTTAAAATTGTCCATGCAAATCTTAATTAAAAGTTCCGATCGAATCCAAGTATCTAATGTTTTTTCATATTTTTTATCGGTGGAGACGCATTCCGCATATTGTGAAGCTTATAAATATAAATTTTTGAAATAAAAAAAATGGATAATTAAACTTTAATTTAAGTTTAGCAGACCTTTTCTCTGAGATCGCTCATCGAAATTTAGCATTGATTTATACTTGTTTTATATAATAGCAAGGAGATTAAAAAAACAACCACGACCTTGGTGAGAAATGGAATTATTTAGAAACAGAGAAAACATGGTGAAAGAGCATTGCTACGTGACTTGAAGTTTCAACATGCAAGCGGAAAATACAAAACTTCACTCGCATGTCGCCTACTGATTTCGAATGTCCTTGGCTTTATAAGCCTCAATCAATCTAATTACGGTCTCGTTATCCATGGATCGCGAGTGACCAGATACGGCACGTAACATGATCACGATCTTTTTGCGTCCACACTAACGATCATGATACGCGACAGAGATACGATACGGCAAAATGATACATATATTGACGTAGCTTTAATTTTTCGCGATCACAAAAATTTAAAAACCCGAGATTTCGGGATTTTAAACTTCAACTGCGATTTCAAAAAAATGCTCATGGATAAAGTAAAACTGAAGTGAGTTATGATACAATAACAATATTTTTATTAATATTACTCGTTTGATCGCTGAAAAAGTAGTATATGAAAATCGCCACAAGATAAGTATTGCACAATATTGCTTAAATCTATACACATTTATATATAGCGAGGTTAGTCGATGAGGTAATCCAGTACGTTTCGCGCGACTGTGCTGTGACGTTTAATACGCGGAATAGTTGTTTACAATCACACGTGCTATCAGTTGGTAGGAAATTCGTGCTGTTGAAGAAATATAAAACTTGTTTCTGTTGTGTAAATGGAAATTATGGAGTCTAATCCGGGAACGCAAGGTAAATTTAATGGATACACATTATAAATTACATAGAAATAGATTTCACAATATAAACAAAACATTAGTCAGACATGTCTAAACTTTAGCGGTAAAAAATGTTGTGTTGGCGTAAATTAATTTTAATATTAGAGAATTTTTCACCGTTTTTCTTTATTTAATATAAAGATAGCTGGTACTAAACCTTTTTCGAATGTTTAAAAAATCCTTTCACGGTCTATTTTCCAAAAAAATCGACGTAAATTATGTTTTTGCAAGAAATCAATTGGTATGATTTTTTATCGATTTAATTCTTTTCGTTTCACATAAAACTACGAAAACAGTCTAGCAAGTAATATACATATAATAGTGAAAGTAAAAAATTTTTAAATAAATTAATTGGGACTGTAAAATATACTGTTTTTCTATTAGTATTTTCTGGTTGAAAAAGGAGTGGCGACACAGAACATTTTTAAGACATTTCATTCATAACATTATTTAATTTAGTTGGTTATTTTCTTTTCTAAATCGAAAGAAAAAAACTTGGGACTTTTCAAAATGTGAATATTTATTTCTTTAACTATACATTGTTTTGGATAGTTGCGGATCTTCCTAGAACTAAGGCGATAACCATTCAAATGTTTGTGTATGTCATACATATTATGTAGTGCGATTGCTTGTTGATTACGTTAAATATTTTAGGTGTGATAATCGTATTTTACGTGATAGATAACCGCACTTATATATTATGCACAACGTGGGCAAACATTTTAGCAATAAACATCTACACCAAGGCCGCTCACGGATTGTATTACACAGAATCAGTTTAACATAATATTCTCATATAAAGCATATTTATCAAAAAAATTATTCGTTTTATTTTTTTCGACTTGATTTCATCTTGTCATTAATAATGGTCGTAATACCCATACAAACGCGAAGACAAACTGATAAATATTAAAATAGAAGAACAATAATGAAATGTGGCTATCAATTTCATTTAAATTAAAAAAAATATATTTTCTCTTTTTAAAGTGTACTCGTACTAAACTTAGTTTGATTATATTAAATTATTTTTTTTTCAAGGTTTTGTAAGAGTAAATTTGTGAATATTTTAATAAATGAAAAGGTAATACCCATATAAATATGAATATAAACTGGTAAATATTAAACATAAAAGAACAATAATGAAATGTTGCTATCAATTTCATTTAAATTAAAAAAGTATTTTCGCTTTTTAAAGTGTACTCGTACTAAACTTAGTTTGATTATATTAAATTATTTTTCTTTTTTCAATATGTACTTAGGTTTTGTAAGATTTGTCTCTATGTTTAATGCATAACTTTACGTTACTCAATCTTTTAAAATTAATATTTAGAATACATTTATAAAATTAAGTTTGCATATTTGAAAAAATTAAAGAGTTACAACAAATAATCTTTTTTCCATTAATTTAAGTTTATAATTCCATTTATCCAAATCTAACTTATTCTTAGAGAAATTTAAGCATGAAAATGGGACGAAAAAATCTAGGTAATAATCTTGTTATTATCATGAGTACCATTAAACTTCAACAAAGATTAACAATGCTATTAAAAAGAACTTCTTCCATTACATGGCCATAACTAAAAGATATCATACACATATACTAACGTCACATAATTGAAACATTTCGATATTTGTTCTTCTGTCCCAATTCCAACTATAGGATTACTAACGTCACATAATTGAAACACTGCAATATTTGTTCTTTTGTCTCAATTCCAGAAAATGAAGAAGAAAAGAAACCTTTAAGTAGGGAAATGCGAATATTCAATTATTATTTAAAAATAAGAACGACACCATGGACTGTGAGCTGGCAGAAACGATCATCGGCTCTGACTCTAAAACTAAAACGCAGAGGTAAGTCACAATCATCGATCTAAAAACTGTAGAGAATCACAGAACATGTTTAACTAAGTCATTAATCTATATACTAAGTTATAATGTTTAACTAAGTCATTAATCTATATACTAAGTTATAATGTTTAACTAAGTCATTAATCTATATACTAAGTTATAACTTCTTTTCGTAATAATAAATGTACATTACTGTTGGATCATATTACTTTTTTAGAAAACATTTATATAATTCTTAAAATTGTAATCAAACTTCTTGACTGAAGTCGAACAGTAGATATTATAACATTGGACAATGCTGATTCTAAAAAATAACTCTAAGAATAAATAACCTCTAATAAGTTGAAATTCATAACAGATATACCTAATAATTATACAATAAATATAAATAATATTTTTGGAATATTTGGATCAGAAAATAGTTTTGTACAAAGATATAGTTTATTATTTAACATTTCAAATCTAGTAAGCTATAATGAACTGTAAATAACAAGTAGAACTTGTGCTATGAGGGTCCCACACACCCTTCGGTACGATACAAAAAATGTAATGTTTAGAGACATGTAGTGTTTCTATTAAACTATTTATAAATATTGATTTATTTATTACAATATAAGTAAATATATTATCCAGTATATTTTTCGCAGGCATATGAAAAATAACTTGCCTATATCCTTCAATTTATTATATATAATTAAAAAGTTAAAAGGGCCTAGGACAAAAGGTTTTGGATAATTGTATTATAAATCTAATACAAGAAACAATAGTTGGTATTAAAGTTTTTAACACAGAAAGTTGTAGATTTTAAAACTCTAAAATGCCTCACATCCATATAATACATCAATAAAAGAACACATTGTTTCTCACTTTGAATTGAATATTTTCCTCTAGGAATAATACAATACGTATTAAATTTTCTCCGAAAATTTTGTAATGTCTTTAACCTTAATTCTTGAACTTAACTAACGTCGGCATGTTTCCGGTTATCATTACGGAGTTACTATGTTATATTCACTTAAAAAATAATTATAATCTTCAAATTATATACATTTTAATGTATATTGTACTATCGATATAAGTTATTTATATTGTAATGTGTATAGTACTATCACTATAAGCATAAACTATATACACATGTAATCTTTAAACACATTTACATTTTAAAGTATATTATACTTTTATTCCAGCCCGACAAAAAGAATTGACAAAAATGACTCCCGAGGAACTGGCCCAAGATAAAGGTAGACATTGATAATAATAATAGTATAGAAAATCCTAATTAATATATATAATATCAAAACGGAGCTGGAAAATTTATGCTCAAAAACAAATTTGTGTATAATAATTAGAACTAAATAAATAGCAGTTGTTCTAAAAAAGTTCTGTAACGTTTATGAAAATAAAATCTTACCCAATTTGGGTAAGATTTTATTCTCATAAACCTTGTGTTTGCAGAATATATAAGATGTAGATTAGATAGGTACATGTTGTTTTGTCAAACTATCTAAAAGCACCACATTTACAGGTATTTCATACTTTTATCTCTTAATTTAGACAATAATTAACAGATTCTATCCGCTGAACAGATTCTATCACTTGCCTTCTTCACATTCGTTGTTCATCCGTCTCTTGATAAATCATAACAAAAATATTACCATACATAAAAACCAAAGAACACATTTGTAAAGGTTTCATTAAAAGTAATTAAATAACTTCTAAAATAATACCGATTTTAGCATAAACAAATTAATGAGCAAACTTTCGTTTCATGTTAATATAGACTAATATTCTTTTTATTACGATTCCTTTGAGTTTTTGTAAATGCATGTTAAACAAAAAATTTTTTGACAGAACAATCTCAAAGAGCGAGGATACAACGCCTTGCATGGACTCAGGCCGGTTACGAAGGCTGGGCTAAATATTATGATACTACATACATGAAAATAAACGGACAACCGCCAAAAGAAAGAGAGCTACCTCAACCGCCCATTAAGAAGATAAAGGGTATGACGAAAAATAAAAAAATTATATATTTTTTGAACACTTAGTTTACTTTTCAATCCCGACCCCTCGATTATTTGGATTATAAAAATTTAATGCATATCCCAAAATATCGCGAAAATTATTCACGATTAGCAGAATTTGAGTCTTGGGATTTTTGAAATTTATGCCTTAGCTGTGATTTCGAAAAAGTGCTACTTGGTCAATATAAATAAAAACTGAAGAGATTTATGATTCAATAACAATTTTACTATTTATCTTGTTTGGTCGCTGAAAAATTATGTACATGAAAGTCGCCATAATAGTTCAAAGTCATAATAAAAATATCAAATACTTGTTACAATGTATTGTGCAATATTGCTTAAATCTATACACAGCGAGATGATCAAATAAGGTATCTCAGTTTTCGTGCGACACTACTATGACGTTTCATTTACGATCTATGTTCTTGTTACGTTTAATACAGAGCAGTTACTTACTAATTATGAGTGCTGCCAGTTGGTAGACAGTATGCAAAGTTTCTTCTTTTAATAATTATATTACGAAAAGAAGTTCGTGCTGCTGAAGATTTTGAAATGAAAGTCATAGAACCTAAATAGGTAATGCGAGGAGAATGTATAGTTAGATATTAATTTTCAAAATATAAAGAAAATATTAATCAGAGAAATCTCAATTTTAGTAGTAATATGAAATTTTGGTGTAAGTGTGCTTTAGCAAAAATAAATTCTACACTGTTATTCATTACTTTATACCCAAAAAAAACTTAGACTAACCTTACTACCTTATTTCTAATAGTTAGAAAAGACACTCACTGTTTATTTTACAAAAAAAATTGGAAATAACTAAATTTATTTCATAGGAATTATATTATTACGCTGTTTTTGAAGAGTATTCTTTGGATGAAAAAAAAGACATTGAAAAATTAATTTTTGCCAAATTGCACTTATTATCAAGAATGTTTGCTACTTTTCCCGTCCATAACATTATTTAATTTAAAGTAATTATTTTCTGTTCTAAACTGAAAGAAAAAAGCCTAGGAAACTAGCTTACTTTTCAAAACATGAATATTTGACCGTTTTTCTTTATTTAATTCAGAGATTCGAGAATTAGTTCATATATTGATAAATTACATGTCCTTTCTCTTAATAAGATGATGGCTGTTAAAATGTTTATGAATGCCATAAAGTGTTTTACGCCCAGTACGTTAAATACAATAGATGTATATACTTAAAAACAAATTTAATTATTTAAATATAAACAATACTTACCATATTTTATGTGTTTGATAAAATAACCACACTTACATATGCACTAAATGCGCAAAAATTTTGGTGGCGTTCACCATTTTGAGATTAAATATGAATGTATAAAAAGACCGCCCATAGTTCGTCATTCTTTTTTTTTTATAGGCAATGGTTTGTCTCAAGAATAAAAGAACACATTTTATATAAAAATTTGAGTTTTATTTAATTTTTTCATTATTGTGTTTCCAATAATAAAATGTGAATGTTATCTATTAAAATTAAAAACATATTTTTATTAATTTAAATGGCAATTTTTGTGAAGAAGTAGACAGAAATCTTGATGGGTGGATGGAGGTTGATGGGGATGAGAGGTGTCATGATTACTGTTTACTTCGTCAGGTTCAACATGTTGTTAATCTTGGGAAATATTACAAACTGTAATTTATGGCATAAACAAATATATGTATTGTGAAATTAAAAATAACAATTAATTTCACTGCTGTCTTTCGGCATAGACGTTTTTGTCACTGTCTCATGGCACGCATTTCATACATGTCCTTATTGTAATTTTTCAGAAATTACGTAGTCTATTTGTTGTCTCCAATTTTAATTATTTAGTAATTTATTACACCTCTGCCACAATGCTCACTACTCTGTCACAAGCTTGTCCCTCATATCAGTGAGAGTCAAAGTAGTCTAGCGCTTCACTTTTCGATGCATTAAGTTAAATTATATTCTAAAGTTTGCTTTCATTAGAGGAAGAAACGTGACCGATTGATTTTAAGTAAAATATTTTTATTTTTTTAATAAGCACAGAACAATATTGGATTGCTCAAAAGAAAGTCTTTGCATTATAGTTTTAAATGTATGAATTAAAATTTAATATTTGAGCTTTTAAATAAATTTTGGTGGCTGAGGTATTTATTTTTTGTCATCCTTCCTACGAATCTGGAAAATTTAAGAATAAATCGAGGATACATTGATGCTGAATATATTGGTGGAATTTATCATAATCTAAAAATCATATAAAATAACAGATATTATGAAAAGGTAAATATTTTTTCAAAATAAAAATAAATATTACTCCAATTAGTGATAAAAAAGAGAATGTTTAACAAAATGTTGGTCGTACAAAGTACATTCTTCCAGAAAGTACATCCTTCCTTTTTTCTTTTGTTACTAAACACTTACTACCCATAGAAATTGATAAATATTAAACATGAAGAAAACAATAAAGAAATATTGCTATAGATTTTATTTGAATTAAAAAAAAGACAAGTTGGTTTGATTATATTAAATTCTTTTTTTCTAATATTTAATTAGGTTTTGTAAAGTTAAATTTGTGAATACTTTGTAGAGATGTTTTTAAATTTATGGCTACTTTAGGTTCTTTAAGCAAGGTTTATTTAAAAATAGAAATACTTTTTATGTTTATGTAGTATTCCAGTATTATGTTTAAACCTAGAGTAGTTGTGCCCTTCCATGAAACGTGAGTGATTGCGCATTTTGCTGCCCATATTTAAGAGGCCTTTTTTCTTAAAATAATAGTTAAATAAATTTAAAATTATTTTAAAAGCACAAAATAAAATATAAACTAGACGAAAAAGCAACATTTATAAAAGTTTTATAGTAAACAAACAACAAAAATATTGGGAAATCTTAAGTAAAATTGAATTTCAACAACATTTATCTTAACTTATATAAAATAAAAAAAATTAAACATAATACAACATTAAACATTTCCATCATCTATCATGTATTTTGGAAAAACAGTCTTGACACATGTATAAATAGCGTCCATAGCACAGTAACTCTGTACATCTATTGCAACCTTTTTTAGTCCCTCTATTTTTCTTGGATGGACATACTGCGCATATATCCTTTCTTCCTGAGGGTACACCTGATGTATGATACAAATCGGGTGATTTGGTTTTTCAATGGTTTCTGCAGTGTGTTTAAGTAAGATCGTCTTGGTAATGTGGTCTAATCATAGAGCAATTTTTTCAAAAACATTCATCTTAATAATAAGTGGCCCGTATTTTCCTTGTATTTGACTATTTATGCTGGCAATATTCAGAATTGAAAAAAATCATCCCATCGGCCTTCTGCAAGTCATTGAATCTACGGAGTATACTTTTTTCATTTGATCTACTACGTCAACTCCACCTTTAGACCCATTATAATAAGTTATAATTTCTAGTTTCTCAGCAGCATTGCTAATTTCATCGATCTTATTGTCATCATGTAAAGTTGAAAATAGTAGATCTACTTTTTTTTGCTTTTTATTAGGCACATAGGATACTAGAACCCTCTTCTCACTAAATCAAAACATTGCACTTGGCTTAGCTCTATCATTGGTAGCTAGAAAGTGGGATTTATTTCTTGTTCTTTCCCAAAGCCCCTACTATAGTTATTCGGAGGTTAGCAATCAGCTGATCAGCAAGAGCAATAGACGTAAAGTAATTATCCATTGTTATATTTCGGCCAGTATCAAAATATTTTTGGCTAACCTTTTCACCAAAGCGCTTGGACTGTTATTAACGCTGAACTGTCTTTCTGGTTGTTTTACCGGCTCACACTTCCGAGTTACTGGTTTAAAATAATTTCTAATCAACAAGAGCATATATTTGTGAGTTTATTAATCATGTGAACACTGAACTTACAACGTCCTCTAAATGACTAATATCTCATTAATTGTACCATTTTCTCCAATCAGTGGATCTCTAAATGGTAATGGGTCTGACAATTGTTTCTTTTTTTACAAAAATTTCAAATATGTTCTTCATCGCTGCTTTAATATCAGTTTTAGCATGTTCTGATCTGGTTTGCACATTGTCATATCGAACATTTCTTAGCAGGAAAAAGAATCTTATCTTTCACGTGGTTGCTCTGAATATATACCTTCATCAACCCACATTTCATGGATGTTTAGGTGATACATTTTTTTCAGCCTAGCTATAAGCAGAATGCCAAGTAGAGCTTCTATCTCAGTCAAGTTTTTTTGGTATCCCGCTCCCTCAAAAAATTATCCTTAGGCGCACGTATGTGTATATTAGTGAATAACAGAATGTCATTTGTTTAGTAATAAACAAATTAAAATATTCCAATGGTGTTTTAGAATTTTTAGCTTCTTCACCTAGCACTCGGGGGGGGGATTTATGACAATATTTTCTTGCTTAGTTTGTATATCAGGCTTGAAGGAGGATGTACTAGCCACTTAATTTCACATTTTCCTTCACACACAGGAACTCTTGCAGGTCATCGCTCTGTACTTGGTTCAGTTGTCACAGTTGCAGTTATACTTCGCCTGTAACCAGAGGTTTGTAACTTGACGATCTTATACGAGATCTTGCTGATGAGCATTAGCGATGGAGAGATGGTTTTTGGGAGCGATGGGAGAATAGAAGTGGCTTCTTTGTATTGTTGTACGTTGACGTTGTAAACGCCTCGAAGGTCTCTGGGGAGCGATGACTGGAGAAGAACTATGCCTCTCCTGTGTTACAGTGTACATATATTGTTCTTTGTCCTACTCTTGCTCCCCAACTGTGACCATGTCGAAATGCTTTTTGGGAAGGCACAGTAACTGAAGAATTACTGCGATTTACCAAAAATATTACAAATAATACTCAAGAGGTTCATGTGTGATTCTTTAAAACAACACAAATCAACCTCTTTACATTTTCTATTAAATTTTGTCTATTAATTTTGTCTTTTTCAAAATCTCCCAAAATCTAAGACTCCTCTTCCAAAACAAAACATTTTGTGTGTCTTGTTTATACCTCACGCATCACTCACCCAAAAAAAATATAAAATAAACTAAACAAAACAAAAATCAAACAAAAACACTCAATAATTAAACAATAACTAAACATAATATTATGATATTTACATCAAAACAATGATAAACGTGAAAAAAATTATTAATATTTCAACCTAGAGGAAAAAGCCTCGCAGTGAGTAATTTGCCGCCAAACACCACACACCGATAATGACCCTTTCCTCCTGCGGTGACCCGCGCACTGAATTTCTTCCGATTTCTAAAACAGGAAGGTGAGTTTCAGGAGGGCAGCTACTGCGATGCTTGATATTGACAAATGTAACAGTTTACGAAACATGTATTTTTGCTGCGAGTGACAAAATACTCATAGCACGAGCAGTCTGGGTTTAAAATGTAGCGGGCATTAGTTTCAGTAATTACCACGAGCCACGCTACATAGCCGAGTAGCTTGTTGATAGTTGGTTAAAATTTGTGATATTGGTACTGAATTTTATGTTCATACAAACAATCGTTCATTATGTCAAAAAGTAAAATAGATGAGCAGAGTTTGTCTGCTAATGTATTTACAAATAAACTATTCCCTGTTCTGTGTCTGGGTGTTATTCTTTCTTTCTGTCTGTGTTACAGCATTTAAACAACATAACTTTTTTTTATTATCTTCAATTCACTACTTTTCCAAGTCATAATTAATTTTTTCTTAAAGAAATTGAAATGTGAAATGAATGAAGAAATCTAAGTATTAATCTTATTAAACGCCCATAACTATAACAGTTACCATATACATCCACCAAAGGACTACATAACATCACATAATTGAAACACTACAATGTTTGTTCCTTCATCTCTATTCCAGAAAATGAGGAAGAAAAAATACCCTTAAGCAGGGAAATGCTTATAAGGAATCATATTTTAAAAACAAGCTTAGCTCCGTGGCCTTTGAGATGGCAGAAGCGATCTTCAGCACTGACTCTAAAACTGAAACGCAAAGGTAAGTCTCCATCATCGATCCACAAAATCTAGCTGAAGTTAAATGTTATAATGATAAACTTAGATTACAGCTGAATCTTATTGGTTTAGAGTAATACTGAAAATTGAAGTAAAACTTCATAACTGTATATATATATATATATATATGTATATATATATATATATATATATATATATATATACATATACATATATATATATATATATATATATATATATATATATACATATATATATATATATATATATATAAACAATGCAGTAACAGATATACCCCACTGTTATACAATAAACATAAAAATAAATAACAAAATGTAAAATAAATATAAATAACATGTTTGAAATATCTGGATTCTACAATCTTATTAAAAATACATTTGTATGAAGATATAGTTTACTTTTTTGACTCTTTAAATCTGAAAAGTGAGAGAAGAGAAGAGAATTGTAAATAAACCTATTATGCACGAGTAGAACTCAATACAGAAGTCTCACATAAACTTTAGTACAGTTTTAGAGGCACGTAATATTTCTCTACTGTCTAAACTATTTGTTACTATTGATATTATTTTACACCATATCCATAAATATATTGTCTACTAAATCATTGATAGGTATAAGAAAAATAACTTAGTTGCCTATATATTTAGTAATGCAAATTTACTGGAATATTTTTGCATTTGAAGTACTTACTAAATGTCATTATCCTGATTGTAATAAATGCAGTTAAAGAGTTAGATAGGTTAGGACACATTACAAAATGTTTTTGAGAATTGTATCATTATTTCAATTTAGCAAGCTATGGTTAATATTAAAATGTTTAACATAGTAACCTATAATTATTAATTTTGATACTATGAAATAACCCAAATCCTTAGTAATTACTTCAAATTTAATGATATTTCTTTAGGCATAATTAGATATGAAGATGAACTTCTTCTAATATTTTGTAGTGTACTTCAAATTAATTTTTGAACTTAACTAAACTGGCGTGTTCCCGATAATCATAACAAAGATACTATATTATATTTACTTGAAATATATAAAAGAGTACTTTTATTTCAGCCCGACAGAAAGTATTGACAAAAACGACTCCTGTGGAACTGGCCCGAGATAAAGGTAAGCATTGATAATAATAACAAAGAAAATCTTAATCAATATATTTTGAAGTAAAAGTGAAAATTAAAAATGGTTCACGAGATTTGGCAAAAAAATTAAACTAAAAAACAAATTTACATTTTTAAATAAAAAGTGAATGGTTTTAAAAAAATTTGGTAACTCTTATTCTTTATAATAGGAACCATGCAAGAAATATTGAGATTATATAAAAACATTCACAATGTCCCACTTGATAGAAATAAGAACTTTTGTCAACACCAGTGCAGTAGTTTTGCTTTTAAGACATATATATGATAAAGTTTTCAGTCATTCATCAGCTAAGTATGAAAAAATTACGAGTGAAAAAAAGAAACTACCTAAAGTATTAATATAACAACATTTTTTACGCAAATAGAAATTAAAATTTCTAACCATAATTGCCAATGATAAACATCATCTTGCATTATTATTTCTAGCCATAGTTGCCAAAGATATACATCATCTTGCATTATTATTTCTAGCCATAGTTGCCAAAGATATACATCATCTTGCATTATTATTTCTAGCCATAGTTGCCAAAGATATACATCATCTTGCATTATTATTTCTAGCCATAGTTGCCAAAGATATACATCATCTTGCATTATTATTTCTAGCCATAGTTGCCAAAGATATACATCATCTTGCATTATTATTTCTAGCCATAGTTGCCAAAGATATACATCATCTTGCATTATTATTTCTAGCCATAGTTGCCAAAGATATACATCATCTTGCATTATTATTTCTAGCCATAGTTGCCAAAGATATACATCATCTTGCATTATTATTTTTGCCATAGTTGCCAAAGATATATATCATCTTGCATTAGTATTTCTAGCCGTAGTTGCCAAAGATATACAACATCTTGCATTATTATTTTTGCCATAGTTGCCAGAGATATACATCATCTTGCATTATTATTTCTAGCCGTAGTTGCCAAAGATATACATCATCTTGCATTATTATTTTTGCCATAGTTGCCAAAGATATATATCATCTTGCATTAGTATTTCTAGTCGTAGTTGCCAAAGATATACAACATCTTGCATTATTATCTTTGCCATAGTTGCCAGAGATATACATCATCTTGCATTATTATTTCTAGCCGTAGTTGCCAAAGATATACATCATCTTACATCCTATTTCTAGCCATAGTTACAAATAATAAATATCAATGGTAAAACCAATGTTAATTATTTAAAATTTTACTCTGAAAGAAAACATATGTATACATATATATGATATGTATATATACGACAGAAAATAGTAAACATCATTTTATGTAACGAGGTTATGTTGTAAATAAATATGAGATTCAATTTTTAAAAAACTCAACACTGTATTCTTTTTATGAATTATTAAAATGCTTGGGTACTGTATAAAACAAAACATGAAATTACTATAATGAGTATGCTATGAGAACCTCACATGAAATAAAACTTTACTAAAGGTTTCATTTATTTACCACCAGAGTGCACCGATGGAATTTTATTTCTAGTTATATTGTCCTATTTTTCAATCAAACCAAATCTTACTCAAATTTACAACTTATTTTTACAGAATATGTAAGATAATATTATTTTGTAAAACTGTCTCAAAGCATCACAAGCGTTTCATTCCTTGATTTATTGTAATTTAGGTAATAATTCTCAGTTTCTGTATGCTAAACAAATGCTATTATTTATCTTCTACATATTACCATTCAGTGCCATATACCATGAGAAAATGTTATTACATTGTAAAATATTACCGTAATGTTATAGAAAATAATAGAACACATTTATACATAAAGGTTTCATTGAAATTGATCCAATAACTTCTAAATTAATATAGACAATCTAACGAACAAATTGTCAACTTTACATGTTAGTATGAAAAAAAATTAATTTTATTATGATTCCAATGGGCTTTTATAGATACATATTAAATGAAAAAGTATTTTGACAGAACAACCTCGAAAACCGAAAAAACAACGTCCTCAATGGACTCAGGCTGGTTATGAAGGCTGGGTTAAATATTATAATACTATACATGTAAAAATGAAGAGACGATCACCAACAAAACGACGGCTACCTTCCCCACCCACTAAGAAGGTAACGGGTATGGGCCAAATGGAAGGAAAAGGTAATTTTTAAACTTGTACTAATTATATGCTCATGGTAACTTGATGTAATATACGTGTGAATACTAAAAATTTTACTGTACTGGTAGTACTAAGCTCGAGTCAAAGAGTTCTCTCTTATTGAGTTTGTCAGTTGTTCGTCAACCGTCAAAAATTAAAAACTTTGATTTCATTATAATTTAGGTACTATTAATGAAGCTACAAGTATTTAACTCATTAAAAAATTGATTATGAAGTTTAAGGCAACAGATTTGACATTAAATAAACCTTAAACAGATCGACCAAAGACAACTCAGTATCTCAAAGTAACATAAACATGGAGCTTGTTAGTGAATAACTTCGTCTCTCAATAATTAAGTGGTCAAATGCATTAAACTAGTCCAGGACTTTGATACAGTGCGATAAGATTTGCACTTATATCTCAAAAAAATATATTTAGTGCAAAAATTAAAGGATATTGAAGGATTAAACGCTGTTATTAAAATATCTAACATCTTTCCTATTTCAATAACATCCTATTCTTCGATAAGAGCAAATACTATAGATAATAATGCTTGCAGCTCACATGGAAACTTGGTGACACGCGACACTAGCGCCACCTATGGTGCGAGTTGTTGGGTATAGCAACTGTAAGCTGCAGCCAATTCTATTAAGAAAAATTGTAATACCACTTGTAAAAATGATTGGCTAGCTACTATTGAAGCTTAAACATTGCTTTAGAATGACCTGAAGGATAATTAACGTTTAAAATTTTTGTTCACCCATGGATTAACTTAAGATTGCATTGAAAATCCTCTATTGTTAGATTGAAAGGTGGTAACAATATTACTGTAGACAGTGTCAAATTTAGATACAACATAAGATCAATTGTGACCAATTATCATCTGACAGTGATAAATGTTAGATATTATAAAAAATGGTACGGGCATAAACGATAGCAAATTCTTTTTAGAAAAAGTAATGAAATTCACTTCATCGAAACATCGGTCGCAAATTATAAAATTAAGCAATAGTTGTAACGATAATAATTTGGCAATAGTTGTAACGATAATAATTAAACAAATTATAAAATTAAGCAATAGTTGTAACGATAATAATTTGGCAATAGTTGTAACGATAATAATTAAACAAATTATAAAATTAAGCAATAGTTGTAACGATAATAATTTGGCAATAGTTGTAACGATAATAATTAAACAAATTATAAAATTAAGCAATAGTTGTAACGATAATAATTTGGCAATAGTTGTAACGATAATAATAAAACAAATTATAAAACTAAGCAATAGTTGTAACGATAATAATTAAACAAATTATAAAATTAAGCAATAGTTGTAACGATAATAATTTGATTAAAAAACACAGAGTACTATGTAGTTAGGTTGGTATGTAGTAAATTACCACATCAGCAATGAATACATCACAAGAATATATTGTATCTTTAGGTAATAATTATATCTTTAGATAATAATAGAAATTAATATGCAAAATAGCTGTTACTAGAAAGAGATTTATCCAAAAACAATCTTTAAAAGAGTCTTTTTTGTCAAAATTATAGTACTATATTATAGTGATGTTCATCTTAGAACTAATTAATAGCATTCCTTTGTCGTGGCTGACTGAAAGAAATTGCTATTGCAACAGAAAGACCGCTGTATGTACAAGTGTTGCATTAATGACAAAATAAATAAATTATTTGTTGCCTTCGAAGATTCTATTTAACACCTATAAATTATTTCCCCTAAGAACTATATTGAAGAAGAAATAGAATTTGCAGCAATAACCCCAGTTCTAATGTCATTAAAAAAATATCTGGTAAGAAATTGCAGAGATGACGCAAACAACATAATCAATCATTTTTGAATCTCAACTAAAATTTTATTTCTTTAAATATTTCCAAAATCATTTAATCCAAACGTTAATCAACTGCAATTACTTTGTTGTTTTGTTTTGCTGAATTAACTTTGTTCTTGCATAAAGGATCTTAATTTTTTATAGCCTTTCCATGAAGTGCCAGGTCAATATAATTTTGGTTGCATTAATATTTCTTTTACTATCGTGTAAATTATAATATTTGAACACAATAATCCTGAATTACAATTCTCATAATTTAATTATACTTTTATGTCACGTATTTCTAAAATAAATAATGCTATTTTTGCAGGAACATGGAATGCTGATTATTGTCCTTCTTTAGAAAAAGCGGACACAGTGTTACCAAAATATGTTCTCACTGTAGAAACAGAAAAAAGGGAAATTTATAAAGAAAAAGTACTAAAGGGTGCAAAACAAAAAACTAAAAGTAAGTATAAGTGCTCTATTATTAATTATTTTTTGTTTGCTTCTGTGTTTTTTTTATATGAATTTGATAATTAAATATTCTCAGTATACTAGTTTATTTCTGTAGATATTGAAATTTACCTCAATCAATATATTGAAATTTTATAGAAGAAATTATTGATCAGGAAATCAAAAATGTACGTACACTAACAAAACCAGTTCAAATTAGAATCGCCTAGAATACATTCCACTAGCCGCTCGTAACCCTCGCGCCCACGACCGTGAACAAACCCATTCCACTAGCTTGTCAACGATGTAACTGTCAGTTAAAGTGGAACGAGTTATGAACAATGAGTATTCTAATTATGAGGAAGGGCAGGTATTTGACAAAAATAAAGAGATTATAGTACTAAATTTTTTTATTATGTATTAATCGTTAGGTAATAATTTATACTTACATTAATTGCAAAAGTGTAATTTAATTTCTAAAAAATTTGATGATTAGTTGCGCCTTTTGGTGTAACCTTTACTTTTATTATGTATTTCTCGGAGCTGCATAAAGTGATTCTCTTCGTCACCATGTTTAATTTTAAGACACTATAAATTTATTTACATAAATTTCATATATCAATCTGTCAAAGTCAAATTGACACGACCCACGTTGATACGTAAGTTGGCATAGGCTGGAAGCGGTCGTGAATAATAACGACATCAATGATGTTTTGATCACGACCGCAACGACTGCCGTCGCCAAGTGGAACGATGCAGTGAGAGTTTTGATCATTGCGATCACCTATTGGAACGTACTCTTAATGAGAAGTATTAACTAAACATTCATTGTAAATTTTAATAAGGATATTTCGGTTAAAAAATGCATGAAATTGCAATTGAGATTTATTAATTTATTTAAGGTGATCAGAATTATGTTTTCATGTCCAGTTTAATGCTATAATAGGTACAAGGTATTAAGATTTTCTCAGTTGATTGTGACTAGATTTTATAATCATATTATTACACCATGCTAAGTAAATCTAAAACTATATAATGCATTGAAATTGACCTGAGCCACAGTTCTTCCTCGCTGGGACTCTACACGAATCACAAGTACATTATTTAATTGGTCTTCAAAGCCAAATGAAAATTTAAAACAAACCTACTCATATTTGTTTTGTGTTAAAATAGACTCAATTGATTACATTTTCATTTTATCACTATATTTTTATTAATTTTAGCTGATAAAAATCAAGAAACGAAAACAATGTCTAAGCCCATCAATGAGCCTGATCTTCAAAAAACGCTGAAAAATCGTACACTATCTGAAGATGAAGATCTTCAGAGGGAAATTGGTAAGAAATTGTGTTTAATTCAAAAAGTTGAAATAATGTTTCTTTAGAATGTAACTACGGGTACATCAAAAATATGGAACATAATTCGTGTAATTGCTTCAGGTGATAAACGATAACATGTTGCAGTACAATATTTATCAAATTATTATATATTATTTACAATTCTTATAATTTAAATAAAGAAACCTGTTGAATATAAGTAGAACTCACACTACAAGGGTTTCTTATATATTTAGTCACTTGTGTACATAGTATTTCTATAAACTATTTACAAAACTTAATTTCTAGTAACGTATATATGTTTCACCTATTAATGGGTTTTTTTAGAGGTATATAATTTTAAAATATAAAAAAATAGACACAAGTCATGATAATAGCCATGGTATTGGCTTTATTGAAAAGGTAATTTTATGGTATATGCGTTTAAATATGCTTTCAGGCAAATGGACGCCACAGCTGGCTTGAGTGAAATGCAAACTTGAAGTCTATTTTTCAACCACTTTTTTGAGCAACTGGGCTCGCATATTGGCAATAATGCAGCAAATGTTGTCTTCCAAGTAGTCCAACGTCTGTGGTTTACTGGCAAAGATTAGCGATTTCACAGATCCCAACAGAAAGTAATCCATAAGTGTGATATCACATGATCGTGGAGGCCAATTCACAAGGGCATTATGCGAAATTATGCACTTATCGAATGTTTCCTACAATAAATTGATTAAGTCGCATGTTGTATAGCATATTGCACCTTCTCATTGAAATCAAAGCTCTTCAACATTAATACCATTCAATTGGGGAATGCAAAATCACTAATAATGATCTAAAATATTCTCCATTGACTGTAATTTTCTTGCCGGCATCATGTTTGAAGAAATACGGGTCAATGATTCCACCAGTCCATAAAACACAACAAACAGTGACTTTTTGTGGATATAACGGGGTCTCAATAATGGCATATGGATTTTCTTCATATGCCATTATTGAGACTCCAAATCTGGCAATTTTGTTTATTGACGTAGCTACTCAACCAAAAATGAAACTCATCTCTGAACAAATTATTACTCGAAAAAGTGGTTGCAAAATGGACTTCCAGATTACACTTCATTCGAGATAGCCGCGGCGACCATTGGCTTGAAATCATTGTATTTAAACACAGATGGCCTGTAATTACCTTTTCAATAAAGTCAAGTTTAAAATTGTACTTCTAACGAACCCCCTTAATATATTTCACAGTCGTTAAAACATGCTTTTAACGACTATGGAATATATAACTTTGATGCTTTTTCCAAAAATTATAAAATCTAGAATAGTCCCTATAGTTTTTCTACAATCGTGTGTAGGTTTATAAAAATTGGTATTTTTTTTCATAGCAGTTTAGAAATAGGGAGCAGAACATATTTTTTTTTGCTTTATTTTCAGTATGTCTCTAAAGATATACTACTTAAAAGCATGAAAAACATATATTTTTGAGGCCCTTATTTTTAGCTCTTTCATACAATACCCCACATTATAAATTGAATTGAAAAAATTGTTTTCGAATACTTAATTTGCCCCTCCTCCTAAAATTTTCATATAAGTATTTTTGATTGTTAACTATTGAAACATGTACGGATTAACTATTGAAATATGTTTTATTGCTATGCTAAATTTCAAGCTTGTACATCAAATTCTTTGTGGGAAAAACGGCTGTGACAGACAGACCGAAAAACACGTGAGTGATCTTATAAGGTTTCTGGTTTTTCTTCTGATGTAGGGAACAATAAAAATAGAAAGTTTCTTCTTGATTACCTAAATAGCTCATCTAAAGAATGTCTGATTGCTGAAATAGATTTATAACAACAATTTTATTAAATTTGTCCCAAATTCAGTTATATTAGGTCTTGAGAAGTACTTTCTTACATTTAAGTGATAAAAATGTTGTCAAATATAAGACATCAGTGAACAAATGACCTAAAACTTACGTCACATATGGAACATATGGATTGCGTAAATTTGATGCAAAATTAACATTTCTTATGATCTTGTTATGATGTTATGGCGTTTGATGTAATTGTGACATCATGTTGCCAAAAAATTTGACTTTAAAATAATTTCATTTCTTATGATGTCACATGGACATCGTTCATTATGTCAGAGTCTAATATGAAAATGTATGAAAGAATGATTCTCCTAGGACTCAGGTATGACCTATATCTTATGTAATTCGTGACCTGAGATGATGTCATTCTAATATCAGTCTTACGTCAAAGTGTTTACTGGATTATAACCACCAAACTGAATGGAATTTAATGTGTTATTTGGAAATTATTTAAATTTATTTAAAATTTTTATTATCAAAATACCATTACATTATGACAAATGAAGTGTAAGTGAAATATTTAATCGACCAAAATCAAATAAATAGACTATTGTTAAATATTGCAGGAACAGAAGAAAATAACGTAGATGTAGATGAAAAACTATACAATACCATAGATGGCTTGCAGCTTAAATCAACGAGCAGCCGAGCCACTAGCTTGTCTAACCTACGTTTTGAATTATGCCGACGAATGGCAAACGAAACAATTTCAAAGTATCAAGCCACTATCACAGAAGCACTAGAAAGGTCCCTCAAGAAAGGTGGAGATGCGGAAAAACTTGCTGCCGCTAAACTTTTGCCAATTTTGTGTATACAAGTTAGTGTAAAACATGATCTGTTTTTTTTTAGAAAATGTACTAATAATACTCGTGGAAGTTTTTATTAATATTATTATTTTTTTCTTCCAGTGGGGGGATGACTATCGCGAACAATTTGTCCAAACATTGAAGCCATTTTTATTATCAATAATTACTAATGAGTCAACCAAGATAGAAGTGAAATCGGAAGTAAGTATTTTATCAGCTCTAAGGTATAAAATATATTTTAGTATAATCCAGAATGTGTAAAATTGCTCTAAGGTACAGTCGTCTAACAAAGCTCACTTTTTGCAAAACGATAATAAAACCAGGAAATTGTGTAATTAATTAAAACTACAATCAGTGTGGAAAACATTGTTTATTTATGGTGTCAATATTCGAGATAATCACCACATTTAGTTGAATTTTCATATTAAAAAGTACATGTTAAAAACCTCAATTATGAGTCTTGTTAAGAGCTTTGTGTCTTAATGAAGCCCATCATATAACTATGTGTATTATTAAGTAAAATAACAATATATAATTGTTATTCATCAAATAATAATTTAGAAGTTGTAATTTAAATTTAAATTAAAATTATTAGTACAATAATTTAGCCAAAACTAGGTTATGGGCCTTTTTAGACCTGTTGAAAGGGAAAATCGCAAAAAAATCTTGTAAAATGAAAATCAAATTTGTTTTATCTCATATGGCTAACTAATTATAAAAAATTAACTTAAGAAATTGATTTGAACCGGTCATTCATTTGTAATCACAATTTGCCGTGTACCTTATTCTAATACTCAGAGTATTAGAAAAAAACTTGAACAAACTTTGGTAACAAAGAAACTAAATTGGCCGTTTTGCCTTAACACAAGAATCACCTTCTATAAAAAATAACTAAAATATACTAAGGAAAAACCGACACTTATCACAAAAATCCTTCTAAATTATATTGCGTTTAAATTTTTCTCTCAGTTTGTACACATGAAATCTTCGTCTTCTCTTATTAAACCCACACATTCTTCATGATTCCAGTCTTGGAATTCTATGCCTTCTGTCTAACAACCTTGGCAGTACCAAACCTCACCCTTTGCTTCCTTTTTGTATTCTCACTGATTGTCTTTCCTTTGATTAGGTTCCAACTTTTTTAGCTTCTTTTTTTATCTTTTTCATCTTATTATTAGTCATATTCGGCTTCTTTATTTTTTGACTTCCTTGAATCTTTTTTGTCTTATCTTTAGCAGCATCAAACAAAACATAAGCAATCCATTGGCAAATATAATAGGAAGCTATACATTTTTGTTTAGAATAACAATTGCAAAATTTGGAGTCCAAAATAGTTAGTCCGAAGTAGAATAGTAAAAGATATTTTTACAGTTAATGTTACAGCATTTTCTAGTAATTTTAAAGAAAATTCAATTTCAGAATCAAATATTTATTTCCTTGGGTTATGATGTACCTGTTCGTCTTCTTTGGGATAAAGATCTAAATTTTCTAGGTTTTCTGAGCCTGAAGAAGAGGTATAAACATTAGTAATTCTGGTGCTATATTGATATTGAATTGTCAGAGTATACATTTGCATGCTAAACATATTTTTGATAATGAAGTATTATTTCATTAGTCTTACTAAAATCTGGGCTTTCTTAGGATACAACAAGCATACTTTATTCGGGCCATTTCCACATTGCAGTAAAAACATTGTTAAAAAGCAAAAAAAAGAATAAAATAATTAAACTTACCTGGCATTCTACGTTCCTAAATTGAAATAAAAAGGTCCAATAGAAGAAACATAAAAATCTGGACTACTTTCACCAATATTTTTAAAAACTTTATCATTGTGGTTATTAGTGTCACATTGCTCAGTCATTACCAATTGGCAATTGCAGTCAAAAAGGTGGCACACTAGTGTAAGAATTAGGTTGCACTTTCGTTTAATAATATATTCACATATGGGCGTGAAATTTAAACTTGTTTAAACAATGGCAAGTATGCATTTTTAAGTGCGGGCCATCTTAGGAACCGGGCCTTCTTGAACGACAGTACCTTATAGTTATTAATATTTGACCCCATAATTAAAACAAAAAAACTATACTTGAACATAAAAGGGAAAAGGTGGATAATAGAGAACAGGGAAATCATTTACAAGACAATTTTCTCAGTGTTGTTATAAAGCAGTAATATGCACGTTTTCTTGCCCCTATTCCTGCTTTGTGTCTGAGAAAATTTTTAATGAATTTTTTAACTTTTCAGTGCTGTCGGTCCTTGGCTGTGATCAGCTTCCTATCTGGCGGTGATATGGCTGATATTCTGGAGCTGATGAGTGTATATGAGACAATCTATTCCGAAAGTTACCCACAGGTATTATAACATCTTAGCTTACATTTTGTCTTGCTCGAAACTTTTATCACTTATATATTGAATACACACTAATTTTACAATAAAAAATTTATTATTATATAATAAAAATCCCAATTGAATGAAGTGATACTATCCAAAAACAGTCAATTAGTAAAAGAAAAATTTTCTTACGTTTATTGAATTTTTATGGAAAATTCACACTTCAAAAAAAAAGACCTAATGTTGCCTAAGACAGTTTCCTGTATCTGCTAGGGTTTCAGATTTCTACATACTATTTCAGTTAAAAACACACTGTACATATGCAGATAATAATTAGGTCATATAATTAGGAACTTACTTCGGAGGCACTTTTAGGTAAACAAGTAATTATTACTTCTGTATTAACTTTCCCATACTAGTTTTAATTACATCAAAATATTGCTAATTTATTTGATTGACCATTGGACAAATAATTAGGAATGCTTAAAAAAGATAGAACATTTCAAATTTTTAATACAATTCATTATTTATATATATATATATATATATATATATATATATATATATATATATATATATATACACACATATATACACATACACATATATACACATATATACACATATATATACATATATATATATACATACATATACATACATACACACACATATATATATATATATATATATATATATATACATATATATACATATATGTACATATATGTACATATATGTACATACATACATACATATATATATATATATATATATATATATATATATATATATATATGCATTCTTATTATCGTATCTGGGAAAGTAATTTAATGATACTTTTCAAATTCTACAGGACAATAACAACAATGAACTGAATAAAGAAGCTGCAGTTCATGCAGCTGCCCTTGATGCCTGGACCTTGCTCCTCTCTCTATTTTCTCCTGCTAATGTTTACGCACTTCTAGGGAGAGCCTCTTCTACTTTTTCACCGTAAGTTTTTCAACGTAAATTTCATATAATTTTTTTTTATTTTCCTGGATGTGTCATAACTGAAATAACAACAACTAAATAAAGCAATGGCTACTTTTTACCAATCTAAACATATTACTTAAGAAAATTATTTTCTTTAGTTCCCATATAACACAAGGAACATGTAGAATAAAATTAAAAAGCGACCCTAAAAACAGGCGCCTTTTTATCTGTTTGGATATTCTTGTCTAAATGTTACCATATAAAGAGATATTAATTTCAAACAAATGATAAGTTAAATGCATAGGAACAGTTTTTAAGATATGACCATCAAAGTGGTCTAGAAAATTGTTTCTTCTTACTTTTTACAGAAATGTTTGTCTACAGTACTATAGTCACTTTCAGAGTTGATTTTATTACAGTAATTCATTAGGACAAAGCTTAATCATTTTCTAAATCAAGACTTAATATTCTCATTACAGGACTCTTTCCCAGCTGACAGACTTACTCCAAGCACCATCAATACAAGTCAGAATGTCTGCGGGGGTAGCACTGACACTCGCCTACGAGTTAGGTTCAAAATTCTCTGAAACGTTTGGACAGGACGAGGCAGATACTATAATTACCGAAGCTCGGGTGCTAATCAGGGAATCACATAAATACAGGTAGCATTCATAGACATTTTATTTAGAAAATTTTGACATTGTTAATCACCTGATATTCTTCATGATATTGAATGATGACTTTATTAATTGAAACATTTTCACGTAAAATACTTTCTGAAGATTGAAAATTGATATAAACTGCATTAAAATCTGAGGGCATCATATTTCTTGTAGGTAGTAATAGATCCACCAATTCATCAACAGTGTATATAAACTATATGTAATCAGTATGACTAAAGTATTTGTAAGTCTTGTTTATGACCAAAATTTTTGTAATTCACAATCAATATGATTGAAACTTGAAAATTTGTATTTTTATTAAATTATGTTATAGATATGGTAAATTAATTGAGAGTGTATTTATATACTGAAATGAAAATACAGTAAGTAAATAAATTTATGTTATAACTATAAATATTAAAATGTTCAACTGACATACAGTTGAACATTTTAATAATAGTTAATATTTAACCATAGGACGCTATTTATAAGCAGTCAAATAAATCTAAGTTTAACAAAATGCTAATTTTCATCAACTTTTCATATTTTATTGATTAATTAAGATCTTTTATCATCATGACAATGATTGAAAGAAAACAGTTTATCAAAAACATTATTTTTTAAACAAAAAGCTGTTTAAATAGAATGTAAATAATATATTGTTATTCAATTGAATTTTACCGATTTTTCAATTCCACAATCTAAAACCGTAGAAGCAATCAAAAGACAATACAACAAGACTGTGTAGCTGTGACAGACGTGATGTAATTATATAGATTTAATAGAGTTCCTTTTTCACTACAGTACCCCAAATTGAATTGATATAAGGTATTCAGTGTGATTTTGCTTACGTATATAAGTCTGATTTTATTTAATTATAGGACACCTTTTAATAAGAATCCATCTCATTTTCAGAAGTAAAGACGATCTTAAAAACCAGAGAGCCATATTCAGGAATGTGCTGATGTTCTTTGAGGTAATTTTAAAAATAATTTTTCACTTCAACTCTATTCATTGAATGATGTCAAAATGTAATTTTTCTTCATAAATTTTGTTATTACCAGCAATTTAGCCCACTTTTTATCTGGGAAAATACTATCTTGAGGTCTTCCTAATTTTCCTTCCTTGGAACTTTCTCCCTGTGGAATGAACCCAGGTAGACATGCTACAGTTGATAGTGATAATAGTACAGTTACTTAATTAAAAACTAATATTGTATTAAAAACAGTTATTAAAAATAAAATAATGAATAAATTCTGTCATCTAGTGGAGAATTACAAAACAACATTTGAATGTTCTAAGATCATAAGTTGTTAATAACTTTTTAAACATTCATGACAGTTACTTGTAAAAAAAATAATCACCGCAAAGTAAATAATAATCTGTTAATTATTAAGCAGCAGTTATGTTTCATGGTAATATAAATTGCTTATAATCCTATTTGGATCTTCAATAACTTTTGTGCCAAATTTCATATAAATTTATTCATATATTGAAAATGATATAGCAAACACACACGTAAAGACAGATACTCGATTTTTGTATATAAGATTTAACAGAAAGAGTAAATACAATAATAGAAATGAAAATATAAAGAAACAAATTAAAAAACTTAGGAGTAAACAAATTACATTAATGCTACACACTGCCCTTCTCATGGGAAGAGTGCAACATAACATTCACAACAAAGATCAAAAACTAGAGATAGTAAGTTCATCACAAACTCCATAAACAAATTACATTAAAGCTACACACTGCCCTTCTCATGGGAAGAGTGCAACATGACATTCACAACAAAGATCAAAAACTAGAGAAAGTAAGTTCATCACAAACTCCATAAACAAATTACATTAATACTACACACTGCCCTCCTCATGGGAAGAGTGCAACATGACATTAACAACAAAGACCAAAAACTAGAGAAAGTAAGTTCATCACAAACTCCATAAACAAATTACATTAATGCTACACATTGCCCTCCTCACTAGAGAAAGTAAGTTCATTACAAACTGCATAAACAAATTAAAAAACAAATTACATTAATGCTACACACTGCCCTCCTCATGGGAAGAGTGCAACATAATGACACTCAAAACAAAGATCAAAAACAAGAGAAAGTAAGTAAACAAATTAAAAAACTTAGGAATGGTTTTGAACAAAAAGATATAATTAAATCCTAATAGGTATTTCATCCAAATGAACCACATAGATCATAATATGTATCTACATAAATATTACATATATAATAATGTGTATATATAAGAGCATATTTACAAATGTTATTACGAACAATTAAGTTGTTTATGTGACCTCTGTAAAGTCTTTTTTCCTAGAACCTACAAAACTTCTAGCGATACAAATATTTCTAATACTTTACTTCTAAAAAAATTCTGTCACCAAACTTAAAAGACAAAGTCTACATAAGAATTATATTATTTAGGAACGTGAGACACCTGTGGAGAGAGTGTTCATAGCCAACACGAGTCTAGAACTGGACCAATGGCTCTTACATGTGCGCTACAACAGGCTCGCTGCTACGCTTGGTTCAGGTTTGCAGATGGCTGCCCAAACTGACATGCTACGCACTGCTCTCCACATGGAAAGAGTGCAACATAATGACATTCAACACAAAGATCAAAAACAAGAAAAAGTAAGTCCATCACAAACTCCATTTTGGAGACTAATAAAGGAGAAACTAAAACACCAAAATTAAGATAAATAATGTCATTTTTATAATGAGAATGAGAATGAATCGTGAGTTTTTATTGTAATGAAATTGAAGTCATATGTTGGGCCATTGAATGATTATTGTCCAAATGGAGGACAAAATGTATTTGTCTGTCTTAACCTGAGTTAAGAAATTTTGTTCCCAAAGACAATCTTTCTGGCTTCATTAGAATTGGTTTTCCATCAGATCAAGAGATTGCCGATTCCAGCAACATAGGAAGTTTTCTTTAAAACACAATATAATTACTAAAAATACACTGAAGGTCTAATCGTTGTTACCGCAGAGTACAACTATAGGAATAAGTAGACAAAATGTCTGTTACATGTCAATCATGTAACTTTGTATGCGTAGTACAGGGATAATGTATATTTAACACCATCTATTGAAATACAAAAATAATCCACAATACATTTGTGTAACAAATTACTATGCATCGAATAACTTCTTTGTGTTCTAATAATGCAATGCAAATGAATTTTCTAAAACATTAAATTCGCATATCTTCTGATTGAGTGAACCGATTGTAACGAAATAAAACTAAATGTTTCTTTCAGTTCACTCCTATGATTTTCTAAAAATAATCTGTCCGAATTGAGTTAGTAGTTTTCATGTAATGCTGTACGCATTACATGAAAACTACCACAAACAAATGCCCAAGTAGGTAAAAATTACAAAAGTGATCTTAATGCATTCTATAACTTATCCTTCATCCTGCTATAATTTTTTTACAAATATCTTCAATCTATAAACACACAAAGTTTGCAGTTTAAACGATACATATAATAAGCTATTAAATATACATATATTTAGTTTTAGGATATAAGCTTAAAGCAAGAAATATTTGTTACGTCATACTCTCTGTCTAAGACCAGGAAGGATATAGTTGTACATCAAAACTCTATTATTAAGTGCGCATGAACTTATATTCCATTAGACATTTAATTTTGACTACATTACAATTAACATATAACATTTTGGCTTTGCAAACAAATAATTAGGGGTAAATTAAATTTAAATGAAAATAGTCCACGTTATACTTCAATTTGTGTTCTTCAGTTTTGATAATGATCATTTCTGATATCAATACTGGAAGAGCTCTATCAAAAATAAACAAATAGCAAACTTGTCTTAGAAGGTGCTTAATAAATTTTTGTCTAGAACTTAAAGAAAGCAAAGTTTTCAATACATGCACATGTTTACTAGGTAGTAAACATGATTAACTTTCATATACACATATCAAATTTTATCTATTGATTTAATTCTGAACCTTCTTAATTTCTTCTTACAGTGTCGTCAAAGAAAAGCTACATCCAAATCCAGGACCAAGTTACTTAGCAAAAGCAGGGACAAACGATCCATTACTATCAGTTTTTAATGTTAAATTTGTTTTCCTGTACAATGGAGTCTTTTTGTATTTTATGTAAAAATACTCACTTTATTGTTGCACTCTTCAAATATAAAAATTAAAAGAAAAGCTAGTCATGAACTTAGTCATGAATTTATACACATATTGTGTAGAAATTATTCGATGTGAGATGATTTTTATTAGAATGTGAACTGTGAAGTAGAATAAAAATCTGTCCTTTAAATAATGAATAAAATATTTGGAAAATTTTACTTCTTTAATTATTACAATACATGTATTATATCCGTCTTACTCGTGCTATCTTAAAACAATGAAGAAAATTAACTGACAAGCTGTATGCGCATTTCAATGCCATACTGGCCAATAATACATGTATATGTAAGCCATAGACAATAATCTATATAACATTATTTTGTATCGTTCTACACACCACTGGCATATTGATACACTATGCAACACACAACAGCACATATTGCATTGTAGCTACATCCAAAGACAAAAACAAGTTTTCTCATAGCAGTGGTCATTGGTTTATAAATGTAAAATTTGTTTCCCTATGAAATAATGAGCTTTAAATGTAGATTTATTTTGGATATCAGTGTACTAGTCTCTTCAAATATGAGATTAATAAGTGTATAATCTCTAAATGTCAGATGTAAACTTAGTGGGATTGCCTTTGCAGAAATTAACGAGTATCATACTGATTGCATGCTTTAAGATGGTTGCAATTAGAGAATGCAGTGGCGTATAGTGTCCTATAAACAATTACACGAAATTTGCCTTAAACATCTAACATATATATGTCGTATATTTATTAATATTTAAATATATTTACTTCATTATATTCAAACAAAGCCCACAGTTTAGTATATGATCTGTAATCCAAACATACAAATCGAACATTACCAGTTCGCGCAATTTTAAATGCAAAGTACAAACTTCATTCCTATTTTGCAAAGCATGAAATTTCTATAACATGGAATCCTAAAAATTGTCTGCAAGAAACTTAAGTTGGTTACATCACTTCAAGCAACCTTCGTAGTAGAAAGCAAGATAGAATTCCATAGCTTACGGCTATATTCAGAGTGAATAATCCTATGTATTGTTTCATCTAATTAGCGCATCACATGCATCTACAGAATCACTGTTAATTATAACAATCTGGACTGTCAGTCAAGGTAAACAATCTATAATGAAAATAACTTCTTATGAAAATATCTCCTTTCTATTTTATAAATATAGGCAGTCCTTGTACTTATGGCATGTTAGTTTCCAGGCATATGCAATATAAATTGAATCGACATAAATCGAAAAATCTTTTCTCATTCATTTCCATATACTATTCAAGAATTAGGTTCTACAAGGGCTTTTATTAAAAATAAGTATATATTTAATATCAAAGAAAAATGCTATATTACTTTAGTAATAGTACGTATCAGTACATAAAATATATATTTATTAAGATAATTATTATTTGTACCAAAAACAAAAATTATTTTAAAAATAATTTAATATTACTTATTTTAAATCATGTTAGATTATAACTTTTGAAATAATTGAAAAAATAAATGTGTAAGAAGCATAATAAATTAGACCTTTGGCTTGAATTAGACAAGCGTCACTAATTTTGTGGTTAACATTAAGACTCCTGATAAAATTGACATCATTTTCCTCAAAAATCTTCATTGCATTCTCCAAACTTACAAAGGCTTCTTAAAAGTTTTTTTAGTGAAAGCTCTTTTTCAGCGCAAGCAATAGATATTATTTTTTGTTTTTCTGTTGTTTCTTTCTGTGCCTCGAATTCAATGGGATCCTCAATAGTCAGTTCTTGCAAGTGTGAGTTAAATAAATCTTCAATATCATCATCAATGACTTCAATATTGGGTAACAGGTTGGCCAAATCAACAATGTTAGTTGTGATCTCATCCACATTTGGCTGATCTGTGGTTGAAGAAAATTCAGATGACACAAAGAAGTGTGGACATCATTTTCTCCAAAACTCTTTTCAAATTGTTGGCTTTTATCTCTTCCCATGATGCAGCAATCCCTTTTACATTCTGCAAGATGTTGTAACGTTTCCAAAAATCTCAGTTTCATACCATCTCATCTTCATTCGACTTCACTGCCTGTGAAAATGTTCTTCCGAGATACAAAAAGTGCTGATGTTACTCATGCATTTGGGTTAACCCTCCAAATAACTAGCAGAGAATCCTTAAAGTAATTTTCAAGAGCTCGTGGATTTTCACAGCTATAAACCAAAAGTGGTTTTAATTTGGGATCGCTTTCAGCATTTAATCCCAAGAAGTATTGAGAGATCTTTAGCCATTTTAAAACCATTCATAGACTTCTCTTGCGATATAAAAGTGCGAGTGGGCATTTTCTTCCAAAATAAAATGGTTTCATCCACATTGAAAATTTGTTTCGTTTCATTTAAATTATATATATTATTAGTATCTTCTTTTCTTTGTGCTATATTTCCTCTATGGGTAATAATGTGTTTGTAGTTATATGTCTGTATATAATACCTGTATTAAAAATAATTGTTAGTATTATTATCTATTTTATATGTGAGAATATATATGTGTATGTGTATATATGTGTATGCGTATATACTGTATGTGTGTGTGTGTATGTATATGTATGTATGTATATATGTATTTTATATATATATATATACACATGAGAGTATATATTTGTATATGTATGTGCGTGTGTGTGTGTATCAACAGGTGCTAGCTGTAAACCCGCCGTGTCTGTGATGCTTATAGCATAACTGCACAAGCTGAGCTAGTACCCTTTTTATGGATAAAATATTGAAAAATTTAAGGTTAGGCCTGTAACTTAATTTGTAATTTTTCTCTTTAGCTCTAAGAACATTTCTGTACATGTACTCTTAATTTACCTGTTTTTTTATATCCACAAATAAATGGTATTATTATTATTAGAAATATATATATACGTAGACTATATCAATTAGGTGAGATTTTCAAATTTACAATTTATTAAAAAAAAAATAATATAATTGTGAATAGTAGGCCAAAGCCAATTTTAAACCTATGTATTCCTAATAAATTCATTGTGCGCCATTTTCGTAAACGTCTTTTTGAAGACAAAAAAGGCCCATTTATTAAAATTGAGTCCTTTTTTATTAGCCTACTTAATACTATTTATACATTTGCTTTTTTTCCGGTGTTTTTTGCGCTTTAAAGCTTACTAAATGGTTTTCTAAAAATTAATGGAATATAAATAAATTAATTAGCAAACTACTTAAGTAAAGCTCATACGCCTATACATGTAGCATATTAGACTGAAATGTACATTTTGTACATAGAGAAAATATTTAGTTTTTTATTAATTTTACTATATATCTTCAGTATGCAATTACATTTGACAAATTTACTGGATAAAAAACCTATTTCTTCTGGTAAACAAAAGCATTATGTATTGAAATGTATTTAGATTGTAAATACAAAGGAACACTACAATGAACATTTTTAGCATTGCGATCGCCTAATATAACTTACCTTTTCTCTATAATTTTTCCAAAGATAACTTTAAAAATCATTAATGTCTGTGGGATACAGCGGCAATAACAATAATGTATTAATAGAAAAGTAGGTGATTTTAAATTTTAACTAATTGCCAAGTGCAAAGTAATCCTTGCTAATAAACATCCCTTTATTTACATTTACGCGCCACCATACTGCTAGCTGCTTTCGTATGCTTCACACAGCTTCGTAGCACAGCGCATTCGTCTATACATAAGGGAACCGGCTACGAAAGCTACAGTAGGGATACATGAGAGGACCGGCTAGTGAAAACCCTTTTTTTTCTACAATTAAAGCAATATAGACAAAAATTACATTGATAAATGTCGATATGAATGAGTAAATATAATGAGGCCATATGAGAGATAGATTGTATTCTTTGCACAAAATGCTCCCGGCAGTATCATTTCTATTGCTGTAGTTTTAGTGGATCTACTGTAATCTGCTTAGTATGGAATCACAGTGTGTACGTTCTGTAACAAGCACCTATCAAAGCCTGATATCAGCCAGCCAGAGAAGCAAACCGGAGGTGTTTCGTTTCTTGTGTTAACTGCTGCTGGACTCCCACTATCTACTGATCACGCTCCGCCAATCTCTATTGGTTCTGACAGTCGGAGCATTTGCCACCGGCTATCAGTAAGTTATATCCTAATGCGAACCAGAGTGATAATAATCATTCTAATATTGACACGAATGTCAGGAAAAACACCAACGGCAGTTATTGACACTGCTACTTGCATCACGTACACAGATTTGAAATTCAAAGCACTCAAAAAAATTAGCAGTTTAAATAAATTCGTACAAAGTTTTGATACTAAATTACAGTCATTGACTCTTAACTGATTAAAATTGTTGTATGGGCAAACTACAAAATAAATTGGAGATCACTGTACAGTCCTACGAGGAAAAGATATATAATAATTACAAAATACAATATACTTGTCATGGAACTAGAGGTTTATAATAGCAACCACGTTAATTTCAACTAAATCAATAAACTGTTCAACTAAGAAAAATCTTTCAGAAACTAAAACTGTAAATGTTGTAAACATCGTCTCCAATTTAAACTCTGTATTAAACATACCAATCCCCATGGAGCTAGCTACGCAATGTCTATGTGACAACATAATAGAAGCGGCACACGCGTAGTCAGGTCTCATCTCTGAATACAGCTTCAGATAGTGAGCACAAAACAGCAGATGTTCAGGTCTGTCCAGCACATCTACGTCAATGAGCATTTCGCGCTACGGGATAAAATTCTCTATGCAAAAGTAAGGAAAACTAAATTAGAAAAGAACTATGAATTTCAGTGGGTTAAAAATGGCACCATTTACCCTCATAAAACAACAGGCACAAAATATTTGCTAATGAAAAATGAAAAAGGCATTCTTAAACTTAATTATTTCTATTTGTATTTATATTTATATTTGTCAATATTTTAAATAATTTTTTTACAGATGCATGCACTGAGCATTGCTTATAAATAGTGCTATAATAGTACCGAGCATTGCTTATAAATAGTGCTTATAATAGCACCAAACATTGCTTATAAATAATCTGCAATATTGTAAAAAAGGGCGACTATAACCAAATAGATAAAGGAATAAGTGCAAAAGATTGGAAAAACAAATGAAGGAATAGGCTATGACCAGATTTTACGATGTAATCTTCAACTAATTACAGAAGGTGCTGCGACCAGATTTTACAATACGTAATTGACTCGTGTGCCACAAAAAGCTACCCATAACTCCAAATATCTTGTATGGTTTACATGTAAACTCATACAACTTACTAAATACAAAGAACAAGCATGACTGGAATGGCTGCATTATCGCCTACAACGATTTTTTAGACCTTCAGTCTCAATTTAAGCTCTTGCCTAAGCAATGTCGTCAGTAATAGATGCAAAGAGAAAATCATAAAAAAAATTCAAATATTCTGGTGATATGTCTCTCCGTTGTATAAAACAAATGGATATCCAATGGATAACTATATCATCCGATGAAAATAGCAGCATTAACCCAAATAAGACTCACCAAATGTGCTCAGAGTCCTTTCAGTCAACTTTCGAGCCCACTGATCCAAGCATAGATTATAATTTGATCCAAAATGTTGAAACTAGTTATTTTATTGACAGCTTATCTTCAATGTCGTTTGATGTCTTAAAAATACTTAAGACAAACAAAGATCCAAATAAAATTGATCCTGCTTCCATCAAGTATAACACGTGCCTTTAACTCTCTTGTTTAATAAGTATATAGTGCATAGGATTTTTGTAATTCCCAAAGTGTCTGATATTTCATAACTACATTATACCTGAACAGCATGGTTTCTTCCATGGTAGTTTTAACACTACTAACCTACTAATTTACTCTGAACACTCGTTCAAGTCATTGAATTCCAGACAGCAGGTTGATGTGATATACATGTCGATTTCAAGAAAGCATTTAACAATGTTTACCACTTGATATTGACACGAAAAGTAGCATTCAACAGAATCAGGAACAACCAGCTTAGATGGTTTATTTCATATTTAACTAGTAAGCAGCAAGCGATCAAAGTAAACGGATTTTATCACCATACTTCCAGGTGACAATATCTGTACCTGTTTCAGAATACTAATTTTTGAAGGTATGCAAATGATATAAAAATATTTATTCATGAGAAGGGTTACCCATGATTGATCGAATATGCGAGATATTATTGATATATTGCATGTTTACTGTCTTTAATTACGTGAATTTTTACTGTATTTAGTTGCATTTACTATATATAAATTTTACTATACGCCACTTATTCTGACAGTATTGAGTACATATAGAAGAAAATGTTAAAAGCTCTTCAATATCATATCGGCAGTCCTAAATTATCTTGTTAAATATTACTTAATAAATGTAAACATGCTGCCCTCTATCATAGATATTCGTCACTAGAATTATTGATTTTGTTCAACATCTGTCAAGGCAATTATGATTATTCGATTCTATATCTCATCTTTGTTGAAAGAGATATAGAATCCAATTCCTAAAATTGTAACTCGTAGCTGTCTATGTTGAAACAATGTAATTAATTTCATGTCGATAATTCATGAACAAACTACTACAGCGGTTGTGTGATTTGTACATTAAAGACATTTTAACATCCTCGCAAGTTCATTCATACCTCCAGATTATATCAAGTATGAGGAATAGGCTCTGTGGATAAAGAATTGATTCCACTTTTCACTTTAATCGATTTATTCTTTATACAAATTAGTTAATAACATCTTTTTTTCATCATTAGTTGCCTAAACTGATAATTTATAATTGAAGCTTTAATTGATTTTAGTTTATTACATATGTTTTCCATATTTATTTTATGTCTTCTTCAAACAAAATAATGTCTCGTTTAATTATGTTAACAATGTCTTATTTATATTTTATTTAATTGGAAATTTTACAAATGTATTTATTTTTTGTTCTTTCTGGAATCGTTTATGAGGTGTGATCAAAAAATAAGACGAATAATCTTATAGCAAACAAAGTAATTACTTTACAACAAACTTGACTTAATTTCCTTCAAAGTACTGTCATTGACTAGCGAAACGTTTATCCCAACGATAGTTCCATGATTGGAAGAATTCCTGAAAGTCTTCTTTCGGAATGGTCTTCAGCTGCTCTGTCGTGGCCCTTTCAATATTGGGAATGGTATCAAAATGTTTTCCTTTCAGTTCTTTTTGTAATTTTTGAAAACAGCCAGAAATCGCATAAATCTAGAAAAGTAATACGGATGTAGACAGACGGGAACCTTTTTTCGACAATAAACTCGAATCAGAAGTGAGGTGTGGCAAGATGCGTTGTCGTGATGAAGGAGTAAACCACTGGCCCATTTTTCAGGTGTCTTTCTTCGTACATTGTTTTGCAAACGTTGCAGTAGGCAATATTCTAGACTTGGTATATTCTTAGTTTACAGTTGTTCCCCTTGGAATGAACTCTGACCGCGCTATGCCCTCACTATGAAAAAAAAACAATGAGCATGACCTTCATGTTCAACTTTAACTGACGTGCTTTTGTAGGGTGAGGAAAACCACTTGTTTTCCATTGCGAACACTGAATTTTGATCTGATTGATGATTGAGGTTAATGATTTTGATGATTGAGGATTATAACCATATATACAACCTTCACCTCCAGTTATAATTTTTTAATGAAGTCCGGGTCTGCTGCAAGACGATCCTTCAATTCTATGCTAACTGACAAACAATTATCCTTCTGGTACTCTGTCAAGAGTCTAGGAACAAATTTCGCACTCACTCATCTCATTTGCAAATTATCAGTTAAACTGCTTTGCACGGACCAGTACGAGATGTTCAGATTTTCAGTAAGCTCTCAAATAATCAATCGCCTGTTTGAATGAACCTTTTTTGCCACATCTTGCATGTGTTCGTATGTTTTCGAAGTCGAAGGACGTCCCGACCTTTGGTAGTCTTGAACCAACTCATTTCCGCTTTTAAATTGTTCATACCACTTGCATACAGTCTTCAGAGTCACCACATTGGCATATACCACTTTTAAAATTTCAGGAGCTTCTTTGGCAATCTTTTGCAAATTGAAATAAAATTTAACGTTCCTGCGTTGTTTGAAATCTATGACACGGTAAACACAACCTCGCTCTCAGGTTCTGAAAGTCGACTAATAGGTCGCAACTTATTCTGACTTCTCACTGTAGATCTCAAAGGATCAGGTTATGGGACTTATTGCTTCAAATCGATATAGTGTCCACAGTTACTACTATAAAAATTCTTTCACTGTATTTTTTGACAACACCTCGTAGAACTAAGTTTCTTTCTCGTCATAGAATTCCTCGTAGAACTAAGAGTCCTTAGCATATTTCAAATATTTTGTGTTTCTTTTTTCTTTTATATTAATTAAACAAGAAAACAAAATGAATGTGCATAAAATATATTCTTCAATATTGTCTTATTAATAAAATAGAAAAGCATGCAAAAAGTTTCCATTAAAAAAGTGCTGATTTTCATCATAAAATCTTAGTTATAAATTATACAATATGGATAACGTCTCTAAACAGCAATTAGAATCAAGTGACGTCAATAATATACTATTCCTCCTACTATTTCCTATCATCAGCAATAGATTATATTAATATTTGCGCAACAGCTTAAAATAGATATCTTGGAAAAAATGTAATCGAGTATTTTTATGAACAGTGCGGCATTTTCAAGTGTAAAAGTGACATTAGAGAAACAACTCTGGTATATACAAAATAACATTTAAATTATTGCAATGACAAATAATTCATTGTAACATGCAATATTGAATATATTAATTTTGTACGTTATAATACGTTTATTTTGTAGAAATTCATTATCATTTCATTTTTGTTCACAACGCTTAATTTTTATCCACAACCAAATGAAACAATGTGATGTAGTATTATATCTAATTTATTTAAATTCTTAACCAAGACCTCTAGGTTTCTTGTATGACAATATCTTCAAGTGGGCAATTTGAAGAGATTCTCTTCAAATTGTCCACCATACAACGAAACCTAGGTAGAGTTTAAAAAGATAGTCTTCCTACAACCAAACCTAGGTTGTGGTTAAGAATTTAAATAGATATAATACTACATCACATTGTTTCATTTGGTTGTGGATTAAAATTAAGCGTAACATGAAAATGATTGTAAAGAATATAAAAGTTTTTCATAATAAGTTTACTTTAGACAAATTAAGCTTTTACTAACATTGTTTCATTTGAAATAAAACTACGTTTGGTTAACTATAAGAGACACGATATAATTTATTAAAAAAGGGTTTTTAGGCATTATTACCATAGAGATTTCGTTGCAGCTTTAAACAATTCTTAATTTTGTATTATATAGACTTACTCATTATGACATTTATAGGCTTCTCGATATAGACTTACTCATAGGTACGAAACCAGTATTTACATGCTTTGTATTTTGAACATTGAAGGATACTCCATTTTGTGCATTTCCAGTGAGATAAAAGTGTATTTGGCTTTAGTAATGTTTAAAACATTGGCATGACAAGTATTGTTATCGTAAATTTTAATGATAGTACCTAGTATAGTACAAAGTTTTCAGACCCACAAAAAAAGAACAACTGAGAGAAAACTAATGACACAGTAGTTTCCGCACTTATGATTGTTGTCTTTCTTCACCATTGCCCTCTATGACCATTGCCCTCTTGCAAGTAGAAGGGATTTGCTCTACCCTCCAGATGACCCTTAATTATTATTACTTTCCTTAGATGTTACATAATGGTACATTTTATTAACCATTTTGGAACTTTAAAAACAAACAAATTTGCACTAAATATCATAGTAACGTTGTCAGGTAAATTGGTATTGTGAAGTTATTTAGAAAAGGGAATTTTTAATTTCTACATTATTGTGTGGACTATAATGGTATGTAACTTACTTATTCGTCGCTTTATTTAATTAAACAAGATTAAAATTATAAATTATATTAATTTCTGGGAACGACCAATTTTAGATCAGATTACAACCAAACTGTTCAGTTTTCGTTTAATTTAATAAGGGCCTGGTAACAATGACAGTGTAATATAAAGGATTTTATGCAAATTCATGTCAAAATTAAAAATAAATGCACAAAAAAAATAAATGATCAAAATATTGTTTTTCGTAAAATGTAAAAAATGTTGAGCATTTAACAAAAAATTTGGCGATAACTATACAAATCGAGACGATAGATCGTACGATTATTAAATCAGAAGCAATACCTTTTGTAGTGAAAAGTTGTCACGTATTTGTCCAACTACATGTAGTCAAATTATAAGAAAATAGAATGCAAAAGTGACACATATCGTTACATTGACTGTACGTTATTTTATTAGTGTGACAGTTAATAAGTTACAGTAATGCTTTCTGTATACAATATTACATGTAGTATAGTATCCTGGTGTTGCTAACACACGACAGAGCCACATAAAGTTGACTACACAAAAAGCAACTTGTACTAAGATCTACACTCGCAACACTCAGCACCTAGCCCTGGGCTTTGTTAATTGTCATAGCTCACTGGAAACTGAACTCGTATAAAACTAAATGGTAAATTGTTTGAAATAAGAGGGATCTGGGGTAAAAAACACAATAATCTGCGCCCGCACCCTGTTAAAATCTCTGCTTCTATCACATTACGTTGTAAATTGGTGCACTTTTAACCAGGTACACAGTTTGGGCTGTTTTAAATTTCTAGAGAGCATTATAGATAAGCTGACTTTTAAATTTACGTTATTAGCTGGCAGTCCAGGAGTGCTCAGGGATTCTAAAAATTCAACTGTATAGTTAGTAGATTCTTCTTGATCCATAACTCCGTTAATCAAGATATATTCTACATTAGTTCCCAGAACAAAACAGAATTTCAGCATTTATTGCCGCTGCCTGATACGTAAGGTCAAAATAGCTCTTTCACAAAGCCGGATGAATTATGGATTGATGTCTTTCGTGGATTGGAAAGATTAAAATACACCAAACTGCCCCCGATGAGCTAATATATTGGCTACATTGAAACTTCATCATTATTATTATTTGTAAACCCAACCGTGGTTTGATCACTTCCTTTGTTAACATATTTACATATGTATTTTATAGATTCAACACTGTTGCATATTTCAACGTTGATATGAGCTGGAAATGTTTTTGGGTAATACGGGTGAATAGAGTACCACCCATCTATTATCAAAAACAATTTCTTGTCCATGTAACCTAATCTTAGCCGTGAAGCCACCAATTTAACTCTTTAGAGCTTCTTGCATACAGGATGAGTTCCTATTCAGAGCGCCGCATGGTCCGTGAACCATGTGAGTTTTTACAATCTCATATAACATGGTATTGTTGTGATCAGAAAACTCAGTCCTTAATATTTTGTCATATAGGCATGTGGCAAGCCCTGTTTTTGCTACTCAACGCTGTACATAAAACAACAAAGAGATGTACCGAAAACTTTTTCTTTAATGATGAGGTCTACCATCATTTTCAGTTTAAGATGAAAAACTCGGGCTATTATATTATGCCTATCATAAGATGCCTGGCTGGGAAGAAGTGCTAGTGAAATTTCAATCCACTTTGGGTTAGTTGTAAATGTTATAAAAAGGTCAAATCGACGACCATACTTTCAAATATAACAGAGAGCGTCTGCGTACACTTATGCATGTAACGTGGACCTTCGGTAAAACTTGACGGTAAAATAACTAATTGTCCAATGTTCTGCACGTTATTATCTTGTTGCGTTGCGTCTCGTAGGTACACATAATATTCAGTCTTATTTGAATTTGGTTAAAACTGTAGGGCTGATATTTTCTTATTAAAACAGATTGTCATCCTAATAGTTGGCTCAACTTGATATAGTCCACAATTGTACCTGTCTTCACCGTGACAATATATTAAAGGATTGCAGGGCATCATATGCTCGGTGTGTTTCGGAAATACCTTGCAGGCGATTATTGTAAGTGTGAAATACCTCTGTCGCATTCCTGATCAACTAAGATCACTGAAACGTACGCATTGTACCTCCCACGATGTTCTCCAGCAGGACATGTGTCTGCCCTAATCACAATTTTGTAATCGTTATTTTGATCCTGTGGAATGGAGTCTTACGCGGCTTTAAAGTTTCTCATGTACGGATTTACCTGATGCAACTTATCCTGGGGTTGAAATATGAGGTTGATGTTCAGTTGTTGAAATTTTTGAATCCATATATTGCACTGTTCATTATAATTTCCAACACAAAATATATCTGAAGAAATTTTGGGTCATTTTGGGGAATTAAAGGTCCAAAAAGGTGATAAACCTGGTCTTGCCTTGAAAGTTGGCATAAATGATCCCCCTTTGATTTGATTTACTCCAAAGGATGTCATTTGGAAAGCACTATTGTATAAACGGACATTATCCAAGAAATGTCTCGACTGTGGATGCTCACCATTTAGTAATGCTTTAATAAAGTCTGGGGGTTCTTGGAAATTTTCAATAAGCAATTTTCCACCTGAATAGCAGGTTCTTTTCTCCATTTCAGTGCATTACAAAAATGCCAACATACCATCATACCTGCTATAGATGCGAATCCAGCGTAATTAATTCTAGGCGAATTTAATAACCCGATTTCCCTTTGTTGACCCATAGAATAATGTAAATTTCTTCCCCTGTCGTGTCTTCTGATGAACTAAATGACATCCTATTGCGATTATGTTGAAGTCGATCAGCATCCTAATTGTGACTGATGTTAATCTATAGTTTCCTTATGTCATATTTCACGTTATGTCGTATTAGAAAAAAAATACAAAATTAAACAATAATTTATACATATAATAAAATATAAAATATATTTACAAACACACATTAAACATAAAAACTCCCACCAACTTAATAACGCCCTCTTTATTATAGCTACTTTTATGTATACACAGGATTTTAGTTAAACACAATAAAACCATTGACTAGAATCCTGTGTTTATAATAATTAGTTCATTCTTACACAAAAGTAGCAATAATAAGTAGATCATTATTCAGTTGGTAGGAGTTTTAGTTATTGTGTGTTTGTAAACATATTATATATAATAAAAAAAATACAAAATATAAACAATAATTTATACATATAATAAAATATAAAATATATTTACAAATACACATTAAAAATAAAAACTCCCACCAACTTATTAACGCCCTCTTAATTAAAGCTACTCTTATGTATACACAGGATTTTAGTCAAACACAATAAAACCAACGAAAGTTATATGTAAAGTTTTTTTCTAACTATAAGAATATAAGTTACCAAATAAGTATATTTACAGATATACGTACAGAATAGTATTCACAAACTATATGAAATGAATTTCAATTTATTTAATACCGTAGATAATTCAAGAGATTGCCGAACTAGACTCTGCATTACTAAGCCAATAAAGGTGCTCCGTGTGTCTTCGGATATGTGTGTTCGCTGTGAATCATCGAATACTATAGAGTGCGACGCGGCGGTGTGCTTTATAAAGGCCAGCCGTGCCCGACTAACGCGCAAGGAACCAGTAAGCTGATCCCTATTTAATATGGTCAACCATATTGATGAGAGTTCAATTTAAATTGGACATGTCTAAATCTCCGAAACCATGGTTTTATAAACTACAGTTATCAAACGTTTCAGCTAAATAGACCGAAGCGCATTTCTAGAATAGTGCATATTATTTCAGTATTTGTATATAATTCGGATTGATATAATAACATTTCTTTTGAAAATTTTCTTGAGATTATTTTAAATGGAAAATTAGTTTATTACCCTATCATAGTTAGTAAAATTAAATTAATATTTATTATTAACAACTATCGGAATATTCATTTTCAATTCGTTCAAATAAAAATATTTCAATATAAAAAAATTTAGATATTTCACATCTGCCAGGCATGCCATGACAGCTCACAATAGACTATTTGACTCATTGAAAACTGTTTTAAATTATTCTCTATTGCGTTATAAGCACACTATGTTTATATTTGCAGGATGTATATCGTATTTTTCATAAAAATCACTTTAAAGTTTATATTACCAAACTTGTGCCTAAAACGCAGTTTCTTGATACGCGAGGTCATACGTTTGTAAACATAACAGGTCTGCTGATGGGACATATTATTTATTTTCATATTAAAATATGATTATTATCAAGACATGAAAGAACAAACGACATATTTAAAAAATTTCAAACCTGATGATTTTGTTTACAAGGGAATACGTTTTAACCTTTTTTTGGTTATTTTTTCATCTACGTTCATTTCGTTTTTTTAACTAATATATATATATAAATTAAAAAAATGAAATAAATAAATATATATATATATATATATATATATATATATATATATATATATATATATGTCACTGCATAGGAATTAAATAATTTTTTTAATACATTGTTATGACCGAAAATTATTTTAATTAAATATATAATTTGTAATGTATTACTTTTTATATAATACACAGTGCGTAATGAATTCATATTATAAAAAAAAATATACTAAATGCAAAGCGTGACTAACAAATTTTAAAAAAAGAAAAAAGGGACCATAAATTAAAGATTTAGACAGTGGCTACAATCGGTGTATCCACAAATTTGTGACGTCATCTGATTTTTAAACAATAACAAGGAGTTTGCGACGCTGATTGAATTTAAAAAAATATCTTCAAAAAAGAAAAGAAATACGTTTACTTACGTTACAGTCTAATAGGATGACCATGAATTGTGCTATATTTTCAATGTTGTCAAATAACCTATTGTTTTAATTTCATGATTTACTTGCCGTTCCTAAAAATTTAGTCACTATGTAACTTTGTATGTTGTGTTTCCCATAAGCTATAATTAAAAAATAATAAAATAGAGATAAAAGTAAATTATTCAAATATTCCACACGGTCATACTCAAATTGGGAGTTTGAACAGAAATTGATAACACCACTTACCTTAATATTCAGCATTCATAGACTCTTAAATGTATTGAATATTGAGATTGGGGTAATAAACAACGATTTATTTGCCGTTTCTTAATCATTCCTAAAATATGTTGTGTTTCCCATAAGCTATAATTAAAAAATAATAAAATAGAGATAAAAGTAAATTATTCAAATATTCCACACGGTCATACTCAAACTGGGAGTTTGAACAGAAATTGATAACACCTTAATATTCAGCATTCATAGACTCTTAAATGTATTGAATACTGAAATTGGGGTAATAAACAACAATTCATCTTAGGTTTTCTAATATTTTAAAGGACAGTAATAATTATTAGTCGGATCTTATTACTTTCACTGACGGACATCAGGCAAAAGGGGAATAGCAAAGGGCTACCTACTCGCTGAGCCGGATTGGTCCATTTAATCATCATCCCCACAGAAGGTTGGATAACTATATTCTAAATCCTATGATTGTAATTTTCGACAATTTCTAATAATTTTTGGAAAATTTCCAGTGTTTCAAAGGAAAAGTTGTTCAGCGTGAGGAAGACTACTTGAATTTTCATTTGTAACATTCAAATTCACACCCGTATAATTTCAAATACCAAATAAATAATAACAACTTTTGGTGGTAGGTAGGCTTTTATTATTTAGTTCATTAGAAATTACTAATTGAAATCACTCATCATATTACAAACATGAAATATAACCAATTCTCACCTTTCCTAATTTAGTATTACAAAATGCTACATAACATTACTCTATTAACAACAATATGTACAAAGTTTACCCAAAATGATGGCGGATATGACATTTCAAACAAAAAATTTAAAAAACATTAATAGTTTGTTTAATAAAAAGTTTCCTGTCAAAAAAATTTGCCGAAAAATAAATAATATAAATGATATTTTCATATGAATGTATGTAACAATTCAAAAGCATTGAAAATATTAAGCAAATAACATTTTGACATTAACGAAAATAAATAACAATGTTGCCAATCACATTCTGACAGCTGTCAAAATAAAGTAACAGAATTTTAAAATACCCACACATTTCTCCATAAATGTCCAAATATTCCTACAAAACAAACCCAACATAAATAAAATAATAATTAAAACTGATATAATGTATAATTGGCTAACTTATTACCAACTCTGGTACTAATGGTTTAGAAAATAATTACTACACAACATATTTCATAAAACCACAAATATTCCTATAGCACCAAATCAAAAAGTAATGCTATTGCTTCTACTGAAATCCATTGAGGTACCCATTTAATGATTCTAAAATCAGGATAGTCACAATGTATACAAGAAATTTGATGAATAAAATTTTAATTGATAAACAGTAATATGTAACATTATGTAGTCTATAGATGTAAAATTTTACTAAAAATAAAATTCTAAAACGGCAACCCATCTATCAGACTGGAAACAGGAAGTTTTTCATTATGGACATATCACTCATTTTAATTGACTGCTTTTGAACCTTGATCTTCCCACCCCATTCCTATGAAATTGTTCGTATAGTATAAATTATACACATGAACAAAAATTCTCACCCCCAAGTATGACAGTGATATAATATTTTCAATGTGTCATGGCAATAAATAAGAACTGAAGTAATGGTACTTAAAGATACTAAATGAAGTCTGGATAGTTGGGTACAAACAGTATGACAAAACTAGCTCGTTGGTTTCGTTATTGCACTATAACTGAACCAAGTCCCTTAATTTGATTGCCATTCTCCGTTGTATATAAAAATATAATATAATTAATAGAGGAATTAATTATGAATAATAGGCATATATTCCACATTGTAATATCCATAACAATACCCTAATCAAAAGGAAATTGATGACAAATGCTTTTCATTTATGTATTATCTATTGGTCATACTTGTATAAAATTGGCAATTAGCAAGTGGCACTAGGGTTTTTTGTAGGAAATTACCTGGCTAAATTTAATGATTCAATATGACACCTGTGCAAATTTAATGAATCAATATAATCAGCCTACTTTTAATAAATATGTACAAACACAGTGGAAATATGGTGTAGCCAAAACTTAAACCCACCCTATTTTAATCTAGTGCATATTCCGCGATACGCTTTAAGAAAAAACTAATGACATTAAAGTTTTTTTTGGAACTACCTTAAAAATCTCTCGAGAAACCATATTCTCGAGATGAGATAAAGAATTTATTCAGATTTATGTACAATTTCGGTGTTAGTATTAATTCAAAAGTGAATTAAAATGAAACTATATTTATATAGTAGATAACTGCGAGACTAAAATATTTATAACAAATCATTTTAAAGTTTAACTAAATACAATGTTAGTTATGCTAAATTAAAAAAGAATCATCGACAGGCGTGCAAGAAACTGCAAGTTGCCGTTGCGTTAAAATTTATATACATGGCTAAAATTTGAATAAATTTTCGTATGAATTTTTTATCAGAAACTAAAGTTAGAGATTCAAGTGGTAGAGAAAAGCACGTTACAAATAATTTGTATTACTTTAAGCCAATATCCCTTATTAGGGACACGTGCATTCAAGGGAGTTAAATGGAAAATATTAGCTACAAAAAATTGTATATCAATATCAAATTAGTAGTTCTGCCAATATGACATAAGTCAATAAATACGTTTTTAAATGATGAGTAACATTCAGAATAGTTGATCACACGCCAATCGATGAAACACATATTACACTACAATAGCTACTCAACTATAGAGCAAAGCATACTAAATATTTACGAAACTATTACAGCGGAGCGTTTGTCTCTATTCTTAGCACGTGATATGGTCCTCGCCTTGAACGCAGCTGCATTCTGAAGATGCTGTAAAAGCAATAAAATTGTTTAATATGGCATTTCATAAAACAACAATGGGTATTTTGTATAACCAATACCGGAAATTTGATTTTTATGAGCATGTTTTTATCAATGTTCTCATATAAATTATACATAAGTGATTCGCTTATGAGTCTGGGAACAAAACACGATTTATGTTACAACTTTATCTTCCTATATGGAGTTTGAACCGTCACACTGCGATATAAAGAAATAAAACTCTAGTTAATGAAAAAACTGAATTAATCTGCAAAAAGGGTATTTATTACAAAGTCCATCAGTCAGAGCAGTTTGTTGAGATCTCGTAGGTCAAAAATGGAATAGAACAGCAACACATTGACAAGAAATATATATAGAAATGAAGTACTATGCAATGCAAGACAACGAGTATGTCAAGGACAAGGTTATCATGTCTGCTTTGTCTACAGGAAGATAACACATTTGTGTTAGTAAATGCATTCGTAAATTAAAAACAAAAAATTGCACAACACTGACCACCTGTGGTATCATTACGTGCTTATTAAAATGCTAGCTGCTATGGGCAATACCATAAAAAAGTGTAAAGCATTGTATACACTTGGTGGGTGGTAAAATAGGTGTAAGGGATAAGAAAACAAAATAAGAAAAATTTAAAGACACAACTTTCGAGCAGATTGTAAAGCATTTAAAAAGTTCACACAAATAGAAGAAAAGTCATTTATACAATCCTTAAGTACTACAAAAATAACAACTTTAAATCATTTATACAGTATGTAAATTAACTAAAGGGCCCCGCTTCAATCTGTAATAGTTCATCATGGGTAGATTGCAATACACCTATTTTTATTTAAAAAGCATACCACTTTTTTTGACACTTCAAAATTTTCATAAGCAACACGGAACACGGACAGGCATCTACACATAGTTTTACAAAAAAATAAAAGGATAAAACAATTAATTTCAAAGTCAAGCTTGTTGCAATTCACAAATCAAAATTATTTCCATTTTAAAATCTTTAACATCTATCCACAATCGCCCAAATATCAAGTTTATTTATATAAGAATACAATTATTGTTTTTAAAATAAACTTACCAGAATAACTATCAATAAGATATTTTTTATTTCTCAATCAAATGAGTCATCATTTGTTTCTTAAAGATAATATTAGTCTAATTTTAATTATGATTAAAATAAAATTGCGTGTTTACTTGTTTTTTTAATGTGGCAACACTTAAAAAATCTACAACCAATCAGAATGTTTGAATTCTTTTGAAGAAATATTTGTTACGAAATGACAGTAAATTTGTATTGAATACATGTCACTGGTTTTTGCTGAATACTTGTGATATTGAGTGAATTGAATTAGTATTGTCATTTTTAGTGGGGGTGAATATTTGGACATGATTTTAGTGTATGCCAAATGCAATATAATACTAGCGAAGCTCTTAGTTAGGTTGTACCGGAATAGACTTTATTTGTAAGTACGTAAATACATTCCAAAACAAAATAATTGAAATTTTAATTATAGTGTGTACACGTGTACAAACTAATTTTGTATTGAAATGTGTAATTAGAAAAGTAATAAATTGTAAAAAGAAGCAAATGTATCAATTAAGCGTACCTCTTTTTAATAATTCATAATGACAATTCACCTAACACGTGACAAAACATTACACATTGCCAGTGACAATTGGCGGTGTTTTCAAAAGGGTAATAATTTACACAAAATCATGATTTCACACAAAATTTAAGCTTTAATTATTTTATGAAATAGTTTAGATTTTATGAATAGTTTAGTTAATTTTAAAAAAATAACATTTTGCCGAGTTACACATGATTAATTGCACGAGTGGTTGAAGTAGCGCCCTTGAGTTAATTTACATACTGTATATGTGTAAAAATAAATTCCAATCTGCATGATTTCATTTATAAGTATTTTCCGACACAATTTAGGGTCAAATCATTATTTCAATTCAAACTAAAACAACAGAAGCGTTAAAACAATATATTTGCACCTTCATCGACTATAGACAAAAGAATTATCAAAACTCACCCTCTCCAACTTATTTCCCCTTCCCTGAACCCCCTTCACAAGTGGTGCAGGAGCAGGCCCCATCATTAGGGCCTCTCGTAGCAGTGTCGACCCGACTACGGCTTGCAACCCAGCTGCCAGCGCGCCTGCAAGCCGTTGGTAGCGCACATGCAGAGACCACGTGTCCAGGATGACACGCTCTGACCCTACACGTACCGTATCCTCAGGCGGAGAGTCTTCCTGCAGATAATTTTTTTTATTTGTTACAAAACATTGCAAATAAAAATTTTTTTTCAACCAAAAAAGGTTATCAATGTCTATATTATATTTTTGAGATACCTTCCACATGAATTTTTGAGAATTTGAAAAAATTCTCACTGCACCAATTACGCAAAATTTGCATATATGAATTATGTGTATTGCCATTATGTGAAGTCTTGTTACAATATGATATAACACTTTAAAACATTTAGAAGATTATACTAATTTGACAATTAGACATAATAATAATAGTCAAAATAATTCAACGATATTATCTGAAAGGTAATGTATACATTGACTGATATGTATTGAATTTACAACAAATGACTGATCAAACTCAAATGTGTCATAGATAATGTCAAAGCATTTCCAAGTAATTGTTATTGGATAAATAGTATATTGATGTGAAATAGGACTGATTAAACCAAATTGTTTACTACTTCAGAATAAACCAAAGACGAAGCATGTTTTACATAAACGTTTAAAAAAATCATTTAATGTTCTAGATCAATTACCGAATTATACTCATAATTAAGTTTAAAACTAACGAACTAGAATCGTAATCCATTTTCTCAAGAATCTAATAAAATATGTAAATATACTTAAACATTTATAGTTACCTCAAAAAATCTCAGCACGTCCCTAAAAGTTGCCCTTTGGGTCTTGCGGTCTTTTTTAGCTCTGAAAATTCCGAAAAAAATTTGAAATTAAGTAAGTTCGCAAAAATTATTTTAAATTTCTGTGTATGATGTATAGCTCGTGAAGTAATTTTAAGAAATAAAACAATATATAAGCGAACATATTAAACTTTCATAAATATTCACACACTAACTCTTAAACTTGTAAATGATACAAAATTTGTCTGGTGAAGAAATCCTAGCGAATATAATGCTCTACGAAAAAATTTCCCATTATTTTGGTTGTAACATCAATGTTTCACGAAGATACTTAGCTTTGAAATTTTTAAAAATATGGACAGATTTAGCAGAAATTCTCAGGAAACACCAAAAGCACAAGTTACATATTAGTATGTGACCCTTAATCATAATGTCAAAAAAGAATTAACTTAAGCCATGCATTACGACCTTTTTTTTGGAACAATTATATTGGAATACAATTAATATAAATACATTAAACTACATAATCAGTTACGTTAAAGGAAAGAAAAGTTTAAATTTTTCACTGAAAGTTGAAAAAATATATTTAACACTTTCCACTGTAATGAAAATACAGAAAATCTAAATTGATAACACAAAACATTTCAAACTAAGTTACAAAAACGCACAAATAATAAAAAATTGCAAAAGCTTCAAAATAAAGAGCTACGTTTTTTGGCAGATTAACGTTTAGTCAAAGCTGAATGCAAAACTCGAGAATAATTAATCAAGTATATTCAAGAAATAGTTGGGCAAAACGCCGCTTAACTCCATCGTCAAGTGCACATATACTATGCAGGTGCACAGTACTTCTACAACATATTATTGATTAATTAAGAGTACTCTGAAAACTTAGGTGATGAAAATATACTCGGAATCAATCAATGAATTAAAAGAAAATCTAAAAGAACTGGTTTTTAATGAACAAATACAAATGGGTTAATTAATATAACGTTCAATTACGAAAATTTTTGTTACTCTCGATGTTTCCATATCAAACTCTTCTCAGATATGTTTCACGTGAATAGATCAAGTGCATTTCAGATTAAAATGCCCGTATTCATAAACTATGCACAGCGTCACTTCTTACAGCACGAAGTGGCCGATAAACGCATTGCTAAGCATCATACATAAAATTGCTATTCATGAAGGACATTTGTTTCTACTTGGTCAAGTGAACACATTGAATTCGTTCCATGCAAGTGCAAATTCAACAGGACCCTGAGCAAAAGTAGTGGGAACATACACTCATAAATGGTTTTTAAATTAAGTTGTAATATTGTAATGGTTACAAAATTCATGTCATATTTTTCATTTTTATTGTTTATTTAAAATTTATACTTCTTGTTAAACATTAAATATTAATATAGTTTAATAAAGTGTAATTTGTTTTTATACATAATCCAAAACTATCACATTTTATTTCAAAGTGGTCCAAAGAGATACCAGTTTTTAATATATCTTAATACATTTTTTCCCTGATGACTAAATCTATTTACAAATTTTTTTTGACAAAATGAAAAAAAACTCGGATGTATGTTTATAAGTTTGCAAAATACTATGAAACTAGTGAAGTGAAAATTAAAAAAAAAATGTGTGTTCCATTATATTAGTACTGACTCTGAAAGAACGTGATTCGTTAAGAATTGAAAGAGTTTACCATGATACACATGGTGCAAAAATGCCCAAACACCAGGTTGTACTGTTCATTACTACTTTTTAAATAATTTAAGGTTAAGTTAATCGAAAAAAAATATTGTCTTGAAGAAAAACTTATTGCCTTCATACCACGTCAGTAAAGTCGGAAAAATATGTTTGATTTAACCTCTGACGCATTAAAAATTGAGCAATTGTAGAGCACACTCCCAATGTGCAATATACATCCTTTACATAACAATTACTGGGAAAGAAGAACATTGTGTAGAATCAAAAGTTTATTAAATTTTTACTCTTTTTATAGTCATTTGAAAAAAATCTCATTTTTCCCTGGCTTTCCAAGTAGCTCCTCAATTTCACCGACTTTCCTTAATAATTTTGAGCTTCCTGACTTTCCAAAAAGTAGACACCCTGACGTAAACCATTTGTAGCAGTACTTTACGAACTGTATACTTGTGAAAATGGTATCGTTTTCTAAACTCGACACCATGTTATATTTCAAGAGAGTTGTCAAAGTGTGATATGACTCGCCTGAACAACCTTCAAGTTTCATGATTTAAATATTCTTCCACATATCTAAGTCTTCTTCAGCTTTGTATGTTGACATGTTTTAATGCATGGGTTCATCAAACAAGCTTTTTAATGTTTTGACATTTTTTAAATGACGGATGCTATGCATTTTTTATCAATGAAAAATACTGCTGGCAACTGCGGCTACAGGCACCACGCACATACATTATTCAATTTACTAATAAGGCATAAAATAAAGAAATCATCAATGGCTCACTAATTAGAACAATAATGGCTAACAAACAAAATAACTCAATATGACTTTTTTAATTCATTCTAGATACATGCAGTTACAGAAATGTGAGAAGAAAGTAACGTAAAGTTTTAGAAACAACAAGAAAAAAATATTGCAAACTTAGAATAAAGAGTACTCCAGAAGGCGAGAACATGTGCGAAAATGTGTCCAAAAAACTATGCATAATATGCGTAGTATGTCACGGCTATCAGTGCAATTCAAGACACAGCTCTGAAAGGTTACGTGACAATATATGCTTGTGCTATTCCCACCTGTAAACATATCGCTGGACTACAAAAGAAACAAATGGGGATCACTTTTCATACGTAAAAACTATTACTTAATTTCATTTTCAATTATCTATGCCATTTTAAAGTATCGAAGTAGATTATTATTAACAGAAGCGCACAATTTTTATTGGTGTTGTCACCTCTTAAAAAATTGTTCACCCAAATTAAAACATCTTAATGGCTCGATACTGAAAAATGTAAAATTTTATTTGTGAAAAAATCGGGATTTGGAATATGTCGTTGGAGAATGTGGTGTAACATTTGAACATCCGTTATCACATTCCATTTTAGAATATTTTACGTATTGCGAATATAATCACTAATGTAACATGGCAAGAAACACATGTTACATTAATTCATTTCCGCCGTCTTCTTTAATTTCTTGAAAAATGCGAACCAATATTGTTTAAAATATGAAGAAATTTTATCACAACATTGAATGCTAATTAATTTCTTTAGTATATGATCGAATATCTTCCAACTTTTATTATGGGCTTTTTCACATCTCTTTTTACTTTAAGACACAAGTTAATTGTTTTCTTTCTGTATTACTAGTGTTAAGTGATAAATAAAATGGTAAAATGTCACAAAGTTTTTAAATAATTTTAATCTAAATACTTTTGCCATTGGTTGTGGTCAGAATAAAGATTTTAGAAATTTAACATGGCGGCCTTAATAATACTTCATATAAGCCAAGCCATGAATGACCATATAAATTGATGCAAATGTGAATCATACTACCGCAAGCAAATATATTTATATGCGTCAATTTCCTGACGTTGGTGGGTAAATTTACTCTGCGGGTAACACAGTGCGCGTTGGGGGAGGGCGCTAGTAGGCAGAGTGCGGTGCTCCTTCCACAGATTTTTGGCTTCAACGCCACCACGTAGAGATTTGTGCTTCTGGATTACTCTATATGCTAAGATTGCAAGTTATGAATAATGCAAGATATGATATATATTTATACAAATTTAGAAATGAGAATTATTTTCAGTCATAATAATTTTCTTAAAATAACATTTTAAAGATCTGATATTAATAGGTGTGCCGACATCACACGTTAATAGCATACATTTTATCACATGTTAATAGACAATGATTACACAATTCAAGAAATTTAAGTTCACTTATCAATAACAAATAACACTGTGCTGCAATCATAATTAGGTCAATGAACACTTGCACAATCATGCAATTATCTGACACTGAGTTGAAAACTGCGGAAAATTTAACATTCAGGGTGTAAACTTGAATACGATAAAGTTGCAGAGGCGTAATCTCTTCGATGTATTAAAGAGAACAATAGAAAATGTGATTCAAAAGTCAAAGTGTTTCTGGAGTTATTTAAATTCAAAATTAAAGTTTGTTTACAAAATCATAGCATATTTTTCATTCTCATATTACAAAATATCATTAAATAATTCATTATTAATAAAAAAAATTATTTTATTTTTTTTTCTATAAAACCAAATTACATGAAAACATAAATCAACCGCAAAAATATGATATATACATTGTACCATTTCAGGATTTAGAAAAGCGTATTAAATAAGTTTCATTAAAACATATTATATGTAATAGGTAAGTCGTATCTGGTGGAAAAGAATGTACATCTTTGTTTATTTCATTAATCAGCTTTGATTGTGATTAGTCTTGAGCAGACAACTGATTTTTTTATTTATTAGTCATAACTTTTTCATTATGCCGAACTACCAAAAATGATTTTCACCCTTCTCTTCAGGACATCGAAGAGAATTACTCTTCCATAACTTTGCCGTATTCAAATTTACTCCAATATAATTCAGTTCTAAATGGGAGTATTCTAAAAAGATTGTGAGCAAAGGAGATTAGATATAATGAGTGAGACACATGACAGTACAGAGTTTAGGAAACTGTGCTAACATTTTCAGTCGAAAAACAAATTTTAGAAAAATGTCAAAAAACAATCCTAGTTCAGAGTTGCAAAAAATAGAAACACAGAATATCCAGCAAAATATGGCGCAAGGGTACTCAATATTTAATGGTAATATTAGTTTACACTCAGTTTCACTATCCAGATTATAATTAAAATTATGATCAATGAATATATCAAAAAGTTTGAAAATAATTTAAATTGATTTTCTACCTTAATTGACGTCCCAGTTCCGAATATCTTTAAACTTAAGGTCTTATTTAGAAATGTAAATTTCTCAGTACAAGGAACAATAATGACTCGGCCCTTATTACACCAAAAAGACACATGTAAAAATTTCTATTATCTGTACCTAAATTTGTTTGAGTCCTTAGCCAGCTGTTCGACTTCGGCGATGATCGTATCCAACTCCTCCTGCCCAAATTCTTCAGAAAATTCTAGGCCCAACTCATATGCAAGTGACAGTGCAACTCCCGCAGATATCCTCACCTCCAATGAAGGAGCCAGGAGTAGCTCTGTCAACTGTGACAGAGAACTGCAAGAAAAAATTTATAGAATATTCTTGTTAAAAAGTTGATATTTCTAGCTTCTCCTAATCTACCATGAAACATGTATCAAATTGTGTACTTTGTAGTTTTATATGGATACACATGACTGTTTTTACTTTTTCATTTATTACATAAATATTCCATGGCAAGGTCCTTTGTTGAAACAGTTTGGACGCACAGACAGAAAAAAAGCAAACAATTAACAAAAAAAGAATATATTAACATTAAGTGGTCGCTAAGAGAATCTTTAGACGACTAGATTAGATCCATTCTTAGCAAAAAATGGAAATCGTGAAGTTACAGACGACTGTGAATAATAACAATACTATGTCCGTGAAGCATCTTCTGCATTATGATACTGTACTATTGTTCATTACATTTAATTGAGAGTGTGACATTCCAAATAATAGTTTCAGGCTTAAATGTTAGCACGATTGCTTATCAGTACTTTCAAGTCCCTATACTTTAAGGGATTTCATACTTTTCTTTCCAATTTGTAAAAAAGAATTGTCAATAAGATTTAAAACAAGGCATTTTTAAATCTTATTGGTAATTCTTAAAGTGTAGGGATTTGAAAGTACTGATAAGCAATCGTACTAACATTTAAGCCTATACAATAAATGAATAATCTATTTCTACATAACAGCTTTTGGTTAAGTTGTATTTAGAGATTATGATAAATCGAGTAAAAAATTTAAGAATTAAGCCCACTGGATTTTTATACTGTTCCACACTAAGTTTGAAAAACAGATATTTATAATAAATATTCCTAGATTCTTTTCATATGAACAATACAAATGTGACAACACATGTTATTTATTTATTTATTTACATACTTAATGTAAATAATAAATACATATTGCGGAATTATTGCTACAAAAGCTATCTCTTACAATCAACCAGAATAACAGTCCAGCACAGCTCGATGAGCAGCCAGAAATGGAACCCGAATCTCCGCGATGCGCTGAGCCATCGAAGGCCCTGTGCCTTGTGATCAACCACGGTGATGACACATTAGGGTCTTTTTAATAAAAATTAATTAATTATTTGATTTTATATTACTATTTGTTTTAAATAATATAAACTTAAATAGGTTAATTTAAGTTATTTTATATTGGATTGGATTTAACTGTCAATATGGTGTCGATAAGAGCAATGCACCAACAGTTTTCATTTTTCAATTTGATAATTGCATAGTGATTATGTAAAAAAGACTTGAAGATAGAATCAATAAAGCAAATATCATTAAAACATATTAAAATTTTGTTTTGTTTTATCAGCTTCAACTTATATGGAAAATTAGGTTTTCAGTTTTGTCACAAAGGAGTAAACAATCTGAAAAATCTCACTTTACTATATTATACTTAACCCTTTTAGGTGAACATCCATTAAACTAACAATAGAGAGCTTGAGCCTCTTTTTGTTGCCTCTTTTTGTTGCAAGTGGAAAAAAGAAAAAAGGGTACAAACTATTTTGAGAATGAAATTGTGAAGGTCTTCTGCAAAAATAAGTACTGTTTCAAAAATTTACTAACGGTGAGAAGGTGGTTGTGGAGCCTCCGAGTAGAGAGTAGACATCAGCAGGTGAACAAAGAGCTAACAGCAGTGTCCAGGAGTCCAGAGCAGCTGCGTGTATTATGCCATCTGCACTAGCACTCACTTTTACACTGCCGTCACCCTGTTTAAAGGCAAACAAAAAAATTTAAACACAACTAAACATTTTTAAACATGTTTAAAAATTATTAATTTACAGTAGTGAACATGTCAAAGTATTGTTTAGTAATTGTACGTAACAAATGTTTTATTAATGAATAAAGCCAAAATAAACCTTTTAAATACAAGTAAAACTCACACTAGAATGATTTTGTATACTTGTATATATACATTTAAGAGTGCATACTATTTCTATTAATGCATGTATTTATTTTTGACTATACCTTTAGCAGACTTAAAACAAAGAAGCAATTAGCAAAAAACAGACTGAAAAAATTTTGCATTTAAAGAATTCTCTTATACCATTATTCAGATTTTTTGAAATTGTTGACATACTTAGTGAAAAAATTAGGGTAGGATACTGGAAAATCTCTAAAATATTTTGTTCCCTTACTGGAGATTTTTGAATTCATTTTAAAAGATCTGAAGTTGTCATTTGTGGGGTCGGATGAAGGTAGGTAGGAGAAAAGTCCCATTTGTAGGGTCTGTGAGGAAAAATGTCAGCAAGTTTATAGCGAATTTAAAAAAGCCGCGTGCAACTCAGTACATGTGACAGAAGTGAAACTTCTTTGGCATTCTAAACATTGCTTTGTAAGTATATAGTAAGGGGTAAAACAGGAGAGAGAGAGAGAATATACTAAGTGTAAGACCATAGATTGTACTAAATTCGTATAAGATGATTTTAATACTACAATTATATACATTCGGAAAAATTAATAAAATGTCTTTACAATAAATATAATAATCTTCATATCAAATTTACATAGACAATTGTCAATTAAAAAAATAGCCACGATGCCAATACCAGAATATGACTAAATGTGGCTGAAGGAAGTCAGGATTTATGGCATCTTTTGTAAATTATATTTACAACTCTGTTTGTGGGTTCATTGCGGACTTGTAAATAAATCAAAAACCTGTGTTGTTAGTGTTGTAATGGATGAAATACACCCAATATTAGTAATAAATTTATCAAATCGACATAAATAAATCGACAAAATTCTGACAGGATACTTTTGATGCAAGTAATGTACAAAACAGCTAATAGCAATTAGTTAGCACCAGTTTTGTTTGTTTTCATGTAGTGTACACTTCCTGTCTTATTCTATCATATCTCTCTTGGTTGTTAGCTAAGTACCTATTTTCTTGCGATAAATTCGTTACATTCAGACCATTGTTACAACTAAACGTTTCATGAAAATGTTACATTAAATTTAAACTTGACATTTTACTCTCATTGCACCTAAAGAAGTTTCACTTAAAAAAACATTTTCTCTATTTTTAAATACATAATGTGTATACAATTCCACAAATTCCTGTAAAATTATAAAAACACAATTGTTCTTAATCTAGAAACGCCATGATGTTATGATGTACGAACGGACATGAGAAAATTATATTATTACTATTTTAACAAATTGTTTGCGGGTAGTTTTTATCGTGTGCTAACAAGTGGCGCGGGCCATCTTTGCTAATTTTATTCCGCAAATGGCAACGCTCAGTAAAATTACAATAACTTTAGTTTTACATATTTTTTGCAATTAAACTTTTTGCAATTTAATATAAAATATATACGGAAACTTTTCTAAAATTTCAAACAGACAAATATTGGAAAACTCACTAGAAATTTAAGTAAAATGAATAAAATATATAAAAATTCCGATTTATTGAAAAGTATTTTAAAAAAAGTACAATATGTAAAAAATGAATGTAAAAAACAATTAATAAATGTGTACAAACCAATACGTTCCTTTTTAATTTGTACACATTCATGAATTTATCAAAAAAATAATTGATTATAGTTATAGACTTTCACTAATTATAATATAAGTGACAAGCTGCTCAAATTTGTTGAAATCTACCTATCCATTGACGTAATTTTGGAAAAAATGACGTTCACAAGCACGGGTTTGTTGACTAATAGTTGTCCCATCAAATTTATTAGACCCAAAAATGTTCATTTCTGCGATTGTAGTATCTCGCCGTTTGATAGTTTTGCAGGATGTTTGGAATCGTTCAAGATTTTGATAGAGATATCTGTATGATTCATCAACTAAATATTGTAAGAAATCATCTTTCACAAATGACTCAACTACATCAATCAGAGATTCTGGAGCAGCATTCGAAGTAACTCCAGGACGACCCATAAAATCTTTAAGAACTGAAGGTTCATCAGTCGAGGACCATTCGTCTTCAATTTCATCACAATTTGAAGATATAATTCTGCGAATAAAATTTGTAGGTAGGGAAGTATCTTCACTGTCGCTTTCATTGTCACTTTCCAATTCTGAATGATTTTCGATATTACTATAACACAAAAAATCCAATAAATGATCAATACGCAATTCGTTATCACTTTCATCGTCAAATTGGCTAATGTCTGTAGAAATATTGTCACTTTGATCAAAATTACAAAGATTTTGTGAAGTGTGCACCCTTTCCGTTTATTAGAATCGCACTAAATGCGTGGCGAAGCAGAGAATTATATGAAGAGATGGCTCTATGCTGTTGAATAGATTACCGTTATACTTCCAGGTTTAATGGTAATCTACATACGTAATTCACCATTTTATGTGTTAGAAATCCAAATTTTGTCCTTTGGAATTCGTATTTCTATATAAATACTTTTCCCACATACAATGTGTTAATAACAGACCTCTAAAAAGTGAGAATGTTTATTTTAAAATGTTTCCCTATTTTATACAGCCTAGACTGGAAACTAGCAATACAATTGATATGAAGTTGCAATTGCTAGAATGTTTCTTTTAAAATTTTTCCCTACATTATACAGCCTAGACTGGAAACTAGCAATACAATTGACTAACATATTTTTACAACAATTATTACATATTATTTACTCATAAACAAAAAAAAAACCAAGTGAAAGTAAATAATGAAAGATGACAATACAATATGATTTTACATGATCAGCTATGGAAGTGTTAAAAATTTCACTTGTAGCTTGCCAAGACTAGAAGCCAAAACGCTGCATAAATTCAATGATAATGTTATCTTATGCATTTTTATTGCGGATATAACCAGTTTTATTGCCCGACTCTCATTTTTCTCTATATTAGGCAATATGGTAGTAAAACATATGTAGCCATTTCTATAGCCACATAAAAGACTATTGAAACATTGAATATAGATTACTAAAATTCATATTATTTTAAATACCTAATTCTCATCATTAAACACTACTAATAAATACTCATTTGCAAGACCAATGTAATATTATTTGGTGATACAACGTAATTATTTCAAGGCTGCACGGCAGCATCAGTCATAAAAAATTGCAATGGTCAATTTTTTGTGTGTGATGCTGCCTTTACTGTTTATGGAATAGCCTAATAACTGACAGAACATAATTATTTTGGTGATGCAACATAATTATTTTAAGGCTGCATGGCAGCATCACAACAGATAATTTTTTTATGTGTGATGCTGTCATGCAATTTTGCTATAGATGGAATGGCCTAATAACTGACAGTTATAACATAACTATTTGATGGTACAAAGTAATTATTTCAAGGCTATAGGACAGCATCACAGATATAAAGAATTACAAAAGACAATTTTTTATGTGTGATGCTATCATGCTACTTTTCTGTAGATGGAATGGTCTAACAACTGACAGTTACAACTATTATTTGGTGTTACAATCTAATTATTTCAAGACTGCACAGTAGCATCACAGTCATGAAAGATTACAACAGACAATTTTTTGTGTATGATGCTGTCATGCAACTTTGCTGTAGACAAAATAGCCTAATAACTGACGGAACCGTAAAGGAAATAAGATTTTCTTAGTGTACATCCAACATAATTGGAACAACATAGTATTAAATCATAAGTAAGTGAGCCTTTAAATTATTTTAATAATTATCTGAATATGTTATGCAAAATTTATAACCAGCTTAAATGCACATATATTTAAGGTGGAAAAGAAAACTATCAGGTACTCTTACCTTGAGATAACTTCCAGAAAAGATAGTCTCAAAAGTCCTCATCAAATCTAGAATGTCACCCATGTCTCCTCCTGATACGAAACTAATGACGGCCAAGGACTGTGAGCACTGAAAGTTTGTATAAGTGAACAAAACTGTTAAAAATATTTTCTAAAATGTCTACTCATTGAACGCTAACAAGAAACCATTTTTTGAAACATTTTATATAAGGCTCTGTTTGTTTGTTATAAACATTTTTATTAAAGGAAACATTTTATATAAGGCTCTGTTTATTTTGTTATAAACATTTTTATACAAGCCTCTTAACTCATACTATACATATATATACATATCTCAATACTTTTGTCATGAAAAAATGAAGCCGGGCAAGGTTAGATTTGCAGTATTAAAATGTAAAAGACAAAGTTATTGTAAATATGGAAGGTGAATAAATTTTTTTTGTTTGTATTTCAAAAAGTTCATCATAGAATATGAAAACATAATCTAATCCACCAGCAGGTTAGTTCTTTTCATTTTGATATTAAAAATCAGAATTTTTTAAGAAATGAATAACCATTTCTGTGTTAACATTAGGCGGACTTGTTGAATACTCCTTAATAAAGCCTGATTCCATTTTAATTCAGTAAATAACGAAAACACAAATAGGCACTTTATAACTTTAAAAGATACCATCAAACAACTTTGATGACATAATGTCCTTATTTTTTTAAATATTACAAGCTTATTGGCTTTTCGACATCACATAATTTTTGCAAACGTCCAATTTAATTTTTTTATAATATTTACTTAAACACAATTCATACAGTCTTTATCTTTTATGTTCTGCAACAATCTCCCAAGTCCAACTTTTATAGCAACATAAAAAATTTCACAGCTTACTTAAAGTTTTATGTAATTAATTTATTGAGATATCTCGAAAACTTTAAGTAACCAAGCCTTTCTATCTACTTTCATATTATCAAAATAATATAGCAGTTCTCTAAGGTTTTATACATCGTCGTAATTACAACTACATATACAACATATATTGCATGTATTGAACATTTACATTACTTGTCTATTAGATCCAATATATATTTAATTACATGCGAGTACCTAAATTATATTTTTAACGACGCTCCCACTTAAACTTTTTAAGTGTTTATAAATAAAGATAAGATAAAAAAGAAATCATTCATTATAATTCTGTGTGGGGTTCCATATGTGTAGCAATTATTATCTGTAATAATAAAATGACGTAATGATATTTTGATCGTGAATTTGTAAAGATAGTAAAACAATTATTTAGACAACTTAAAAAATATTAGTAAGAAAGTTAATTCTACACATTGAGAATGTAGACTGATTAGAAACTTTAAACAAATAACTTAAGAGGGAATAAATGTCACGAATTCAGTAAGTCAAACATTTCAAATATTTTGTAAATTCATTTCTTCTAACCAAATTATAGAAAGTAATCCTGCCACAATAAGCAAACAATTTCTTTTTGAACATTGCTAGCCAATACCGATATAGAGTTGATACATCTACATATACAAGACAGTATCGGCTACATCTGTGGACACGTCGCACAATATACACTGGAATGATTTTTGCCACAATTACTCTTACTTACTACAATTGTATTTAATCTTTTTTGAATAATTTCACTCATGTTTCTTAAATAAAAATTACTTTCAGCCGCAACCTCCATGTTGCTAGGTACTCCTTGGTGGATTTTCTACACTCATCAAGATTTAAAAAAAAAATGTATGCCAAATTCAAGTTTGCATTTTTCTTTACATAATAATCCTGGTTGCCTACCAATTCTGTCACTAATAGTAGTTGCCAGCATTTAAGTGATTTATCTCCCACTGCATGAGTTTTTGTAGCATTTAAATTGCCTTTAATGCGGTTTAGCTTTTCGACTCAAGAATTAGCTATGACAGCTAATATTTAATTAATATTTAATTTTATTTATTTATCTACTTTAATGTGTCTAATTGATACATATGGCGGACTTATTGCTACGAAAGCAATCGCTTACAGCCAACCATACCACCAGTCCAACGCCGCTTGATGAGCGGCCAGGAATCAAACCCGGATCCCCGCGATGCGCCGAGCCCTCAAAGGCCGTATGCCTTGTGATCAACCCAACCCACCACGGCGACGACTTTATTATATTAATATTTACGCAAAGATTCCAAATTAATTCCCCCTCTATTATCTATCTCTGTATGAAAATTTAAAATAAAATGTACTCCTTCGTGACATGACACATGCAATTGATATTTAGGCGCCAAATATCTGATCCTTAAATAGCTTATACTTATTTCATTTCTAGAATAAGGATGTTACTATCAACATTTGTCAGATTGCTTATGGCGCCAGTTTGGGTGCATCCTCTTGAAGAATTAGAAATGTGTAAATATAGCACTTTCTCTTGGAAACAGAGAATTAAATTAGTAGTTTAGAAATAAATATGGTAATAATAAAGTTATTCAGTATATTTAAATCTATATACCAAACAACAAATAAACCAATATAACTGTAACATACTGGTCACAATATATTATGCAATTAAATATTACTCATTTGTCAATGGTCACAATATATTATGCAATTAAATATTATTCATTTGTCAATGGTCACAATATATCATGCAATTAAATATTACTCATTTGTCAATGGGCACAATATATTATGCAATTAAATATTACTCATTTATCAAGCATTATGTTGCAGAGGTTTATTTCATTTGCCAAGCAGTGCTCTACTGTCGCTGTGCAGCTTGATGTGGTACTAGTTTTATAGCTTATATTTTACGAGAACTTCACATTCGATACATGTTTTCACGATTGCTTTCTATAAATTCAAGTAGCTTTTAAACTGATAAAACTTCTATAAAGCTATGGTCATAATTCATTGTTATGAATTAATTTGTCTTGCTTAATTTCTTTTTCATTTCGCTAATTGTTAGAAAATTATTTGTACTGAAATTCAATAGTATCAACTTTCTAGTTAGAATGTTACACTTGTTCCTTTTATAAGATACCATCATAAATGTGTAATTCTATAATTTTTGAAAATCATATAGCTTAATTCAAATATTGCAAATCAAGGATATTTTCCAATTAACAAACTAACATAAATGGTGTACAAATACAAACAACTTCACTGAAAAAAACAACCGTAGCAAAAGAAATTAATATTGTGTGATGTAATGTTATGCCAAGTTTAACGTAATGTAACAATGAACTCACCTCAGCTCTTATACTGGCATCAACAGACTTATCTGTCAAGACTGTTAGAAATGCAGGTTTCACCACTCGGACAAGTTCCTCACAATAGTCTTCACCCAGCTGTAATAAAGTAACATTTTATTTAACTACTAGTAAACTATTAATAAATTCAGTTATGAATCCCTTCCATTACATTATACTCGCACAACTTAAAATTAAGAGAGTGACAAGTCTGTATAGTGTTGGCCTAAGTGATGCGTAGAGAAAATTAAAAAAATAAGCTTCTGAAAAGTTTTATTTAAATCGTCAAACTGACAAATATTTACTTTTTTTATGAAAAATCAGATTATTTTTCATATTAGTTTGTAAATGTTTTTACGGAACTCTTTGAACCAGAAAAATGACACAAAGTTCAAATTGCGTCTCCAATCCTCCATAGACATATATAACATACTAAATCGACAAAATCAACAGGCCTAAACAGGATAATTGAAAAAAACATGTAAAACTCGAAAAGAACGAGAAAAACATTAATTTTGACAACATAACAAATATCTATATCAGTAATAATTTATATATAAATTATTTTGGCAATGGCTACAAATTATAAAAAGCAATTCGCATTTTTGTAATTGTTTCTAAAAAGTTATTACATATTTTGTTACATTTTTGTTGTTTTAATTTTTTCTTAATTTTGGGCATATTAAAAATAAAATGTATGCGCATTCAAGAAGATATCTTTTCTTTGATTTATATTAAACATCATATCTTATATTTTGTTCTTTCTGATTGTCAATCATTGAATTCTTTGCTTTTTTATTATCTGAAAAATAAATGCTTTTTTAAAAATTAGTTCTGTAACGCCGGGCTCATATTTACCAGTCTCGCCAGTGATTACATTTGCATGCAAATTAACATTATTGAGGTAAACTTCCATAGACATGCAATTTTACAATTCTCATCCAATTATTGTGATATATATACTATTGGCCAATTAGAGGACAGATGACTAAGTGACCTCTTCTGTGAAACAGTCCACACAGCCCACGAGAAATAACAATGTCGCATAATATTATTTTGGATATTATTCAATGAAACAACATATAGATCACTTCCAAAAGTTTTCAGTAATTTTCATTAATATTTTTATAAATAGGTGTTGTTTATATAAAAAATATTGCTATAAAAATTGTTAAGAATAATTGAAATTCACTATAGATATATTGACTTTGAGCACCTACTATGCCTGGTATAGACAATGGACATATGTTAATAAAAATAAATTGTCCACAATTAAATGAAACTACGTGACGTAGTATTATTTCTACTTTCTTTAAGTTCTTTACCATGACCTAGGTTTCGTTGTATTACAACATCTTCAGGTGGGCTATTAGCAAAGATCTTTGCTAGAATGAAATGAAGATAATGTTGTAATACAACGAAACCTAGGTCGTGATAAAGAACGTAAAGAAAGTAGAAATAATACTACATCACGTAGTTTCATTTAATTGTGAATAATGAATTTCTAAAAAATTAACACCAAATATATTCAATATTCAAAAAATAAATTGTATATTGAATCTGTCTATATGATGTTATCAAAACCTGAAGTTTGTATAGGTAATATCTACAAGGTTGTACAACAGAAAGATTAGTACGTACAGTCTTGCTCAATTATTGTCATCAAACAAAATTAAATTTAGAATACATAGTTTGTAGCCATTTGTACCGTTTGTAGCAATGATATTAAAAAATAATAAAAACAAATATATTGGCATTAATAGACTTATTTACTTGTAACAATAAACGGCTATATTTATAACATACTTTTTCACAATGGTCACAATTTACAAAGCAATTAAATTAATTAATCAATTTGTCAAGCATTTATTGTATATTGATTTTTTTATCATCGTTTGCCATTCTAATAATACAAAAGAGTAATCCATACAAAAGATTTGTTAGGCTTAATCTACACTATAAGGTTGCTCTCGATACAATCTCGTTTTATAAAATCTCCTCACATCCACATTGCTATTTACATTCCGATCAAGCTTCAAACATTAAAAATTAGTTGCATACAGTTTAGCATCTAAATTGCACATAATGTGGTTTAGATTTTTGACTGTAGAATTAGCTAGAAAAACTATTTTTTAGGCGAAGATTCCAAATGAATTTTTCTCTATTCTCTCTAAAAGTTTAAAATATAATAAGAGCTATTTTTATTATATTTTGAATTTTAATAACTATAAAACAGGCTGATTAATTTTAAAACATAATTAGATTCTTCAAAAACCCACAATTTTACTTTCCCCGTAATTAACATGCACTCGTTGGTGCTAAATCACCAACGAGTGCATGTTTAGCGCACAACCAAATGATAAGAAAGTGGAGTGGAATCTAAGTTCAGGCGAGTTTGATCTTGCTCCAATAAAATTTTCTTTGAGATTATCAGCATTATGTGATTGAAATCTTAGCGACCGTGATAATCGAACCAAGAGCAACATTTGAACTCCATAATAGAAATTTTCATTATAGAAGGTGTATATATATAATACACAGTTTTTTTCTTCAAAGCTATGACCTTCAAGTTTTATATTCCCTATACTTCTGTACCAATTATAATAACAAGGAGGTTTCATGCAAATGCTAATTATGCCAATAGCATATTAAAACATATGTGAAGTATATTATTAGTAAAACTAATGAAGAGTAAATCTTGTATATTAAACATAGTATTGTCATATTGGAATAGCAAGCTGATTCCTGAGAATAAATTAAGACAATTACAATCAATAAAACTTCTTGTATCTCATCCCGTTTTTCAAACACTCTATTTCAATGTTACATAAAGGATAAAACTAATGTTGATCCAATTTGCAGAAAACCAGGATTAAGTGCCAAAAAATTGTGACATGAAAAAATTGTGTTTTCAGTTGTTACTGCCACCTTCATGTTCAGAAACTCATTTTGGAGGCTTTCATGCAATTAATTCGACATATTTGATGTTGAGTTTGATGTATGCTAAATTTTTAAGTATTTGAAAATATGACATCCAGCATAAGGTTTAATTGAGTCAAGTTATGGCATCCCTAAAAGTCGGGTCATCTAACAACACTAGTTGAAAGTCATACAGCATACACCACACATCATGAAACCATCATTAGACACGATGCAGAGAACTCCTTAGTATTATTTCCCAAAAAGAACTTGTTAAGCAATGTTTTTTTTCAAGGAAACTTCGCTTACGACACAAAATAGCAAATGGAATTCTGATTGACAAAATACTGAAAATGAAAATATATTTTTTCACTAAAATATAAATATCTTCTCATCAGTATAGACTCAGATCAAAAAATGTTATATTTTATTTTCGTCTTATATTTTCGGGAAGAAAAAAAAAAAAATTAACAACGTATTGTATTTTATAGTTTAGATACAACCATCAATGTTTTTAACCAATTTATTGAGTACTTACTTTCCTTCACATCAAAGTTCTTGATATACAAGTGGATATTTGAGATGAGCCAGTAATGGCCAGCTATCTGAACCGTTACAGCTATGTGAAAACGGATTTAGAAAACTGTCCAAGAATTTCGAAGATATTATGATTGACAAAACTTTTCTTTATGCCATTTCATTCCCTTTCTTATAAGGAACAAAAGTCTCTTAAAAGTCTTTTGTACAAAATAAAAACTTTATGTCAGAAAATGAAACTGGCCACAACAAATAAGATTAACCAATCTTATTATTTTGAAATATTACTTTTTTAAATTTCTCACAGCTTTTTTTTGTTTGTTGTAGAGAACACTCAGTATTAACAGGAATTTAAATCAATTTTTTTTAATTTCTCACAGCTTTTTTTGTTTGTTGTAGAGAATGCTCAGTATTAACATGAATTTAAATCAAAATGTTCTCAATTCTAGAACGCTTAACTTGTTAGAATCTTATTTTTTAAATGATAAAAACTGTTCTGCTGCTTAAGAGTGGTATAGTGTCAAATATCCTTTTGCAAATAGTGCCAACCAGGAAATCTTTTACAGAATCTTGAAGAATGTGGCTCTTTTAAGAAAAAAATGGTTCCGCAACATTGTGTACGAATCAGGGTCGAATAGTTCAAGCATTACATGTGGGAGATAATATCCACAAAACTTCTGGCTTAGAGGAAAAATAACCAGAAATTGTAATTTTTTAAATGATGTTTTATGGTCTGATGAAATCTATTTTTCAAACAATGGCATATACAAGAGGCGAAATCAACATTATTGGTCAAAATATTGCTCACATTTACCGAAAGCCATAATCAGATTCGTTTTTCTTTTAATTGCTAGTGCTGTCTTATGTCAAACTGAATAGCAACAGCGGAATTTTATGAAGGTACCCTGAGTTCCAACACTTATCGACACAATTTTTTTGAAAACCTTCAAAACCATTTGGATTGCCACATTTTGTTTTCCGAAAAGTGTATTTCTAATAAGATGGTGCTCCACCACATAATAGCCAAAGAATGCATTTAATTTTAAACCAGTGATTTAGAAACAAAGAAACACATGGTCTCCTATCAGATGGCCACCTCAGTGTACTGATCCGACACCTTTTGATTTTCGTAGTGCAGTTTATAAAGAAAATTAAAATAGTGAATGAACTCGCGCACCTACAACAATTTTGGATGGAATCAATTCGATTAAAATTTCAGCTACTCTTTGTTTATTATGGAAAAGAGTGAATGTGTCAAAGCGGCATCATAGACATTTTTCTTATTTTTTCCTTTTTGTTATTATTCTTATTTTGAAAAAAACAATACATTGTCAATTTGTTGGTTTCCTTTTCTGTAACTGTCTAGAATGACTGATAATTAAATGTCCCTGACATGCGGTAAACATTTTTTGTGATTTCTGACGTTTCTATTACTCTTACCTCAGTTGGTTCCATAGAGATTTTTGATCCTTATAAGAAACAGGATTGAATGGAATGAAAAAAAAAATTTGTGAAAATTACCTTTTATCTTCTTGCTAACTACCATTTTTTTCAATGCCAGTCGAATTATCTTCAAAATTCATGGATAATCTTCTAAGACAGTTTTCCTATAGCTATAAAGTTTAAGGTAGCTGGCCTTACTGACCTATCTCAAATTTCTACCCTGTATTAATATGAAATATGGTCGATAGCTACTCGGAGCAAGGGAAACATAAGAATAAACATTTCTCTGAAATAAGTCTAATAGTTTCGAAGTTCAATTATATAGGTTGCATCTTAAGCAACCTAGCTTTTTATATATAAGCACAGAACACAAGGCCGCGAGGCCCGTAACGTTGTTTGCTTACATGAAAAATTCAATGGATAGTATTCATATTTATAAATCGACCCAGAAAATTTACAATCCAACATACATATTTCTTCATATGGCTTGCTTAAGATTACTTAATACTCGTAATCATATGTAATTGGATAGCAAGATAGATTACCATAATATTCACCTCAGATTATGTGAGTTCTCAATTAACCCTGTTTTCTTCGGTTGTTGTCTGTTCCAAGAGATATAAATATAATACTGGTTTTTAACTAATCTCTAAAACTTCTAATATCTTGCTCAAGCATCAGTGAATCGCTATATGATGAGGCTCTTAGATATTGTGAGTATATCACAATTCAGAAGGGCTCATCGCGCCACTTTCAATCCATTTGTGATGTGTGAAATTGAGTTAATTTTATAAATAACATAATTGCCGTAGTAAAGTGTAGCATTTTGGTATTAACTATTCCAAATCTTCAAATGAAAAAAGACAGACTCCACTCCATTGGTAAAATTCAATTTAAAATGCGTTGGAAAAATTTAATTAAAACAGATTAAATGTCCCTTAGAGATTTCAAAAGCTACTTTAGTCCAACAAAACATACGCTACTCCAAAAACTTAGGATTGCAATATCCAAAATAAATTTTCAACTGAAATTTTTTGTCAAAATCAGATTACGCAAATATACTAATTTACCATATTGGATATAAGTGATTACAAATTTTAAAAATAATTTTTGAAAAGATAACACAATTTTCATATATAAATAATAGTAAATAAACAACTATTCGACTGACTAGATATTCTAAAAATTTAAAGACTAGAATAACAAAAACATTATATATATATATATATATATATATATATATATATATATATATATATATATATATATATCTAGAATAACATATAGGTATATATGGAATACGCGTCTCATAATAAAAAATATTAACGTAATTTATATTAAAAACACGAAACAAAGTATTGGTCATGAAAAATATTATTTCACTTTACCAAGAATGCAAAAATTTTGGATCTAATATAAGCCTAGCTTAGTTATTAATATACGAATGCGAAATTTATTATAACAGAAATTATAACTGGCAATATGAGAAGATTGCAAACATACTTAATTCTGTATAAAAGTAGAAAAATTTAAGCATAGCCAAAATTTCTATTAAACTATTTACAAATGTAATTATTATTCACTACGTTAACATATATCCTAGCATATATTTCACAGATGTAAAAAAATGTTTCGCTTGTATTGTTCATTACTGTTTTGTATGCAATAATTCTTAGAGTTTGTCATTCATTAGAGACAAATTAAAGTTTCCTAGGTATGCTTTTCAAGGTAGAGCTCATTAAAGTGTTCTAAAATTAATCTCTTTGTTCCATCAATGTTATCTTTTGCTTTAAAAAATGTTAAACATACATTTACATTCTACTCAAACAACACGCTTCTACAAACTCCACATGGAAATCTGTGAGTGCCGATGTTCGAAATAACAATATACATAATTTTAAATACAATATCTTGGTTTTGGACCAGAAAGCTATTTATTATATATACATTCAAAGTTTTCATTCCATTTGCGAACTGAAGGCTTCTTTCAGACGTACGGATGAATAAAAAACACTTTCTTGAAAAAAAATCTGGAAAATATTCAAATAAGATCTTTCAGACCATTCCATCCAGTATCTATCAGTTCGGCCTTGACCTCAAAGATGTCATATTATAGATGCAAAGGAGCCTTTTCAAACATAATATATACAGACAGAACAAACCAGCAAAAATCAACTGATAAAAAATTATTATAAAAATCTTACTTTTCATTTAAACATTTCAATTTTCCTAACAACAACAATGTTAAAGTACAAATTATGAACACAGTCTCAACTATTAACATAATCCTCGGTTAAATTCTTACGAAAAAAATTTAACCTTGAACGTTCAGCAATACTTATTATACGGTTCACAGATAAGCAGTATTAGCTTGTGGATAACATTGTCATATACAACCATAATGTAGCTTAAGATAATTATATACTTACATAACATTACATTGTACATAAAAAAATGCACATTTGGCACAAAAAATCTTCACGATACGTTACATCAAGTGAAATCTACACTTACATAATATCAATTTGGTACAAATTCATTACAACACAATGGTGAATTAAACTTCTGTATAACAATTAATTTTTGATGTGACAGCTGGACTTGTACATATTGAAAACATTTCGGCACAGAACAAGTTTTAACATTCACTTTCAAAATGAAATCATGATTAAATGAAACTACGTGATGTAGTATTGTTTCTACTTTAATGAAACCTAGGTCATGATAAAGAACTTAAAGTAGAAATAATACTACATCATATAGTTTCATTTAATTGTGAATAATGTATTTCTACAAAATTAACGCCAAATATATTCAATAAATGAAATCATGTTACGGTGTCATGTCTTTAAACTCGTACCTTAGTAATAGCCAAATTTGAAATCTTCTAATAGGACTAAAAAGTTTGTCAAATGTACGTAATTTTTTTTTATTTCAATTATTAATAAAGCCCTTTTAGTAGCTATGACTAATGTTACGGCTGCAATGTTATCTAGTAGAATCTATACACAACAGCCTTAAAGAACATTAAATGTCATATCAGTATTCACACTGTACAAGCACTTTATGATTGCTACTTATCCAGTAATGTTAACAAGGCATAAATGCAAATAGATAAACGATGTCAAAAAAAGTTCAAACCGTGAAACATTGTTTGATTTTGGCATTTCTTAATGATTTTGGTTTAGAAGAGTGTACAGTTCTCATAAATGTACTTCCTAACCTAGTAGTTCCTAAAGTAGATCTAATTTAATTAGATCTACTTCATCATGAATTTCCCAATATTGATATAACTAAATACTGTATTTGACATGTGAATCCGATATATTAATTATGTTTTTAACTTTCTTATTCGCCTTCTTAAGTTTTGCCATTAAACTAAGATCATCTCACTCATCATTAAACAAGTCACAAAACAAGTTAGACAATTTAAAACCCAATCAATATTTGTTGATTGAACTAACTCACCTGTATACACAAAATTGGAGCTAGTTTAGCAGCGGCCATTTGTTCAGCACCTCGACCCTTTTTGAGTGCTCTTTCGACCGCATCAGCAATTGTAGCACGGTTGTTCATCACCATATCGGGTACCAAACGGCGACACAGTGCCGCCCGTAAGCTCGTCAAGCTACCCGCTCGGCCACTTGCCGACTTCTGTTGCAGACCATCTATAGCTTCGCCCAATTTCTCCTCAAACTTCTCGGTGTTTTCTTCAATTTCTAAAATATTGCAAGTTATACTGACTATTATTAATATACTATTCTCAAACTTGTTCATAACCTTACAATGATTTATTAAGTTTTTATTAATGTAGTCATAAAACCAAATTATATACTTCTTCAGAACATGACGCAATAATATTTATTTAAAACAATCTTAAAAATTATGTTATTAACTTTGAAAACCAAACTGACTCTAATGTAATAATAAAACAATATCTTAAGGTTTTATAGTTATAATAACACCAATGCATTTATATTTATAATAACATTAAAGATCTTAAAAGTTTACATATTGAGCATAATGGTGACAAAAGATTATATTATATTATATAAAATGTTTGTAATTGTTTGAACATGTTTTTATTCTGATTTTCTACTTATCACACAAAAAACATGAAAGAAATTAAGATTTTTTGGTCCAAGTTTTGATACATCATTACGGTTATAGCAAAACCTAGCTGAAATATTTCTAAGATAACATTTGACCTAATCAAAATGGGCAAGAAAGCAAAAAAATTAAATATTATACTGAAAAAATTTTATATTATATACAAAACTAAAATGATAAAAAAACATTACTGAATAAAAAAAACCTGACTTCTGAAAAAAATTTTGAAAGTAACTTATTAAAAAAAATTCATATTTTTATCAATTCAAATAATTCAATAAAACCTTTATTTTTTAACATATCCCATCACTTAACAAAAACCATGGTTCTCAGAAAAATATGTTTCAATTTTTCCATCAAATTTCTATAATGAAAATATTAGAACCTAATTTTCTATCTACATTTAGTTGTGTGAAAAATAAAAAAAGGAAAAAAAGTTATTATTATTCTTGTTAATATATTAAAGTTATTATTTATTCTTGTTAATATATTGCTCTAATTGCAATATTGATCTAAAAAAATTATTTATATACCATTCAGATTTCAGAAAGTAAATAGATATACACAAAATTATGTTGATATTGATTTCGTGGTGTTATTGATGAATTGATGAAATTTTGATGAATTGATGAAATGATTGATATTGATGAAATTTTCATGTCATATAATTACAATTATGCAAGAGGCTGAGAGAAAACATCCATGCAGATAAAAAAAACTTTCATTTTCAAAAAAAAATAGGTTTCCAAATTTAGTCCAACATATAAGCTATGATAGTAACGTACAAGTTTTAAATCAGCAGCCTTGCAAAAAAACCAATACAGGTAAACTTCGTCACTTGACATACATTTGTTTTCATTGAACTAGTATTTTTTTTAGAAATACTGTTTCATCAATACATATTGAAATGAAGTTGATACATTTCTTTTTCAATATTAAACTTTATACATGTTTAACAAAAGTGATTCACTTATTTTGTCAACAAATTATTGGAATTTACACAATACTTCATTGTGTAGTAAACAATTTAATTTACATGATTTGAAACAATATAAAAAAAAATGATTGCAGTAGTTGTCAATGTTTTTAAAAAAAGTATATTGTTAAAATACATTGTTACGAATACTAATTAGATAGAGATCATACAAATATACATAGTAATCTGATTACTATAAATTAATTCCATTTTAAAATGACTTATTTTGTAAATGTAGCAAAAACCCATCTCCGTTCATAATGTTATAAACTCAATTGCTTTACAGCTAATCTTATTAATAAAATAACCAGTCTGTTAAAGAAAACTTATAACATTCCACGTACATGGAAAATGTGGTCAAGGTGTAGAGATAAGAAGTTGACTTTGAACTGTTATCACCAACACAAATAAATTTATTGCTAAAGCATGACAAGACCGTGTTAGTAAAGAGAATATTAACAATATTATATGTTAAATATATTTTAAGAATGTTTTATATTAGAATACTTTAGACAAAGATATGACAATATGGAATTTCATTATTTTATTAAAAAGTCTGGGAAATATAAACAAGTAACCTCCAGACTAGTTAGATATTGCTCTCAACATCTAATAGCCACATGTTCAATAAATTTCTGAAAATGGCTACCTATTTCTAGATTTCTCTTCCAATTTATACATGGATTATTACTAAATGGCTTCGATCCTATTCGATACAGCTTACAATATGAAAGTTTAATTAAGTATGAGTTTAAGTACAAATTTAGTTGCAACATTTGTTGTGTTGCAAATCATTTTATTGATTTAATTAATACAAAAAAAAATCATTTCACAAAAGTTAACACTGAAATGTTTAAATATTTTATCCTTACTTAGGATTAACCAACAAATGAGTATAAGCAATATTAATGACCTTGAACATTAGTGTGTAGAGATAAAACATATGCAAAAAATTATTTCTCACCAGCTTCATCCTGTATGCTCTTCATATCGGACTGTGCAGAATTCTCAGATCCATTATCCATTATAGATTCATCGTCTGAGGATGCCATTATCTCCTGCCTTTTAGCATCTAAAAATTTTGATACACAATGCTCAGTTGAAAAATATCCCAAAAGTACTTCAAAATAATTTAATCCGTTTTATTATTTTCCTCATTTAGTGTATAAAAGAGACCAGCATTTTTGCACATATAAAACAAACAATCAAAAAGTTCCCCCTTCTCAGGGGTCTGTGTACTCTTTAACTGCAAAACACATTATTAACTAACAAATTACAATTGCCAATTGCTTTCCATCATTATCCAAAGTGGCATTTTTAAGGGAACATCACATTACAAATATCCCTGCCACATAAATGTTATGTTTATTCCTTCTGCATATTGTATATAAAGTAATTTACAGTACTCTCATAAACTTTTTTCATTTTGCAATTGAAATATCTTTCCACTAGTGTTTCATAATGGAGATAGAATATTATTTCACATAGTCGTTTGTTAATTACTTTTAAGATGCATTGTGGCTAAAAAAAATTATTATTTATTATTTCAAATAGATCTTCATATATATAGATGTCTACAGTCGGGAAATGGACAGTACTCGATTTTGTTACCATATTAAATACAAAATTAATGCTAGAGTACATACATGTAAATTTGTGTACCTGCAAAAATCTTGAATTATGATATTCTAAGTTTATATAATACCCTAAGCTTATACAAAGCTATCTTTTTATTGCGATTAACACAATGCATCGATTCTAATTAAGACAAAAATGAGAAATAAGAAAAATAAAGAAATTAATTAATGCAGTATTTAAAATGAAGTTAAAGTCATAGTTTCTGCTTCATCATTAAAATTTAAAATGTATACAGTATTAATTTCATTACTATACTACACCCAAGTAAGGTAAAGTAATATATTATTACTTCACTATAGGGAGAACAATATAAACTATTTGTAGGAGAACTTGTATTCATAATTATTCACTCAGTTTTAAATTACCTGGTTGAAGGACAAGTTCTTTATGTGTAACATTTAAATACCTTGAAATTTATTGAATACAACTTTGGACAGTATCCAAGTGGTTTGTAACATTACTATAAATAAGAATTTTTGCTTTATGACTGTATAATATGAATAATACTTCTTTGTTTTCGTGTTACACAATATTCAACATTGCAAATTATGGTAACAACTTGTATGCATTATTACCATATTAGTTTAAAAAACGCAAGCTATTTTAACCAAAATATACCCAAATTTAGTTTATGTAATGCGGCTCAAATAAAACAAATTATTTAGTTAAGTTGGTAATAATTTATTATAAGATGTTGTATCTTATAATCGCGAATAAAAATTAATTTATAAAATAAACAAATAAACTATAATTATTAAAAAATCAAAATACACGGTATCAATTGCAATACCAATATATAAATACAAAAATATAAATAGGCATTGCAATTAAGTACAAGGAAACAATATCTGGCTGTAATTATGTACCTATAACGCTCACAATGACATTCGCAAACGAGAAAAGCTATGACGTATTGAGAAGAGCATATGGGAGCAAAACATTACTTAGTATTAATAATTCATATGAATTCCATATAAAGGAAAAATACTTCCAATACGCGTATATAAATGCTTTAAATGGAAATAATTTAAAACACAAAATAAGGAATAAAATATGTCAGGACATAACTCGAGAGCACCTCGTCAGCATAATCAAGAGGTTTTATAGCAATATTTAGAATTTAACCTCACATACAAGAAGAAATAAAGCGTACCTGATTTTCCTTTTCTTTTCCCTTTAGGCATTTTAACGAAATTATTAAAGTATAAAGACAAACACTACACAACTATATTCACTAAAATATGATTTTCCTATGCGTGGCACTTAATCAAGACGGAGAACAGTTCAGTATATCAGTTCTTAAAAACACGTTTTTGCACCAGCATGAATTTATAACTAAAATTTTAGAAAAACTTTTTAACATGTTTGACTGTCTTGCATGCACTCTCCACTTTAGCTGCAATGAGCAGGACAATAGACAAATAGAGTACAGCTTTATGTTTCGCGAAAATTATGAAGCATAGACCAGCAGACATTATTATTTTTATCTACTTTTTTGGCAATTACTCTCTTTCAGAAAGATTAACATTACCACAGTTCCCTGGTATATGTCGTTATTGCTTAATTAGAAAATAAAATAAACACAATGAAAAGATAAAATTAAATATTTACAAATAATAAAAATATAACTACAATTATACCTATAACTATTTGAGTGAGCGATGTTTTTGTAACCTTAAAGTGCCTAATATAATATTTTTAACTATATAATATTCGTTTCTATGCATAATGAGGAAAAATTTTACACTAAACCATATATCCATGAAATAATCTTCGTTAGTATTTCTGTACACTCGTGATATTTGATATAATTTTGTATGGTATTTTCGCAGAGAACCAGCTCAATTTCATTATTAACTAGATGGATCCCTGCTACAAGATCAAGGCATACATAACACTGTAATTTGACAAAATTTAAAAAAAAGTCGTACGGGTGTCTAATCGCAGAATCTTGCCGACCATCTGATATCGACGTTTCGGTAGATGACTCTATTTGAAAATTGTTGCTTCAACAAACTAAATAATTCTCGTGCACTATGGCAGCTAGGGTAGTGGTAGCTTAATACTGTCATTTTCGCGTATCACCATTACCTAATATCACGTTTTATTAGTAATAGGGTCTCATAATTTTTATCAATTCATTTAGAATGGTAATAACTTTTTTTATTCAACAAGTATCTAAATAGTAATATGCAACCAAGTTAGCCTTTTTCTTAAATCTAACGTAGATGTAAATATCACTTTTGACGACCATACAGTTAAAATTGACTGGATTCTAATATATTCACACATGAATGCGAAAAACATGCAATAAAAAATTAAAATGTATACAACTTCGCAACAGCAGAGTCTACAGTACCCACAAATCTTATGTAAGTAGAAGCAGCTTAATTAATGAGGGTTGAAAGGTCATAATAAATAAACTTGAATCAAGCTTTAAGTAGAAATCGATAATTATTTCCAGGCATTTCTAGGGACAAATCATGAATGTAATATATAATTAGTAATAAAGTAAAGCAATAGTGGAGTGTTGCCAAGGAAACCGATGGAAACGGGTTTGGCGTTATAAAAACAGAATAGAATTCTTTAGAAAAAGCTAGTATTTTTAGAATATAAATAAAGGAAATATATATGTAATCATAACACAAAATAAAAAAGGTATTTTCATAATAGCAAATTTATTACATTTTTCATATTTCAAGAATTATTGATAGGAATTAAAAATAACATTAAAATTAACAACAAAAATTTCAATAAAACTTAATGAAGTAGGTATGTAATACTTTGCTTTGTATGTAATAATGTGCTGGCCATTGCCGAAATTAATTAAAAATAAACAATTAGCTGACATTGACATTTGTTCTGTTGTCAAAAGAAATTTTCTTTTTTCAACGATGTTGCCGGATCTGCGAGTTTCATGAATTAATATGTTACATCTGTGTATAGAGGATATAACGAGATACAGTCTGCATTTTGTTTCATCTTACTGCTTAAGAGTTCTCTAGATTTTTCAAAACATCATGAAAAATGACTTGATTGACGATGTGAATAAAACTTTTTAGAAGATTATTTTTATTATTTTCTCTATCTTCTTTTAAGAGTGTCGTTTTAATTCTTGTAATTTGGAACCAACACAATATGAACTTTGCCGGTCTCCTTTAAACACAATTTTACAGATTGAGGTTTGAAAACATTAACTCTTCAACTTTTGTCTTTTTAATTTTATACGTTGGTTCGACACAATATATCTACCTAGCCTTCGAAAAAATAGGTTCACAAGAAACAAATGTTTCCATTGCTCAACATTTAGTTTTGTTTGAATATATGTTGATGTTTTACTCACCACTCGGATGGGTATCGTTTTAAGTAAAGGTACAAATATTATTTTCAATAAAAAAGACTAGTTACTTACAATCAATACTAAAAGTAATTATGTTCTGAAGTTGATTTATTTTTGATACTTATTATTGTTAAAGTCTGATTTATTGAGTTAAGGTATAATAACTTTGTTTTCTTTTAAAATTATTTTGTAGATTTACTTTTGATAAATATTTTGACAGTTTAAGACTGATTATTGAGCCTAAGTATAAGCAGAGTTTTGTTTTCTTTTAAGAAGATATAATTTGTGTTTATGTCTTTCACTGGTAAAATTTTATCATCAAGATATTCAACCTTAAAAATTGCTTGGGTCGACATTACTGGTTTAGTGTCAGATATTATAGCATATATATGAGGATATATTCCTCAAATAGAATAATCATCATTCTCTTGGTAAGATTTATGGTTCGTGGATTGGGAAGTTATGTTTGTTTTCTGCTTTTACTAAATCGATGACTGCTTTCCTATCTTGTTCCACTGCTGATTTATTTTTAAAATAATGCAGTTTAAACCACAGGCCTCACAGAGTGCAAATTGGAAAGGTTGCATTGGATTCTATATTCCGGAAATTAATTCATTCGACATTGTTTTTACTACTATTAAAACATGAAGATCTAAAGAATGTTCAGGGAATTTCTTTCCAAGAATATTTTGCAAAGTAGTATGAATAAACTACCAGTTATATATTTTTCGCCAGTCATCACCTGTGTCATTTTTTCCACGTTTGTCATTGCCCTGTAGTCAAGGTATGTAAATCTTTGCCAAGATGTCCCATTATACTGTGTACAGCATCTTGCACTTCAAGAAAGTTTTCTAGCATCAAATAGATTGAAGTTCTATCTGTTGGAGACATTTAGGGTTTCGGTTGGTTAATCCTGGTTTGTGTTTGATACCGAATTAGCTAATTTGTAACTTTCTTCTTGAATAAATGCTTCTAAAATATCTAATAATAGTCTCTATATTATTTCATAATGTTTTGATATGTTCATTATGATTTAAAGAATTTAAGATGACTAAATTTAGCATATGCACAAAACAAACAAAAAATCATGTTTTTTGAGATTTAATCATAAAACGTTATATTACAACGATAAGAATGGATATGCTCCGACTCTCCTAATCACGTACATTGTTATTTTTGGATGGAATCAGAAACAAAATGTGGGGCAGTTGAAATAGGAACTTGTGTTTGGAAATATCTTGAAAGACTTTGTGAGGGAGATACTGAAAAAAAAAATATAATATTTTGTTCTGATAACTGTTGCGGACAGAATACGAATAAATATATCGCAACATTATATTTATTTGCCCCACCAAATTTGAATATTAAAACTATTACCCATAAATTCATAATCACTAGGCACATTCAAAACAAAGCCGATAGTGTACACAGAATGACTGAGAAAGAGATTAAAAAAAATCTGAAATCAGGGTCCATTTACAGCCCTGATTAGTACACAGCTTTAATAATAAATGCTAAGAAATCTAAACCAGCCATAAATGTTCATGAATTAACATTCAACTCTTTCGTGGATATTATACTTTGATAGGAAGAATGGGGTTACAATTATAACACAGATACTGACGGGCAAACAGTTAACTGGAATAATATTAAAGTGTTGGTGATGAAAAAGGAATACCCATTTAGTATTTTTTTTAAAAGCTCTTACAAATACATTAGTTATTGTGAAAAAGATTTAAGAAATAAAAGAAAAAAATGCAAATAACATTGCGTAAAGCTTACAGGCATAGACAAGATTTAAGTATAAATAAAAAGAAAGATTTGAAAGATCTTATTAACAAAGGTTTAATTCTGCCTTTTTATGCAAATTTCTGTAATTATATTATTAACCACATAAAGATTTAAAGCTATCTCGTATTTCTATTAAACTATTAACAAATATTAATTTTTTCCAACGAAAATACATTCTTTTCCTTATTTTTAATAGGATGAAAACACCTTGATATAGTATTCCTACAACCTTTACATAGGTTTATAAACCTTAATTTTTTAGAAACCTACAAAAAGATTGATTTTTTTACAACATTAGGTTGAGTTGTTTCGGAATAGAGGGAAGTGGACATATTTTAGTGCATATTTTTCAGTCTACTCCCGAAGGCGTTCCCCGAAGGTTAAATTTATGAAAATATTATTTCTGGAGCTTTTATCAATAGCTCCTCCAAACCTATTGTACACTACATATAAAATATAAAAAAAAACAATTTGTATTTCCCTCCCTAAAATTGGGACATAAATATTTTTGAGTGTCAGTTATTGAGATATATGGTTTTTACTAATATCCCACCTGAAGATGTTGTAATACTACGAAACCTAGGTCGCGGTAAAGAAATTAAAGAAAGTAGGAATAATACTACATCACATAGTTTCATTTAATTGTGAATAATGAATTTCTACAAAATTAACGCCAAACATATTCAATATCTATTATTAACTAAATATTTTTGAGATCTCATTTATTTGTGATTATTATAATTCAATTGTGATATTATAGCATTACTTTTATTCGTTAAGTAAAGGTACAAATATTATTTTCGGTAAAAAAGACTAGTTACTTACAATTAATACTAAAAGTAAGTTTGATACTTATTATTGTTAAAGTCTGATTTATTGAGTTAAGGTATAATAACTTTGTTTTCTTTTAAAATTATTTTGTAGATTTACTTTTCATAAATATTTTGACAGTTTAAGACTGACTGTTGAGCCTAAGCATAAGCAGAGTTTTGTTTTCATTTCAAAACCTAATATGTGGAAAGTTATTCTTTAAATAATATAAATGAACATCAAAAGGCGTTTTATTATTGAGGCAATATAATAATTTATGCATCACCATATCACATATTTATTAAAAAATATAATAATTTTTGTTACAATTTAAAAAACAGTTTCGTCTTAAAAACTCACATGAAATAAATTTTCTTTTACAACTATAGTGAATTAATTTGAGTTGATGTTAACAAAACTTAAATGATTTTAATCATAAAATGTTGCTACATTTTAGTCAGGAGAGGTAGATAATAAAAAAATTAATTATTTAAAAAATTACAGTAAATTTTTTCATCAATGATGATGTAACATTTAGCGCTATTAAATTGACTATCAAGTAAAACCTTTTTAAATAAATGAGTTCAAAATTATTACATAAAGTTAAAAAATGCAATTTCGTCTCTTCATCAAAACTTTGACATCAATTATCTGAAAGTTTTTAGACTTATTTCTCTTTACTTTTAAAGGTGCGATATGGTATTCAATTAAACGGACCACGCTATCTTGTTCACACAATTACTTGAAGTTGGCCATCAATTAGTATATTATGATTTGCGTGGTATATATAATTCGGTCAACATTACGCATTCTGATTGGTAGACAATTTGTGTTTCCGTGTTTAACCGCAAATTTAAAAACATTTATTTTTGATTTTAACTATTAAATAAAGATATTTATACTCAATTTATTACAATTATCAATTTTGTTGATTATAATGGTTAACCCGAAAGCTTGGATATTCATTAATCAGATATTTTTTGTACATTTTGCAAAAAAACCCTATTATGGAGTTAAATTACCTCTATACAGGTAAAATAAGTAATTAAGAAAATTCAAAAAACCTAAATGCAAAATACTACTACTGCTAGAGGTTTTTGGAATCGGTGCCAAGTCAACGCTCTTTTAACTATAGGGGAAGATGCTGTACCTTGATACCCTATGTACTTTGAGCCATTAAACTTTTTTAAATATTCTTGCTAATTTTGTCTGTGGTGGAAAGACAGTTTGAGAAGACTAACTGATATGAAGTTAGTAGTTGTCATTGATTTGACATCATTTCGACATGGTTTAAATTTTTTGTTGCTAAAAAGTAAGTTTTTTACATTTTTTGTTTTCTTAAGAACTTACCTAATTACGCATTTTAATTATTTGTAGCTAACGAATTTTGTAGGCAGTTTATTAAAGTTTTAGACATATTATGTGTATAACATGTGTTGAGTGAGCATTACGAATTGCATGGCAGTACTGATTTTGTAAAACCAACGATATATATAATTTTGGCAAAAAAAACTATGTTAAATAACTAAAAATCTTGACGTGAAATTTTTTAAGCATTTTTCCCATAATCAGTGCCCCAAAATCTATCAAAATCAGTCATCAAATCTGGAAGGGGAAAGCCATTGAAGACCGGTTTGTCTATTATTTAGCTATTTTATGGCCATTTGTGTAATGTACATAATAAATCTTTACAATAACATTTATATCTTTTTACTACTTTTATCGGTAAGGTTTGATCTAGCTAAGAGAAACGTGTTTTGACATTATAATAATTTATCTGGGACATTCAACTCAACGTTTTATCATTTTCTTTATTTAACGTATACATTAGCTAATGATCGACTAAGTGCTTTGAAAAGATGTGAATATTGTATATGGAGACTTGCTGGATTGACACACTGTTTCTTGAGTTATGTGATAATGTACGTACAAGATCCAGTAAAAGGTAGGCTCCGATTTTTTTTCTGTTTCAAATAACTAACATCAAATCAAATAACTAAATATTTTGAAAAATGACAAGGGCACTAAAGGAAAATCCTCTATTAACCTATATTATTTTTATAATTATTTGATGGACTTGCCTGCAATTTCTAAAGACAGTAATAGTTATTTTTGTTGTCAAAACCACATACCTACCACAAAAGGTGACAATGATTGCATGGATTTTAGTAATAGATCTACTACCTCAATACATCGCTCAAATACTGTTATCGAAAACATAACTTCTTGGGAATTTTTGTTGTATAAGATGATTGATTTCTTTTACAAACAGATGTCCCATACAGAATGACTAGAGATGAAACTGATATAAGATAAAGAATACTTTACTTTTGGGTGATGGCATCTCCTCATCATACGCCTTGCCTCATTAGCAACCAGGATAATGGACCTCTGAAATGTTCTTACATTGACTTACGGCAAAATTAGTATACTCTTTACAATATTTTGATAGTAATAATAATGTAAGCTTTAACTTTAACAAGCTGTTTGGAATTTTAAATGACTTAAAAACCCCAGATAGACTAATAAGATCATAATGTTGAAAATGAGAAAACAAATGAGGTATTGAAAAGAATATATTGGTTGTAGAAATCTCTATTTATCAAGAAGCACATGAATATGAAGAACTTTATAATACAGATGGCAGTAGTACAATAAAAAATCCCAGCAATATTCAGACTCGAAGAAAGAGACACACAGAGTAAAAGCAATAGACTGGGAGTGTAACAGAGATAAAGTTTCGAGTGAGATAGGTGTTGAACCCAAGGGATTCTTCCCTTGTTGATGGAAAGTCAAAATAAGGTGTTGTTAATGCGAAAAGTAAAATTAAAAACATCAAACATGAATTAAATTGAATTGAATAGAAATGAATTAAATTATGCTTTGATCAGATTTAGAAAATGTTTTAAAGAATGTCAGATATCGAAAATATTTTAAAGAATTTGGAAAAATCATGAACATAAAGAAAGTGTATGGATTAATAGCCATTTTATGGTCTTGAGATAGAAAGGAACCTAGATAGGCAAGATGAAAGTTATATCATGAATATAGTTTACAGGTATAGAATAAAGAATGATGTATTTTCAAGAGTAATTTTTAGTAATCCTTGAAATCAGGGAGTGGACGACTCTTTCTTGGATAGCAGCAAAAAACAGTGGAGATGGTTTCGTCAATGAGGAATGAAGCAAAAATGACGAACATGAACATAATATTACAAGACAAACAAGAAAAAAAGTCAGGGAAACAAAATGTACAATAAGAGAAGAAAATTAAATTCAACGCTAATTAAAATTAAAAACACACTATTTCAGGAGAGATTTTTTATGGAGCTCCCAAAATCAAGAGTTTCTTGGAAAAAGCTTTATTTGAACACATCCTTGACTTCAAACTTAGATTTATTTAAATTATACTTCAATATCTGGTGCAGGAAAAAGTATTACCCTTCTTTTTTAAGGATTAGTAGGAGTGTGTTTGTTTGGCAAGTATTGTTCTTTCATACTCTGTGAAGTAAAACATTAGGTAGAAAATAACATCTTGATCGTAGTTGAATGGTGTGAGTGGACGAATATAGGCTGACACTAGAAAGAATTAAAATATGGGTTCCATGTAATTGTAACTATCTGTTATTTCTGGCCTTGTATCTAGCATTGCGGTGTCAACACAACTGGTGCTCGCCCCAATTTGTCAATGTTGCCATATCCTCCGCAGTAATTTTCCCACTGTCATAGAGGTCTTTTTTGATTCCTCATTTATTTCTTCTCACTTTTTTACTTTTTTCTTTATAATAGGCATTTACATTCTTGTTTTGAAGATATTTTAACATCTTTGAAAGTTTAACGAAAATTTATCAATATTTAAAATTTTGTCAGTACGTGTATTCTCCACTTCTTTCATTATTGTTACTATTAATTTTTTATTTTATGGTACTTATCGAACTATGTTAAACGACACTTCACATAATGATTTTGGTAGTTAAAATGAAAGTGTAAAAGAGATTGGAAAGCTCTGTAAAATGAAACTTTTATTGATGTCATCTAGCGCAGTGTTTCCCAAACATTGTTCTGCCATGGTCCGGTAATTTTCACACTGCCCCTTCGTGACCCACTAAATACTTTTAAACCCAAGCTGGTTCCATTATGTAAAATAATACACATTTATTAGTAGTAAAAAGGTTTTATTAATACTACATACTTTGGTATCGCCTATTTAGTCACTAATTTTAGAGCGAACTATGGAGCTGCTGCTTATTTTTTACTAAAGAATCCAAGTTTGCTGAAAATGACGAAAGTTTTATTCTAAGATCTGGCTCCACTTCAAGTCGGTTTCAGGTTTAGGTATTATTTTATAAACAAGGCTGGAAGGTGGCGACCCCGTATTTTATTTTGATGACCTGGTACCGGGTCGCGACCCGGCAAATGGGAAACGCTGATCTAGCACATTCCAGAGCTACTTTAATGTTACTGTGTAGTGAACCAGTAATTTTTCACACCAATTTGGTGAAGATCTTGTTTCGTGTAATTCCAGGTTCTCAAGGTTAATATCACGTAACACGTTTTCGTTCTTTTTCTTTTCAACTGTGTATTTATTATTGGGATATGTTTTACACTTTTGAAGAGATTAAGACTTTTTGATATACAACAAATCATAACATCGAATTTGGCATAGATTCCCCCATGCTGAACCCGCAGTGCAAGGCCTTTTCCGTCAAAACATATAATACAATGAAACACCCACTTATTTAGCTCCTCATTACTTCTAATTTGCACTGGATAACAAGAGCTCTATGACCCGAACCACCCAGGACAATTTAATGGGTTTTGGCTACTGCAATGTGGTATAGTCCCTTCTGCGCCATAAAACACTCTCTTTTGTGCTCAAATTGGTCTTTAACTGATTAAGAACAATAAAAGATCGGTAAGCTGATGCTGACATTCCGTACTAAGAAGTCTAACATATTTAGAGATATTTGTCTTGCATTTTGGAAAATTGTGCTGTGCATCATCTTTGATTACAATATATCATTTTTATTTCATTATTTTCAGCAGGTCCTTTCTATTTGTTAGATAGGTTTGATAATTATAACAAAAAATTTAAGTTGTAAACATCCAAGTAGTTATATAATTCAACCAATTGACAATTCTCTCAAATAGCCATTATAGATTACTCAGTAAGTTTAGTTTTTGTAAGTTATTTTGGTAAGTTATTATTAAAGGTAAGTACGAAGATATATTCCTTACATTATATTTATACATAGATCCTTCTTAATGGTCTTTTTAGAGTCAGCAAATTATCTTGCAAAATATAAATATTTGTGCCATAAATATGAAAGTTTAAAATTGTTTTATTTAGCTAACCATGAAAACTAAAAATTTGAAATATCACATCTGTGAAGTTTTTGACGTCTTTGTTATTTTAAAATAACAAAGAAGTGTCCCATATACTACACAATGACAGTGTTGTATCACTCACACAAGTTAAAGTTGACCTTCTATTTACTACTTATACAATACAATATATATTAACATTTTTATTTCCATTTATATATTGCTAAATTCTCTACTATATAAAAAAACTTTATTTCAACTTTATTTAAAAAAGATTTATTTGTGGCATTTAAGATGAAGTTGAAAAAGTCTAATGCTGAAGAAATTAAAATAAAACAGTATTCACTTAAGTGTTTTATTTTTATAAGCTTGACATAGAAAATTCGATGCAGGAAATTTTTTGTATATATTTTGTTTAATTGAATATTTATCTCATCACCAATATTTTAATGATTTATTTCCTTTGATTTAATCATAGATTTTGAACTTGCAAATTTAATGTCCAGTTGGAACTACAATTTTTCAAATATATCTGTGTTTTAACAAATATTCCAACTTCGTGCTTGGTCATATAGACTTTTACATTTTAAAATTACTTATATGTTTCTTTTTCATGGCTTAATTACTCGAACATCATATATATTTAAAAAGGTTTGTTCCATTAAATATTTAAATAAAGTAGATTGCTTTTTCATATCACATACACTTTAGTTATACATAAGTATCAATATCCTCAATAATATATTGGATCTTTGTTTCTCGCTTTAGCTCGTAAAATATTCCTTGCTTTGATATCAGACGCACTCGGGTGAAACTGCAAACAAAAATGTTTGTATTATATTGAATATATTTGGCGTTAATTTTGTAGAAATTCATTATTCACAATTAAATGAAACTACGTGATGTAGTATTATTTCTACTTTCTTTAAGTTTTTTACCACGAAACTGTAATGAAGATGTTGTCTGTTGTGGATGTTGTTGCTCTGAAGATGTTGTAATACAACGAAATCTAGGTCGTGGTAAAGAACTAAAAGAAAGTAGAAATAATACTATATCACGTAGATTCAATTAATTGTGTGTATTATTATATTATTAAAATATGTATATATACAAAGTGATTTGTCTTTTTCAATATAATTATATTTACAAGCTTACCTTCTTTACTCTGGAAACATTCTTTGACTTATTTTCAGACGTATCTTGTTCAGCCTGTAATGAAGATATTAATATCATGTGATGACGTTAGCAAACAATCATGGAGAAGAAAAATATTATCAATAAGTTTACTGGTCTTTATACTGAAAAAACAAATATGTTTTTTCTATTTATCAATATCTCCAACAAAACTAAATAACATAGAAAATTTTACTAATATAAATACTAATATCTAAGCAATAATGGGTATACTATTTGCTCTCTTGTGTACTTCCGTCAAAGGTTTTAACTGAACATCCACTTTTGAAAACAGTTTTATACAATAATCACAAATGACAAAACAAAAAATATTTTCTGAATGAGTTTCATTTAGTTCATTTAGTTTGTATTTTCAAAATGTAAAACTTAAGTAAAAACTGTTGTTTAATATAGTACCTCCTCTATGTGATTCTTGTTTCTTAAGTTTTGGCTTCTTGGAGTCTCAATTGGCAGAGCAGATTGCAGAAAGCTTGTCCCAAAGGAAACTTGTAGTCCTGAACCAAGTGCTGTCGCTAATCTGCGGTAGCGCACATGGAGACTCCACTGATCCAGTTCTATTCTTTCAGCACCTACATATACTTTTTCCACAGGAGTTACCCTATCCTAAAACAAGAGATAACCTCAAAGAATTATGATCAACTAAAACTTTCCCTTTTAATAGGCACCGTGCAAGATGGTATCACTGCTATCTGGTGGTAAATTAATAAACTTTTGATTACACTGTTATCATTTTTTTGTATGAAGCTCCTTAACGTAAATATTGTCAATCAAAATTATTTATAATGCGTAAATATGGTGTAGTGTGATATAATAAACTATTTTAATTATTCATTAAAAAAACATTACAGTGTTTCATTTAAAAAAAATTACATCTCATATTCACTTCTGATATAAAATACTCACACTCAATGACATTACTTTCTATAAAATACTGCACTAATATTGTGAAACATCTAAACAAAAGTTCTTATTTCTGTTGTTTTCAAGAGACCTGTATGTTTCTTGCATGATCCCTATAGTCTCTAATCTATGTGCGTAGAAATTTTTCGAGTAATATTCTTTACTTGAAATATTTCAGTTAATTAAAACATTTTTATAAATAGAATTTGTAACATTTGCCGTTTGTTACAAATTGTTTAGAAATCATTCTTTAATGGAATGTTGTTCTCATATTTAAATGTAATTATTATAGTATTATACATTATAACATTTGAAAAGTGGAATTACTTAATATGGACCTTTTGCACAACAAACTTGTAGAATCACTATTGACAAAAGCGAATATGTAATTTCAAAGATAGAATTTTCATTATATTTTTAAAATAATGAATAACTTGTATTTCAAGGCACTAGGTACATATATTTATATATAATGGACTTTTCAATTTATGTAAATATTTAGTAATTATGATTACCTCAAAGAATTTAAGCACATCTCTAAATATTGCTCTCTTGCGGACTCTTTTATATCTGAAATTGGAATTAATATGTAAATAAATTGACATCATTAAAATAATGTTTGTTGATAATTGTATGTCACAAATATAACTAGAGACATACTTAAATCTACATGGTCCTCTGAGAAGCTGTTTTAAATCTGTAGTGATAGCAGTCAATTCATTTTGGCTAAATTTTTCAGAAAATTCCAAACCCAATTCATAGACGAGCGACAGTGCAACACCTGCTGCCATTTGCAATTCTGTGGAAGGGGCTCGAAGTAGTTTCACCAGATTAGACAGAGACCTGTTGAAATGAACAATGTTTTTTGAATTGAACCGTGAAAATAATTGGGGCTTGCATTTTTACATTACAGGCGCACTTTAATTAGACGAAAAGATACATCGAATGAAGAGGAGCAAATTTAATATACATGCGACACTAAACAATCAATGTCATAATTTAAGTTAATTTATTTATACTTTAATTAATGTGTGAAAATAAAGATAACACAAAATATAGAAAAGAAACCATGAAAAGATAATTCGCAAAAATATAACAATAAAATATGATAATTATTAAAGTAGCTTACAAAGTGGATGTGTTAGTGGTTTTGTTTAGAAGTGAATAGACTTCAGCCGGAGAGCACTTGGTCAAGAGTAGACTCCAGGCATCTAAGGCAGTAACATGAAGCATGTGTTCTACTTTTACACTGTTATCATCCTGAAATGAACAAGTAGTAGCTCTTAGCCATTTTCTGGGTTTTAATATTTATTCAAACTTGGCAATTTATTTCCAAGTACAGATCTAAAATTAATATTTACACTTTTAAATCATGATCATATTGACCACATAAACTCTGCTTGTAAATTAAATAATAAGTAATTGCAAACTAAATGTCAACAAATTTTGTAAAGCTAAATGCATATTGAGAATAGACAAGTCTCTCTAGAACAATATATATATAGACGTTGATTTCTTTTTAGTTAATTAGTTGTAAAATTAGAACTACCTCTTGATATTTCCCACAAAATATTTTCTCGTATATCTTCATTAATTGCATAAGATCACCTTCAGCACTGTTGGACAGGAAACTTATGATGGCTAACGATTGGCAGCACTGAAAATTTGTGAAACATAACATTTTAAACTTCATGAAATTATGTAACATTGGAGTGTTTATAACGGTAATTTTCTTTTGATTTTCCGTCTAGCCATCAAGTACGTTCAGAATTTAAATTAAACAAATTTTTAAATAGCTGGTACTCAAGTATGCTCAAAGACTCGTTTTGATGGGCAGACAAAATATCCTGAGAATTAATTTTGAGAGTAGAAAGGTAACAGTCTATTCCTACAGGAATAGTGAGAACAAATAAAAACTGCACTCGTAAATAAATTCATATAAAAAAAACAATTTCATGAAAACCTAAACGTTTAACGTGAAACTGCTCTTTTCTGAATTGGTTTAATTTTGTCAACACTATTAGTATTCCATTTAGTTCTATGCATATTTTTCTAAGAGAATGGGTTTATGACAATTGACATAAATGAATTTCAACGTTCGTTGAGATCAACTTTAAAAGTGTAACATACTGATAAATTATAAAAAATAACATTAAAATTTGTAAAAAGTTTAATAGAAATACTAAGTATCCTTACATGTTTAAACTATTATGTACACCTGAGCGTGTACGAAACACCTGTGGTGCGACTCTGTTTGTACTTTATAGGTTCATTTTCGAAATAATTTATGCAAATACACAACTGACAACACTATGCAAATAAACAACTTACTAAACGTGATATTTAGTGGATTATTAATAATTAAGCGTATAATATCTCGCACGCACATTATTAAATTGAACTTCATTACTGTAGGATAATTTGTCGAAGAAGAATGCTCATTTTATGTATTTTCTTGGGATCAGGAATATAATTGATTATGCACGAATCAAACTTATTTTATTTCAAAGTTTAAAATCAATGTAATAATATTTAATAAATGTAACTCCGTAGCTAAAGACCCTTTCAAAATATCACTTTTCTCTTTATGGCGCGTGGCTATCAATATATAGTACTCACAGGAAAAATATAAATAAATATAAATTATACATCAAAAAGTGTGTTAGACTTGTAATGTTGAAATCAACATTATTCATCCACCTGAATTAACTTATGTACATCTTGCCTGTTTATATACATATACACACACATATATATCTATATATATATATATATATATATATATATATATATATATATATATATATAATATTCAAAAATATTTCAAAAATACTTAAAATTATATTTTATGACAAAAATGATTAACATTTTTACAAGAATTAATATATAATTATAGATCACTTATTAATTATGATTATTTAGCAAATATTAATTAAAATTTTTGCTACTGATATCCAATTATTCAATAAAATAAAATTTAATTTCATTATACATACTATTAATAAAAATACTTTTCAGATATTAGCCGTTTATCTGGTAGAGGGTGGAGACAAGTAATTCTAACCACAATGACCACTTTAGACCTTAATATTTCAAAAACCGATCCTTGTATCAGAAAAGGGTACATACGTAGAATATTTTTGGAACACTTGTTTAACATTATCGTACACAATGGGGCATGTGATTGAAATAAATCACCTCATTTTACAGGTAAAGGATGTACCCTAAAAAAATGTTACTTTACTTAGTAGGCATTACTAATAGTCTGTGAGTAAAACTGCTATTGCATGCAGACAATCACAGCTGATTGGCATTGTATTTTAATGCCTAAAAAGTTAAACAAACCTACCTACCTCACATACTAAATCTACCTAACCTACCTATTAAATAAACAAAATAAATAAAATTTCATTTAATGAACAGAATGACTTTTACATGTTTATATACTTTTTGGTTTGACGGGAAGCTGAATTTTTTTGCTTTTACTTTTGAATGATTATCATTAGATGTAATTGGTTTTCATATGCACTGAATAATCTTTCACTGGAAATTTTGTATCATATTGTGTATTTTTGTGGCGTAAAAATTTCAAGAAACACCCAGTAAAATTTTTTATGTATCAGAATTATTAAATATTTTACCAAACTACTAAATTAAAATATTATAATCAGAATGTTCTCTTTGAAAATATGAAATATTATGACCAACTTACTTCTGCTCGTATGCTTGTATTGATTGTTTCATCCCTTATGTTGTCTAGAAGCGGATTCCTCACAATTTGTATAAGTTTTTCGCATAGATCTTCATCTAACTGAAAAACATAATGTCGTAAAATATAATGTAAAGCATAAATCTTATAATTAATTCCGATTGTATTTTATTTTATATTTTTGTAGTGTTTATATCATCAACTTTTTCAAAAACTATATTTTCAACAATTCCGTAAAAGAAATGAGACATAACTTCATCTTTGACAAAATTTCGAAGCAATATGACAAAATGTGACGGGATAATTAATAAAACTTACTTGCACAAACAGGATTGGGATAGCTTTAGCAGCAGCAATTTGTTCAATTCTTCGACCCTTTCGAAGTGTCTTTTCGAGTGCCTCTGTAATAAAGGTGTAGTTGTTCCTGACTATGTCAGGTATTAGCCGACGACATAATGCTGTTTGTAGAGCTGTCAAAATGGTACTACAGTCACTTGTTGACTTTATATCTAGAGTGGATATAGTATCACACAGCTTCTCTTCGAATGTCTGTTCTTTTTCTTTTTCTGCAATTGATATTAAATCAATGAGAGTTTATTTTTAATTAATTATAAATGGACAATAAATTCATTCAAAAACTATTTACTTTAAATTTTATCACCAATGAATACATTATCCAGCGGCTGCGTGGGAATATAGTGGAACTAGTAGATAAGTTTTAACCAGCCAATTTTGTGTATTAAGAATTTTGCTATAATTTTTAATATTTTGTACAAAATATGTTATAATTTCGTTATTAGACATCCGAGAAGCAACCGAAAATATTATTCAATTTCTTCCTAAAGGCAAACAACATTTTAAGTGTTTAAAAAAAGACGTAGCTTACTTTACTGTACAAAACAATAGCATTATAAACTTCAGTACTCTATCTTATGTTTGCTTCACATTACCCCGCTAGGGAAATTACTCGTTGCTAATAGATAGGTATGCAATATATATGTTTCAGAAACAAATTATATGTTGGCTGTATTAATAGTTTAAACGGCATTCACAAATTACAGGTGTGTAAAGAAAAATTAATTTTGTTAAATTAATTTCATGGGTTCAAAAAGGATATCTTTGCAATATATTGTTTATGTTTTTACTTGACTCTATTTTTAAGGACTTATACTTAGTAGTTGAAACAGGTGAAGAGTTTTGTGGAAAGTAAAACTCAGTAAGACTTAATTATATTTGTTTATTCATTATATCTAACGGTGAATTTATTATCGACAATGCATGGCCGTGTCAGTGACACCATACGCTATTTAAGAAATCATTTTTACGTGCAAATTTGTTGTAAAGTCTTTTTGTCCTAACATCATATTACAGTCAGAAGATGTGAAACTATTTAAAAGCAACTATTAGTATGTGGTACAGTTAAAAATGATGGACGAGGAAAACATACAACAAGACTGCAGAGAAATTCTAAAGAAACTGAAAAAGCAAAGATCAGATGAAAATTGCCTTACTGTCTATGGCCAACAGTTATTTAATGGACCATGAGAATGTTAAGTTGTTATTGATTAATGCGGAAAAAGAATTCAAGAAACTGATGAACCTACCATCTTATAAAGAGCTCATTCCAGTAGAAAAGCCTCTGTAGACTGATTTACATGTTAAACTTAAATAATTTTGTTCAAGAAATGCTCAGGAATATTATGATCTGTCACAATTAAATTAGATTAACTGACTTTGATTGTTTTAAGTGTTTTTCTGCAAAACTTGATTATTAATATTAATTATATTTAAGATTAGAAGGAAATTTTAATAAGATGATTAGGAACCTATATTTTGATCAAAATGTTGGTTCAGATAATGTGTGTGTCAGTGATTTTCAAAAACAATCACAAGCATTGTAAGTTAAAAATTAATTTTTCTTTGAATTTCCCTCAAGTGACTTTGTTCATTCTTTCTCTGTATTCTTCAATTAAAAAATTTAATAGAGCTAATATGGTTATTTACTGATATTACAAATAACGTATTAATATTAAATGATATAAAGTTTTGAAATAGCTAGAAAGATATTCTTACCAATATGCTGAATTTCTTCTGTAAATGTTCTGGGAATTATCATACGTATTTGACTTTTAAAAAATGAATGAGGTTGATACTTCAAATCTATACTCTCTCCAGTGGTATCTACAATCAAGAAAAGATTAATGTTAAAGTTTGATTTATGTTAATGTACAATTTATATTTATGGAATCTCGTGTTATCAAGATTGCCACACAACGGAGTTATATAAAATCCTACTTAAACTCCATAAAAAGTTGTATAAATCTTAATGCAGGAAGCTAAAGGGGAAATCTAAAATAGCCCTGCGTAATTTATTTTTTTGTTTTTCTGAATGGCTTTAGATATCAAGTGAACTTTTTAAAAAATGATTTGTGATTTTTTCCAGATAAAAATTTATGCTATAATATAGTTATAAACTTTTTTACTTTTTCATTTGATGGATCATAGTAACTGTATTTGTTCTGTTCCCTTAGAATTTTAATGTAAATTTGCCGATTTCCATGCAAATTTCTCAAAAATGTTATGTTTTGTAATCTATGGAAAATGGTTTTTATAAACTCATAAAAAACCACTTTCCAAACACAAATTTTGGATTGTTTACCTATACTGTTAATGTTTTCCTATACTGTAATATGTTTTCCAAGACATTGATGAAATGTAATTTTATATTTAGAGAAATATGCTAATATTTTATAAGTCGCCTAGTCACAGACACTTAGTAAAACATATCTAATTATTAAAATTATATGTAACTGAAAATAATCACTTTAAGTATTTTCTTTATTTCTTACTCATACAATTTATCAATATTTCTTTAATATTTACGATATTAAAGAAACTTCACAAAATATGTTTGATGGAATGATATTGACATAGTAATATTAATAACAGATCATGTAAATAGCTATATAATTTGTTTATTAAAGATATCAACTTCATGGAATTTTAATTTTATAAAATTACTTCTGTAAATATTTTCTTACTTACATTTTTCTCTTCGTACTTTATCTTCATACTTTCGTTCCTTTGCTACTTTTTCTTTGGTTATTTGTTCTTTATCTGCTACAGTAGCTGGGCAAAATCTACCTGCTGTTGTATTTATTACTGATGGGTAATGATCGGTTTTCCAGGAGCCTAGAGTAGTAAATGTAATGAGTAAATGTTATGTTTTACAATCAATAAAATTTTAAATGTCTCCAAGTATTATTAGCTTATGTAGATACAAAATTTACCTTTCCCATCCAGTGGACCGATAACAGTGTTGTCTTTTAATTTGTTTGTAGGTGAAAATTTGTCTGATTTTTGTTTCATTATATATACATAATCAACTTCTCTATAATGCCCTGCCAAAAAAGTAAAGGTTTCTACATTACAAGCAAAATTTGGAAATTTTTTTCAAATGAAGACAAAATGAAAATAAAAATGCAATAAGACTATTTGTAATAATAAGATTTTCAAATTAACTTTTGCCATTTTTCTACTTAACAGTGAATGCAAATTTTGTTTAAATATAGAAATAGTACTATAGAATAAGACACAGATGAATGTGTGTTTTATTTTGTAAGATCCCTAGCCGATTTATAATAAAGTTACTTGATTACCATTGTGCAATCAGTGCAATAGTTAAAAAAAAGGCAAGTGGTTGGTACATTTCACTAAAGTTATTGCTCTCTGGCTATTCAGAATACTTTATCACAAATATTTTGGTAATTATTTTACAAAAACAGATTTTGGTTGATATAATTGAGAGGGTGATAAAAACTGTGTAGAATATGTGTTTATAAAATAAAGAATCTTTATTAAAATCAAGCTTAGATCTATATATTGTTCTGGTTCTCATTTCATTCTACTGACGTTATTGCTGGGAATATTAAAATTGCACATACTAAATGACAAAGTATGGTATTTGTGAAAAAATTAAAAAATTTTAAATAACTTTTCTTAGCTTCATTGTGATAAACATTACGATAAATACTTACATTGCGCATACCTTCTTTCTTCAAGTGGCAGCTTTCTTGTGAAACGCTTTAGAGCTAAAATTAAATAAAAAACATTTGGTATTATCCAAAAAACGGCTATAATAGAGCATTACCATCTTATCATTATACATTTGAAAACTCGGTCACTAATGTTTTCCAAGACATTGATGAAATGTAATTTTATATTTGGAGAAATATGCTAATATTTTATAAGTCGCCTAGTCACAGACACTTAGTAAAAGCAAGTAAAAACATACGTAATTATTAAAATTATATGTAACTGCAAATAACCACTTTAAGTATTTTCTTTCTTTCTTACTCATACAATTTATCAATATGAATTCCAAAATAAAAAGGGTTATAGCCTGAAATAGACCTTTCGGGAAGGTGAAAGTTCAATCATAAGAAACAACTTACTTATTTCTTTAAATCCATTAAATTCATATATCCGGAGTAAACGTAACAAAAAAGTAACTTGGTAATTGCTGTCTCAAAAAATAATTTAGTTCAAGATAAACACTTACCCCGCTTCTCGAGTTTTCGGCTCGTTTGAAACATTTTTTTAATTCTAATTTTGGGGATATAACTTCTTTTCGTCCAAATATTTTCTGATCCTTTCTTCCCTATTATCTGGTGCTTTGTCTTCACATTCTGTAATTGTAATTTTTTAATAATTCAAAGTAATTACGTAGACTGAAATATTAATGGAGCCAAGGTGCTAATAAGATGTATTTAATTTATAAAAGTAGAATAGTTATGTAACAATAAATTTAGCATATTTACTTAAAATAATCCGGGATAACTTTTTAGTCTGATGAATCGTTATATTTATGAGCATTACACTTTTATTAACATTCAAAAGTGTACACGTAATTTTAATGTTGTTGAAACATAAGATAAAAAGAAGTGATGAATTTTGATTATATCAATATAAAGATAAAAATAAGCTTAGTCCCTTTTCTGTAGTTCCAAAGTAAAAAACATCTACTAAGATAAAGAAGGTGAATGTAAAATTAGCCTTGGCTACACCTTTAATATTTCTGCAAGATGAAAAAAATTAAAACGATGGCTTTTCAGCGTAAGAGGATGTTGTGATTACGTTTGAAGAAATTACGAAAGAGCTATTCACAGCTCAATAGGGAAAATATTTCAAAAATTGATTCGGATGAATTAAAATACAGGTAGGTACATATAAAGGTGTATTCCGTAAAATCATTTGATGTATATCGATCTAGCAGGGTATAATTATGAACGAGGACAAGAGAAAAATAAAAATTACAATTTTGACTTTAAACAATTAGTTTTCCCCATTTTTTAAAACGTTAATATTTCATGCTAAGTTTGAGTTACACTTGATCATGTTTATTGAAATTTAAACTTCAAAAAATAAAAAAGTGTTTCAAAACGAGGCTAGTTACAAAAAATTAGTATAACCTAGTATAAAAACATCTTGTTCTAAATTTAAATAAAACATATTGCAAAAAAAATATTGCAAAACTTATTTCACTGAATAAATAAATGTACATGTGCACGCGGCCAACCATCGATCAGATTTTATTCAAATCCGTTTACTAAATGAAATTGTTTCATAAGACTGTTGTTTACTTATCTTTACTTCGCAAAATAAAAATTTAAAAATAATTTTTTAATACTGATTTTGAAATTTTTTTACATATTTTCTCCAAACACCTTTTTGATATTATAGTCCCTATAATTTTGGTGGAGCATTAAACATGAACAGATCTTCATCTTCGTTATTATTACTTACATGACATACTCCCTCGACAATAATTTAGCATGGCTCCTTTTAATTTTGGAATTAAATTTTATAAAGATAAAACAATAAAAGGTGTTGTTTCCCCATGAGAATATTGTTAAGTTATTAATAGTGTTCACAAATGATTAAACAGTTTAAGATAAAGTTAAAGTACTCAAAGTTCATTGTACACAACGAGTTGTCAATTTCTTAAAATATTCTAGTCTCTTCTTTAATATGTATTTTATAAAAACAAGAAGTTTTAATTATTTTTTTTCAATTTGAAGTAATGCACTGCTTCTGTTTTGAGAAATTAAAATCCATCGCACTTATACAATTTCAGTAAAAATTCACTTACAAATTTTTGAAAAAGAAATATTTTTGGTTATTTTTAAATTAATTTTTTTTCTTTCATAAATTTAAATTAAAATGGAAAATTTTAATACAAATCTCTTAATAGTGAGTTATGATCTCGCATAAAATTAATTTGTGTGCTATATTATTTCAATTTCAAAAAAGTTAAAGTTATACAATTAAAAATACTCAATAAAATTTACTGTCAATTTTATCCGTTTTTTGTTTTAACTTTTTGTTGATTAACTATCACGTATGTTTATTACGTCACTATAAGTAAAATGAAAAATTTGTAGTATGTTTTATCCCAACGGTACAATGTCACAAAACGTAATGAATGAATGTGTCACAAGCGCTCGATGTTTGACTATCGCCAGCGTTCGTAAGCTCTATTACGTCAATTGTGCAATCCACTGAAATGTTTTAATAATTGTTGTTTTGACTTTTCGTTATATCTGCTTTCTGAAAGAATTTTATTTCAAGTTTAATTTGTTTAAAATAACATAATACAATAAAATAATTTGAAGTTGACGTACAGAACAAAAATGCAATTTAGTACGAGTTACACTCGCATATCATACGCTCCCCGCTTTTTTCTAAAAAAGCAGAAGCAATTATTAGTTTACTGAGAAATGTCGAATCGAACGAGACGTATTTCATTATCTATTATAACTTTTACATCTACAAATTAGTCTTTGTTAATATTCTAGACTTTTTAATCAAAAACGTTTTTGATTCTTTAAGCATTAGATTTCATAAATCGAAGTAGTTTTCCATTTATAAGTTACACATCTTCTGTAACTGTAAATATTGTAAAGTTGATTAACCTAACATTTGCGGAAATAAAGGTTCGTTATTGGAGTGAGTTATTTTGTCACGTAGATAAAAAATGTTGACGATGAAAGTTTGAAAAAATAAATTATTTCCCGGGCTTGATAGGTACTCTTTAAAGTTATTTATAGAACTGTCATTTAAGAATAATTCCAGGTCATAAAACGTAAATATCTAAATCCTAACTTTATCAAATAGTAAGAATTTTATCGAAATACTTATTTTAATATTGCCGTAAGATATTTATATGTTTTCGAAATATTTCTATAGTTGCAATATCTGTGCTAGTAAATTAATAGTATAAGACGAAAACATCAAAAATACATTTATAAAAGATAGTCTGCTTGTCAATGAATGGATATTAAGAAAAATTATGTTCATAAGAAGTATTATAATTATCGCAAATTTACTTTTAAGGGCTGCGAACAATTTAAAGCTTGTCTTTATATTTTTTCAATAAATAATAAATTATATTACTATCAATCATTATGGATTAATCTGGTTATAATTTGCTGCGGTACACTATTATGAATATATTTCGTAACAGAAGAAGACGGGAACGTAATTGATACATTACGCGTAACACTAAATATAGATTAATCAGCTTATTTCCTGATGACAATAAGCCGAGCGCTTACATTTGTTTATTTGATTCAGTTTCCATACCAGAAAACGAACAGGGAATTCCGTACGTGTGCCACACGCGTTCGGTTTTTTTCAAGGACAAACAAGCATTAGCTTCCGAACCAAATGGATTAATAATAATCCGAACAGAAAAAATAATGTATCTTGTGTGTATAACATTTTGTAATGATTGTGTGGCGTTGATCCGGCCGTTTTATTCGGAAACCAAATCAAGGTAAACTAATGTATGTTGTCGACTTAAAAAAAACAAATTATACTTGCGTATAGTGATGACAGAATTATAACGTAACAGGTATGAATAACATAATATTGATTGGAAGGAATATATTATGGCATTGCGATTTACAGTTACTAAGTTATTAAATAACTATACGCTTGGCTAACATGTTAAAATATGATGTTACGGTATTTGCAAGCAGCGCCCGTATAATGGCCGACACTCGCCGAATAAAGAGAGAGCGAGACAGCACGTTTCTTTTCGCATTGCCTTTCGTTTCACATTTACCGAACTTTACCGAAAGATTAATAATATATTATTAGAACGTTAAAATTCGTACCTGTATGTGATTCATACCTATTATCAACTGGAAGGAACGTATTATGTTATTACGATCATTACGCTTGGTGTCGTGTTAAAATATAATATTATTTTATTGTCAAGCAGCGGCCGTCACTCGTCGTCTGAATAAGCGCGTTTATCTCTTCCTCTCATAGCCAGTGCATGAAATATATATATATATATATATATATATATATATATATATATATATATATATATATATATAAATATATATATATATATTTATATAATATATATATATATATATATATATATATATATATATATATATATATATATGCGAGTTTGCTAGCGTTACGCGAACGGTGATATTTTTATTATTTTGTAATTTCATTTCGCTCTTGAACAATTTTATAAATTATTATTTTGTTCAATACATTAAATATTCTACGTTTAAAGTGAATAAAATTGTAAATTCATAATTATTAATTATATATAATATTAATTATTAAATTAAAGTTCATATTTTGTGAATTTGAAGTTTTACTTCAACCGTGTGGCACACTCGTTTTTTTATGCTTTTTTCTTTTGATTCGTATTGACGGAACATTATCGAACGACAGAGGGAAGGATGGAGAGAGATAGAGAGGAAGAGAGAGAGAGAAAGGAAATATGCCTATATACTCAGTAAAATAAATCACTAATTTTTTTTTAATAATTAAGTTACTTTAAATATCTACAACTTAGCGAAAAATTGTTAGATTGAAAACGAAAAAAGTTATTTCGAAGTTGTGATTTTGTATTTTGACTACTTCCACTCAAATTGTAACACATTCTTTATAGTTTTTAATGCATTCTCATCTGTTTCCCTTATCGAATTGCAGATTAAACAGTAATAAAACAATTTTGAATTTTTTTTGTCAACTTTAAAACGTACGGGGTGAAATAATAATTTTTCCACAAAATGCATTGAGTATATTTCAAAGTACGGGTTATTTATTTTAATGTTGTTTTTTACTAAACATTCCCCGACCACTTATTTATAAAATTCGCTATCAAGTAATAAAATCTAATTTTTAAATTAAAATGCTCATAACTCGTGAACGAGCGATTTTAAAACAATTGCACACGGTTTCGAAAATCTATAAATGTTGTTTTTAAAATGCTGCAACTCGATATTTTTGGTCGCAATATTCATTTTAATATATGTGAACAATGGTCTTTTTCACATTTCTAATCAAATTATCGACTTACGGTTTTTTAAGTTTTTTTTCCTTGCATTATATTTAGTCAAATTTGCACTAATCTTAAACAAAAACCTAGCAAATAAGTACTTTTTTTCTATTTTTGTTTTTTAAATTTAAATAAAACTTATAATAAATAATGTTTTGAACATTAGTACATTTTGGATACAGCATATGATTCAAGTTAGCAAAAATCGGGTGTGGTTGTGTTGCAACTACAGTTCCAATCTCGCAGTCGATTTGCTTTTTCAAAATTTACTGGTTAAATTTTTTCGCAGAATCTCCGTCCTAACAAGATGCCCCGTATCCAAATGAAAATTCTAGATAATTTGTGTAGTGTTCGAGTTTTGTTTGGTTAAAAATAGGTTTGTTATTAAAATAAAAAGAAATACATCTATAGTCTAAGACTAAGCTAACTTGTTAATTGTTTTCAGAAAAAAACACTGCAAATGTATGGTGTCATCTGCCAAACTGCTACGAATATTGGAGGCTAGGCCCTTTAGCAAAGCCTTATCGATTTCAATGTTCGTGATCGGTGTAAAGAAGAGAGCATCTAATGTAAAGGTGGCTATAGTCCAACACTCCAAATAGCGCGATAGCCAGTAATTTCAGTACAAAATCATTTACATCAGTCGAATGGTGTGGGGCGATGAATTTCAAAAACCATTTAAATTCTATTGCTCCACACCAAATGGCGTGATCGACTTATTGGAATGGGCGGGGGTGCAGTTTGCGAAGGAAATTCCTATTATACTTAATCGACTCCGTTCAATGGATGATGATGAGCAGCTTATGTAGAAGCAGATGACAATATAGCTTCTTATTCTTCTGGCAAAGTAAAAGCTGATGAAAAAAATTCGTCATTTTTATCAGCAGCTTCTGTTTATTAGCAACTATCACACCACTCGTATTACGTAGGGCAGGGAGTCAATCGAGGTCGGTATTCTAGCTCTTGTATTCGTGATATGACATTCTGATACTATTCCCTAATCCGGTAAATTCCGCGAGATATATAATCCCGCTCCGAGCAGGAAGAATTACGTATCTCGCAGAATTTACTCCAGACATAATTCTACTCTGAGCCGGGCTAGAAAAACTTGGAGAATCTCGGTATTGTGAGATATGTGTGTGATTTCAGTATACCGAAATTGGAAGCACTACTCGGAACATAGATGGAGTAGTTTTATGCGATTACTTCACACCGGCGGATTACATATATGTTCGGAAATATATAAATCCCAACCCAATCTAACCCAAACTAACCCAATTTAACCTAACCTAACCCAACCCAACCCAATCTAACCTAACATAACCCAACCCAACCTAATTCAAACTCGCCCAACTTCACCTAACCTTACCTAACTTAACCCAGCCCAACCTAACCCAACTTAAGCTAACCTAACATAACCTAAACTAACCTAACATAATCTAGCCCAACCCAACCCAAACTAACACAAACTAGCCCAACCTAACATAACCTAACTCAAACTAACCTAACCCAACCTAACCTAAATCAACCTAAATCAACCTAACCCAACCTAACCTAAATCAACCTAACCCAACCCAACCCAACCTAACCCAAACTAGCCCAACTCAACCCAATCTAACCTAACCCAACCCAACCCGACCTAACCCAAACTAACCCAATCAAATCTAACCCAACCTAATCTAACCTAACCCAATCTAACACAACCTAACTAACCCAACCTAACCCAATCTAACCCAACCTAACACAACCTAGCCTAACCTAACTCAAACTAACCTAACATAACCTGACCGAACACAACCCAACCTAAGCCAAACTAACCTAACCTAATCCAACCTCACATAACCTAACCTAACCCAAACTAACCTAATCTAACCCAAACTAACCTAATCTAACCCAATCTAATCTAACCTAACCCAACCCAAACTAACCCAACCTAACCTAACCTAACCCAACCCAAACTAACCCAACCCAAACTAACCTAACCTAATCTACCCCAACCTAACCTAACCTAATCCAACCCAAACTAACCCAACCTAACCTAATCTAACCCAAACTAACCTAACCTAACCTAATCTAACCTAACCCAACCCAACCCAACCTAACCCAAACTAGCCCAACCCAACCTAACCTAATTTAACTTAACCTAACCCAATCTAACCCAACCTAACCTAACCCAATCTAACCCAACCTAACCTAACCAAGCCTAACCTAACCTAACCCAACCCAACCTAAGCCAAATAAACCTAAACTAGCTTAATCCAACCCAACCCAACCGTCACTGAAATAATTTTCAGCTGTGGCTGATGTATTAAAAAAATTGTTTAAAAAAAACTTCATTAAAAAATGTATATTTTCAAAAAAAGTATTTCTTATAAATATTTCGAAAGAATAAGCAAAATCTTTTGGTTTCATTTAAATAATCAACAATAAATATTGTCAACATTAAACTTTTTATTAGTAATAAAATTAATAACAAAATGAAAGAATAAGCAAAATCTTTTGGTTTAATTTAAATAATCAACAATAAATATTGTCAACATTAAACTTTTTATTAGTAATAAAATTAATAACAAAATGAAAGAATAAGCAAAATCTTTTGGTTTAATTTAAATAATCAACAATAAATATTGTCAACATTAAACTTTTTATTAGTAATAAAATTAATAACAAAATGAAAAAAAATAGTATGTGATTTTAAAATATATTTAAAATTTAGGTAACTACAAAGTGAAATGAATGCCATAAAATATCATAACAAATTATCCTTTTAATTGTGTAATAAGTGGTTAGTGATAAAAGAATAAGTGAAATAACTGGAAAACATGGTTAAACTCTGTTCCATAGCAAGCTAAATCGTCAGGTACAAAATTTTGCAAATTGTTTTTTTTATAATAAATAATCATCAGCTGCAGAATTTCTATCCAGGCATGTAGTTTTTAATGTGTATATTTTGATGTGATATCAAAAAAATTATCGAAATGTTCCTGGTTGTAAAGTGCATTTATCAATCATATTTGTAATTTCACTCACTCGATATCACAAATAACAAATCGTTTAACAGAATAAAATCGCATTAAATCAACAACTGTTATGTCAAACTAAACTTTGAAAAATAGTCTAATCAGAAGAAATGAGGGTTGCCATATTAAATAATTATCCATAAAGATTCAATCTACTTATGTAATACTATTACAGATTAAAATCCCAAAGTTTCCGAACTTTATATAGTGTATAAGCGGATACGCTATCAGGTCCTATTGGTCTCTTCAGCTTGTAGAAAGCAAGTGCTTAGTCACTTGTACTAATCTATGTGATATTAATGTCATGCTTTAAAGATATCAGATTTATTGGAATATGTTCCCAGAATCTGTTAATTAAACTATCTTAAAAACTTGTGGGGCATTAATACATAATGGTCCATTTAAGAAAAACATTGGTAAAAGGCATCTAAATTAACCATTTGAAAGTAACTTTTATTACGCAAAGTCGAGTTATGAATTTTTTATATTTTTTACATAGTATTCTATCTTTTCACAAAAATCACCACTACGAAAATTATTCTATAAATTGAAATAAAATTTCATATGAATGTAGTGTAATCGTAACATTCTTGTGATTATTAAATATTCAAATCAGTTTTTATTTAATGCATAAAATTAAAATTTTTTCAATTTTATACATTGATATTTTATTGTATTTTTTGGTTGAGAACAAAAAAGCAATAAAATATGAAATAAAGAAATGTCTTTACAGTCACTTTTCAAATTGCCTTCCTCATGCTGCAATGCATAGCTGAAATCTCCTTAAAAATTCTTCTAAATCTCATTAATGATTTTGCCGTATTGTCATTATAATCACCTAAATTTTTAGCGTAGGTTATGTTCTGAAGAACTTCCACATGTATGTACAATTTCTATGAAATAACCCCAGCTGAAATAACTAATTATATTAAGATCTAGTGAAGGTCGGTTATTTGCATTACAGCTACCCTAAGTGGATAAATGACATCAACATGCATTGCATAAAAATTTTCTTGTATCTCTAAAGTGAAACTGCACTAAGCGCACAGTCTTTATTGGTATTTGAATATTCAGCGACACGAGACACAGAAAGAAATATGGAAAATTCAGTATTTCTCTTAAGATTTTTTTAGAGATTTTGATTATAACAAAGAAACATTTGAATGTAATTATGATTAGAAAATGTTTAAAATAAACGTGACTTTTTAGCTGAAATATAAATTATTTCTCTGTAAAAAAATGTTGTCCTCACACATATGAATAAATAGTATTTAGTATATGACGGACGGTCGATACACGGGGAGCGATAATAAAAGTGAACTATTTAGTCAAGAAACTATCGGCTTTCAGCTTTAATCAGTAGTGGTCTAATATATCGCCACATGTGACTGTTAATGAGATTGTCTGCTGAATTTGTGTTATGGCAGGTGTAATTTAAATTAGAAATTCACAAAAAAAATTGGTTTTATTGCTTGTTAATCACTAATCTGTATGGTAAGTGTTAAGTTACATCATGAATATGTTAATGTTTGCAGACTGAAGTTATGTGGGCATTGTAATCATAAATTAAAATTTTAGGTATGTATTTATTTTCAGAATAATACTTAGGGAAGGTTTTTCATTCAAGACTGGGAGGCATTGGTACTTTTCTGATATTACCCAAGTAGTACAAATTAATAGTTTATAGTTAAAACAAATGCTAAAAAGATTACTTTTCCAAATGCATGGAATATTATTGCTACACTCAATATAAATGAGAATGACGTGAAATTAGCAGAGGGATATGTTCGTAAACTGCTACTTTACACCTCAAATTAGTCAAATTAATAAAATAGATGTCCCGTTTAACGATGAAGTTTTCTCATATCTTCAATACTTAACGTAAAAGAGGAAACAATTTTACATTACCTATATAATATTCCAAAATTCAGGGTAACACTTATCACCGTATGAAAACTAGTTAACGAATATGTAACTAACTTATCTAATTAGAATTATCCTAAGAAATAGGTTGAAAAAAATGACCAGCTTTACTGTTTTAGACCTTAAAATTATGCTAGTGTGTGCTGTTATTTATAATGCATAAAATCTAGATAAAGGTAAAATTACAACTGTCCATAAATTGGCTGCTGTCCTACACCTACTCACTTACAAACATATAATATTGATAATCTTTGTGAAACTTTATTTAATTTCATTTACGTATTTATTATAAGTACAGTAGGGCCTCGCTAATTCGGATAGGCAAAAACAATATCCGTTGTGGGTTATTGAGGCGTTCGGATTATAGTTTGCAATATTTTAATAAGAATAAAACAGATGTTTAACTTTAGTTTCATTTATTAATATTTAAAATTGAAGATAAACGAGACAAGAATATGTACATACAAATGTACCTGTAAAAAATTACAAACATTTAAGAAATTTGCGCACTTGACATATAAAAAACACGCTAAAAGTTAATTCTTCTTGAAAAAGTCTGTAATACTCTTCTGTTTATAATTTTCGCACTTCATTTCAAAAGCACGGTCTCTAAGTCGACGGAGAAACATAACTTCATTTCAAAGCAGTGTTTAAAGTTCCCACTGCCTATGAATTTCCAATTTTTTTGGAGGTGACAACTTCAACACTTTTATCGTCATCTTGCTCATCGTCCTCACACATTGCCGCTCGACGAATCTCCTCATCAATTAATACTTCATATCTTTGTAGCTCTATGTCGGCATCACCAGCAGCCCATAAAAAGCCCATTTTTGAGTTTCTGCTTCACTTATTTGAGGATCATTGGGCTCCTTGAACTTATTGAAAACCTCGGCTAAAGGAACATTATCTTCTGGTTTTCCACAAACATATCACCACATATAGGAACATGCAATCACCTTTGTTGCAAAAACCATGTAAACAAAACATCAGAAGATGTTTTGTTTTACACTGGATTTTCCGACTTCTTCAGTGTTTTGCATACACTGGGATCACGTTCTGTTAAGCTAATTTCAATATTTTATCTTTGTTATTCTTTATATCGTCTACAGTTGATCTGCCTATACCAAACTTCTGAGCTATGACAGGATAGTTGTCACTTTTATCTAACATTTCTATAATACGCAATGTTGAATGTTTTACGTGGCGGCGCCATGTTGTCAGCGAGTGCGATAAATTAACCAACACTTACGCAGGCCGATTGACAAAAAACTGACACACCTACCACCTCAAGTATGTTTTATTGCAATAATTATAACTATAGTAGAGCTGCCTTTCCCATATTTTTAAAATAAGGACAAGTTAGTTTAAAAATGTAACGCAGTATAAAAATGTAAATATGGAGGATGACCATTGAAGGCTTCAATCACAACTTTTTTTTAATTCTACTACGAGTTAGGGATCTCTAAACTCAGTGAATACGATTGAAATTTTGTACGAATTAAATTTTAAATTCAGCAGAATCAAACAAAAAGAAAAAAACTATTTTGTTAAAAAATTATTTTGTTAGTTGCTTTGCGAGAACGGAAAACAATATTATTCTTTTATTTTCAATTCTTTTAATTTCTTTACTATTGAATTATTAATTGATCAAAAAAGGTTTCGCACCTCACAACTGCTTAATTACTGCAGCTGCCATTAATGGAACTAGTTGATTTCTTTTTTCCACAACTTAGTAAACACTAAATTGACAAATAAAAATCGTCTAGTTCTATCAACGGCAGAGCATGTTGCGCTTGTAATGTAGAGACACGTTCATCTTACAAGAGGAACATGTCTCTATATTAAAACTGTGTATGGGAATACAGAAAACAAATTAAGCTTCATTATTTAGATTTGTGTATAGACCCTCGGAAATACATTGTTTCAAATATTGAATACATAAGGTGCCTAGATTATTTACTAAGTAATGAAATTTTTCATATTCAAAAAATACTACTTCCTTTTTTTTATTTTAAATCTCTTTAATATTTGTGTGAATGTTAAACATTATTGAATAAACAACAGGTGGTGAAAAAATATATTACAGAGTTTTAATTAGAGTTAGAAAATAGTCTTTTAATATAATATAGTCTCTATGTTTTTTTCTATCGCAGGAAAATACTCGCCCACCGTGTGTTTAAATGACACTGAAACTGAATGTATTTCACTTTTCTATTTAAGGAAAAAATGTCACATCCGTAGTGAATAGTTTTATTTAATACATGGATGGAAAACCAACACTGATAATTTTTTTTATCTTCCTTCAGTTAAGAAATATTTTCCCTGCCTACAAAGTTTGTGTTACCTCTGGAGAATTCGGAACTTTTTTCTGTTATATTACATTTTTAAAGCTGGTTGTTTAAAAAAAATCGGATATCATAGAGAGTTTAACTCTCTATAGTTTCCGAATTTTCCTTGGAAATTTTGCAATTCACACTGTCACCATGATAGTTGAAATAATAAATTAAGACAGGTAGAAGTTTAGTCACATCATGATAACTAACATCACAAGTAACGCTATATTATCATATTGCATTTTTTCAAATTGTCTTATTACTTACTCATTTTATTAAAGAGTAGTGTAGACAAAAAAGTATGAAAGTCGTAGTTACCAACATTTTATCATACATAATGTTTTTGCAATTTGTGAACATCACCTTATTGAGTTCTAGCGTACATACTACTTACTATTGCTTTTTTTCAATTGTCTTTTACTCACTTTATTAAAGAGTGGTGTACAGAAAAAAGTATGAAAGTCATAGTTACCAACATTTTATCATACATATTCTTTTGGCAATTTGTGAACATCGTCTTATTCTTTCTTGAACATCATCTCGAGTTGTAGCGTACATACTAATTACTATTGCATTTTTTCAAATTGTCTATTGCTCACAAAGAGTGGCGTACACTACAGGTGCGCAAAATGTATCAGAGAAAAGAAGAGTGATATATATCATTTGATGGGAAAGATATATATCACTCATTTATATCTCTAGCTCAGTATCTCAGTACTCCGAGTTATTAACGAAATTATTTATTAAGCATATGTTGAACCGTTGAACAATGGTATCAATATGGTGATAAATAGTAATGACTGAACATTACGCACTATTTTTTGATTTAGTTTGTCCGAGAGTTTAGTCTCCCTTTGAGACTATAATCTCTTTTTGTGTTTAGCAGTTTTCAGGACTATAATCTCTTTTTGTGTTTAGCAGTTTTCAGGACTATAATCTCTTTTTGTGTTTAGCAGTTTTCAGGACTATAATATCTCTTTTTGTGTTTAGCAGTTTTCAGGATCAGAATCTTTTTTTGTGTTACCAGTTTCTTTTTGTGTTTAGGAAAATACCCAAACTCCCCACACATAAAATAGGTGACTTACATGCTCTTAGCAACTAGACACTACTTATATAAAAAGCTAGTAGAAATAAAAAGAAATGGCAAGGCAAGTAGTGGTCACGTTACTTGTTTTAAAGATATGTCATTTGAATCACAGTGCGACATGGACGTGACGTAAAAATGGCACAATTTCTAAAACATCTGGTCCCCAAGATGCCTTCATAAACTCGACACGTTTCTTTAAATCTATCCAGTACGATCTAGGAGATCTGAAAAACCAGACGTGACCCAGGAAAATAGGACCGTTGCCAATTCTGTACTGTATAGGGACCATACAAGATGCATCAGTGCTATGTAATGATAAATCAATGAACTTTTAGTACTGTTACTGCTGTCATTTTTTGTAGTGATGTTCCCACTGTGTATGTACGAGGTCTATTAAAAAAAAAGGTGACTTCGAATTTCGTCAGTCGTATTTGTTTAAACATACATTTTCTAGTACTACTAATAGCATCATATCTATAAATCTGTTAAATTTTATAGCTCTTTTGTCAACACACCTCTGCAATAAACTATTAAGAAATGGTGGTCAAATAGTACAAATCCTATCAGGTGTACAACTTTGATTCCATCTGTCAACATAGCCTCATTTATATATTAATAGATTTGTGTGTGTATCATAATAATTTTTTTTTTATTGTAAATGTCAGTGTACAAGCCAAATTCTTGTCATTGCCAATTCGGGAAGTTTTCATTTTCTCTTTCAATATGAATAAATTGACAGTTGACACTCAAAAACGTATTGTCAACTCTTTAAGAACGGTAATTTTGACGTTGGATACTGGTATAGCGGTGAAAAAGAGATTTTCGAAGATGCAGAATTGGAGACATTACTTGGTAAAGTTTCATATCAAAATCAAGACAAACTAGCTCGATCATTGGGAGTGACTTAACAAGATATTTCCAAAACATCTCACAGCCATGGGAATGATTCAGAAGCAAGGAAATTCGATACAGTACAAGTTGAAGTAGAGAGATTTTGAATAGTATTTATTTGTTTGTGAACGGCTGTTTGAAAATCTCATCAACAATATTTTAATGATATATTTCCTTTGACTTAATCATAGATTTTGAACTTGCAAATTTAATGTTTGTTCTGTCCAATTGGTAGTACAATTTTTTAAATATATCTGTGTGTTTTAACAAATCTTTCAACTTCGTGCTTGTTCATATACACTTTTACATTTTAAAATTACTTGTATGTTTGCTTTTTATGCTTAATTACTCAAACATCATAAATACTTAAAAAGATTTATTTCATTTAAACATTTAAATAAAGTAGATTGCTTTTTAGTATCACAGACACTTAAGTTATAAATAAATATCGGTACATTCAATAATATATTGCATCTTTGTTTCTCGCTTTAGCTCGTAAAATATTCCTTGCTTTGATATCAGACGCACTCGGGTGGAACTGCAAATAAAATTTTTTGTATCGTATTGAATATACTTGGCGTTAAGTTTGTAGAACCTCATTATTCACAATTAAATGAAACTACGTGTTTTTTACCATGACCTAGGTTTCGTTGTATTACAACGTTTTCAGGTGGGCAATTAGTTCTTTGCTAATTGCCGCCCTGAAGATGTTGTAATACAACGAAACGTAGGTTGTGGTAAAGAACTAAAAGAAAGTAAAAATAATACTACATCACGTAGATTCATTTAATTGTGTGTATTATTATAATTTTAAAATATGTATATTTACAAAGTGATTTGTCTTTTTCTATATAATTATATTTACAAGCTTACCTTCTTAACTCTGGAAACATTCTTTGACTTATTTTCAGACGTATCTTGTTCAGCCTGTAATGAAGATATTAATATCATGTTAGCAAACAATCATGGAGAAGAAAAATATTATCAATAAGTTTACTGGTCTTTATACTGAAAAAACCAATATGTTTTTTTTATTTATCAACATCTCCAATAAAACTAAATAACATAGAAAATTTTACTAATATAAATACTAATATCTAAGCAATAACGGGTATACTATTTGCTCTCTTGTGTACTTCCGTCAAAGGTTTTAACTGAACATCCACTTTTGAAAACAGTTTTATACAATAATCACAAATGACAAAACAAAAAATATTTTCTGAATTCTTTAGCTAATGGTTCTGGTTCTTTAGCTAATATCATTTAGTTTGTATTTTCAAATTGTAAAACTTGTATTTTAGTAAAAACTGTTGTTTAAATGTAGTACCTCCTCTATGTGATTCTTGTTCCTTAAGTTTTGTCTCCTTGGAGGCTCAATTAGCAGAGCACATTGCAGAAAGCTTGTCCCAAAGGAAACTTGTAGTCCTGAACCAAGTGCAGCCGCTAATCTGTGGTAGCGCACATGGAGACTCCACTGATCCAGTTCTATTCGTTCAGCATCTACATATACTTTTGCCACAGGAGTCACCCCATCCTAAAACAAGAGATAAACTCAAAGAATTCAATCATTTAATCAACTAAAACTTTTCCTTTTAATAGGCACCATGCAAGATGGTATCAGTGCTATCTGGTGGTAAATTAATAAACGTTTGATTTTTTGTATGAAGCCCCTTAACGTAAATATTGTCAATCAAAATTATTTATAATGCGTAAATATGGTGTAGTGTGATATAATAAACTATTTTAATTATTCATTAAAAGAACATTACAGTGTTTCATTTAAAAAAAATTAAATCTCATATTCACTTCGGATATAAAGTCTTCACGCTCAATGACATTACTTTCTCTAAAATACTGCACTGATATTGTCAATCATGTAAACAAAAGTTCTTATTTCTGTTGTTTTCAAGAAACCTGTATGTTTCTTGCATGATCCGTATAGTCTCTAATCTATGTGCGTAGAAATCTTTTGAGTAAAATTCTTTACTTGAAAGATTTCAGTTGATCAAAACATTTTTATAAATAGAATTTGTAACGTTTGCCGTATGTTACAAATTGTTTAGAAATCATTCTTTGGTAGAATGTTGTTCTCATATTTAAATGTAATTATTATAGTATTATACATTCTAACATTTGAAAAGTGGAATTACTTAATATGGACCTTTTGCGCAACAAACTTGTAGAATCACTTTGACAAAAGCGAATATGTAATTTCAAAGATAAAATTTTCATTATATTTTTAAAATAATGAATAACTTATATTTCAAGGCACTAGGTACATATATTTATATATAATGGACTTTTCAATTTATGTAAATATTTAGTAATTATGATTACCTCAAAGAATTTAAGCACATCTCTAAATACTGCTCTCTTGCGGACTGTTTTATATCTGAAATTGGAATTAATATGTAAATAAATTGACATCATTAAAATAATGTTTGTTGATAATTGTATGTTACAAATATAACTAGAGACATACTTAAATCTACATGGTCCTCTGAGAAGCTGCTTTAAATCTGTAGTGATAGCAGTCAATTCGTTTTGGCCAAATTTTTCAGAAAATTCCAAACCCATTTCATAGACGAGCGACAGTGCAACACCTGCTGACATTTGCAATTCTGTGGAAGGGGCTCGAAGGAGTTGCGCCAGATTAGACAGAGACCTGTTGAAATGAACAATTTTTTTCAATTGAACCATGAAAATAATTGGGGCTTGCAATTTTACATTACAGGTGCACTTTAATTAGACGAAAAGATACATCGAACGAAGAGGAGCAAATTTAATATACATGCGATACTAAACAATCTATGTCATAATTTATGTTAATTCATTTATACTTTAATTAATGTATGAAAATAAAGATAACACAAAATATAGAAAAGAAACTATGAAAGATAATTCGCAAAAATATAACAATAAAATATGATAATTATAAGCAGCTTACAAAGTGGATGTGTTAGTGGTTTTGTTTAGAAGTGAATAGACTTCAGCCGGAGAGCACTTGGTCAAGAGTAGACTCCAGGCATCTAAGGCAGTAACATGAAGCATGTGTTCTACTTTTACACTGTTATCATCCTGAAATGAACAAGTAGTAGCTCTTAGCCATTTTCTGGGTTTTAATATTTATTCAAACTTGGCAATTTATTTCCAGGTTTAGATCTAAAATTAATATTTACACTTTTAAATCATGATCATATTGACCACATAAACTCTGCTTGTAAATTAAATAATAAGTAATTGCAAACTAAATTTCAACAAATTTTGTAAAGCTAAATGCATATTGAGAATAGACAAGTCTCTCTAGAACAATATATATATAGACGTTGATTTCTTTTTAGTTAATTAGTTGTAAAATTATAACTACCTCTTGATATTTCCCACAAAATATTTTCTCGTATATCTTCATTAATTGCATAAGATCACCTTTGGCACTGTTGGACAGGAAACTTATGATGGCTAACGATTGGCAGCACTGAAAATTTGTGAAACATAACATTTTAAAATTCATGAAATAATGTAACATTGGAGTTTCTATAATGGTAATTTTATTTTGATTTTCCGTCTAATCATCGAGTTCATTCAGAATTTAAATTAAACAAATTTTTAAATAGTTGCTACTCAAGTATGCTCAAAGACTCATTTTGATGGGCCGACAAAATATCCTGAGAGTTAATTTTGAGAGTAGAAAGGTAACAGTCTATTCCTACAGGAATAGTGAGAACAAATAAAAACTGCACTGATCAATAAATTCATATAAAAAAAAACAATTTCATGAAAACCTAAACGTTAACATGAAACTGCTCTTTTCTGAATTAGTTTAATTTTGTCAACACTATTAGTATTCCATTTAGTTCTACGCATATTTTTCTAAAAGAATGGGTTTATGACAATTGACATAAATGAATAACGTTGATTTCAACTTTAAAAGTGTAACATACTGATAAATTATACATCAAAAAGTGTGTTAGACTTGTAATGTTGAAATCAACATTATTCATCCACCTGAATTAACTTACGTACATCTTGCCTGTTTATATACATATACACACACATATATATATATATATATATATATATATATAATATTCAAAAATATTTCAAAAATACTTAAAATTACATTTTATGACAAAAATGATTAACATTTTTACAAGAATTAATGTATAATTATAGATCACTTATTAATTATGATTATTTAGCAAATATCAATTAAAATTTTTGCTACTGATATCCAATTATTCAATAAAATAAAATTTTTCCGCATAATCATTTGTACTACATATAAAATCATTGATTTCTTGCATTTAAAAACTTTGGACGTCTATATATGTTTACGCGTACCTGGTATTTCCTTCTATTACTATTTAAAAAATATTATTTCCTATTATGTAAATATATAAATGTATTGCTAAGTATATACATATATAAGACATAATAAATATACATTTTAAAACACAAAGTAATTTTTTTAGTCGATTTAAGTCATTTGTTTAAGTCACATGTCACAGATAGGTCGACTATTAGACCTGCTTAGGACATGTGGTTGGTTCATTTTGCTTTAATTTCATTATACATACTATTATTAAAAATACTTTTCAGATATTAGCCGTTTATCTGGTAGAGGGTGGAGACACGTAATTCTAACCACAATGACCACTTTAAACCTTAATATTTCAAAGACCGATCCCTGTATCAGAAAAGGGTACACACGTAGAATATTTTTGGAACACTTGTTTAACATTATCGTACACAATGGGGCATGTGATTGAAAGAAATGACCTCATTTTACAGTTAAAGATGTACCCTAAAAAAATTTGACTTTCCTTAGTAGGCGTTACTAATAGTCTGCGAGGAAAACTGCCATTGCATGCAGACAAACAATCACAGCTGATTGGCATTGTATTTTAATGCCTAAAAAGATATACAAACCTACCTACTCCACATACTAAATCTACCTAACCTACCTATTAAATAAGCAAAATAAATAAAATTTCATTTAATAAACAGAATGACTTACATGTTTATTTAATTTTTGGTTTGACGTTTTTTTTTATTTGATTTTTGGTTTGAATGATTTTCATTAGATGTAATTGGTTTTCATATGCACTGAATAATCTTTCGCTGGAAATTTTGTATCATATCGTGTATTTTTGTGGTATAAAAATTTCAAGAAACACCCAGTAAAATTTTTGATGTATCAGAATCATTAAATATTTTACCAAACTACTAAATTAAAATATTATGATCAGAATGTTCTCTTTGAAAATATGAAATATTATGACCAACTTACTTCTGCTCGTACGCTTGTATTGATTGTTTCATCCCTTATGTTGTCTAGAAGCGGAGTCCTCACAATTTGTATAAGTTTTTCACATAGATCTTCATCTAACTGAAAAACATAATGTCGTAAAATATAATGTAAAGCATAAAACTTATAATTAAGTCTGATTGTAGTTTATTTTATATTTTACTAACATTTTTGTAGTGTATATTTTCATCAACTTTTTCAAAAACTTTATTTTCAACAATTCTGTAAAAGAAATGAGACATAACTTCGTCTTTCACAAAATTTCGGAGTAGTTTGACAAAATGTGACAGGATAATTAATAAACTTACTTGCACAAACAGGATTGGGATAGCTTTAGCAGCAGCAATTTGTTCAGCTCTTCGACCCTTTCGAAGTGTCTTTTCGAGTGCCTCTGTAATAAAGGTGTAGTTGTTCCTGACTATGTCAGGAGTTAGCCGACGACATAATGCTGCTTGTAGAGCTGTCAAAATGGTACTACAGTCACTTGTTGACTTTATATCTAGAGTGGATATAGTATCACACAGCTTCTCTTCGAATGTCTGTTCTTCTTCTTTTTCTGCAATTCATATTAAATCAATGAGAGTTTATTTTTCATTAATTACAAATGAACAATAAATTCATTCATAAACTATTTACTTTAAATTTTATCACCAATGAATACATTATCCAGCGGCTGCGTGGGAATATAGTGGAACTAGTAGATAATTTTTAACCAGCCAATTTTGTGTATTAAGAATTTTGCTATAATTTTTAATATTTTGTACAAAATATGTTATAATTTCGTTATTAGACATCCGAGAAGCAACCAAAAATATTATTCGATTTCTTCCTAAAGGCAAACAATATTTTAAGTGTTTAGAAAAGGACAATGTATACGCTATTTAAAAAATCATTGTTATGTGCAAATTTGTTATAAAGTCTTTTTGTCCTAACATCATATTACAAACAGAAGATGTGAAACTAGTTAAAAGCAACTATTAGTATGTGGTACATTTAAAAATGATGGACGAGGAAAACATACAACAAGACTGCAGAGAAACTCTAAAGAAACTGAAAAGGTAAAGATCAGATGAAAATTGCCGTACTGTCAGTAGCCAACAATCAATTCACAGACTAATTAGAAGAAAATTTTAGTAAGATGATTAAGAACCTATTTTTTAATCAAAATGTCATAACATAATGTTACAAATACATCAGCAATGATTTGGGTTCAGATAATGTGTGTGTCAGTGATTTTCAAAAACAATCACAAGCATTGTAAGTTAAAAATTCATTTTTCTTTGAATTTCCCTCGAGTGACTTTGATTATTCTTTCTCTGGATTCTTCGATTGAAACACTTAATATAGCTAATATGGTTATTTACTGATATTACAAATAACATATTAATATTAAGTGATGTAAAGTTTTGAAATAGCTAGAAAGATATTCTTACCAATATGTTTGATTTTTTTTGTAAATGTTCTGGGAATTTTCATACATATTTGACTTTCGAAAAATGAATAAGGCTCATACTTCAAATCTATACTCTCTCCAGTAGTATCTAAAATCAAGAAAAGATTAATGTTATAGTTTCATTTATGTTAATGTACAATTTATATTTATGGAATCTCATGTTATCAAGATTGCCACACAACGGAGTTATATAAAATTCTACTTAAACCCCATACAAAGTTGTATAAATCTTAATGCAAGAAGCTAAAGGGGAAATCTAAAATAGCTCTGCGTAATTATGCTGCACGAGTGATGAATCCATTTTCTATTTACTGGGTTGTGTGGCTCGCCTTATTCTGGAGAATGAATGATCTCACAAAATTTGGTTATTTAACTGTTCAATTCTAGCTTAATCAAATTATGAATGAAACAGATGCTATTTTTGCTATGCTATATTAGTACAATAAATTTTCTAATACTAATTGGTAAATATAAAATATTATATAACTTTTCTGGTTTTGCTCTATAATAAATGGAATTTCTAATCCAAAATTAGTATATTAGAATTGAGAAATTTGATATAATTAATTTGCACATTAAACTGATATACAAGCACAAATTTTTTTTTGTTTTTCCGAATGGCTTTGGATATAAAGTGAAATTTTTAAAAATTGATTTGTGATTTTTTCCAGGTAAAGTTTTATGCTATAACATAGTTATCAACTTTTTTATTTTTTCATTTGTTGGATCATAGTATAACCGTATTTGTTCTGTTTCCTTAGAATTTTAATACAAATTTGTTGATTTTCATGCAGATTTCTCAAAAATGTTATGTTTTGTAATCTATAAAACTCATTACAAAAATCATTTTCCAAACACGGATTTTTTATCTATATTACAATAATAAAGAAACTTCACAAAATATGCGTTGATTTGGAGGTAGTTCTTGTATTTGATGTCTTTTGTGTTTAATGGAATGATATTGATATAGCAATATTAATAACAGATCATGTACATAGCTCTTTAATTTATTTATTAAAGATATCAACTTAATGGAATTTTAATTTTATAAAATTACTTCTGTAAATATTTTCTTACTTACATTTTTCTCTTCGTACTTTATCTTCATACTTTCGTTCCTTTGCTACTTTTTCTTTGGTTATTTGTTCTTTATCTGCTACAGTAGCTGGGCAAAATCTACCTGTTGTTGTATTTATTACTGATGGGTAATGATCGGTTTTCCAGGAACCTAGAGTAGTAAATGTAATGAGTAAATGTTATGTTTTACAATCAATAAAATTTTAAATGTCTCCAAGTATTATTAGCTTATGTAGATACAAAACTTACCTTTCCCATCCAGTGGACCGATAACAGTGTTGTCTTTTAATTTGTTTGTAGGTGAAAAATTGTCCGATTTTTGTTTCGTTATATATACATAATCAAATTGTCTATAATGCCCTGCCAAGAAAGTAAAGGTTTCTACATTAGAACCAAATATGGAAATGTTTTTCAAACGAAGACAAAATAAAAATAAAAATGCAATAAGACTATTTGTAATAATAAGATTTTCAAATTAACTTTTGCCATTTTTCTACTTAACAGTGAATGTAAATTTTGTTTAAATATAGAAATAGTAATATAGAATAAAACTCAGGTGAATGTGTGTTTTATTTTGTAAGATCCCTAACCGATTTATAATAAAGTTACTTGATTACCACGATACAATCAGTGCAATCGTTGAGAAAATGGCAAGCGGTTGGTATATTTTTATATATTTCACTAGAGTTATTGCTCTCTGGCTATTCAGATTACTTTATCACAAATATATTGGTAATTATTTTACAAAATAGAATTTGGTTAGATACAATCGAGAGAGTGATAAAAACTGTGTAATAGGTAAAATTGTATAGAACATGTGTTCATGAAATAAAGAATCTTTATTAAAATCAAGCTTAGATCTATATATTGTTCCGGTTCTTATTTCATTCTACTGACGTTATTGATGGGAATATTAAAATTGCACATACTAAATGACAAAGTAAAAATTTTTAATTAATTATCCTTAACTTCATTGTGATAAATAATATAATAAATACTTACATTGCGCATAATTTCTTTTTTCAGGTGACAGCTTTCTAGCGAAACGCTTTAGAGCTAAAATTAAATAAAAAACATTTGGTATTATTTGAAAAACAGCTATAACAGAGCATTACCATCTTATGGTTATATTTTTGAAAACTCGATCACTAATATTTATCAAAACATTGATGAAATGTAATTTTATATTTAGAGAAATGTGTTAATATTTTATAAGTCGCCTAGTCACAGACACTTAGTAAAAACAAGTGAAAACATACCTAATTATAAAAAGTATATGTAACTGTAAGTATTTTTTAAATTTTTACTCATATAATTTATCAATATGAATTATAAAATGAAAAGCATTAGAGCCAGAAATAGACCTTTCGGGAAGGTGAAAATTCATTCATAAGAAACAAGTTATTTATTTCTTCAAATCCATTAAATTTATATATCTGGAGTAAACGTAACAAAAAAGTAACTCGGTAATTGATGTCTTAAAAAATTATTTAATTCAAGATAAACACTTACCTCGTTTCTCGAGTTTTCGGCTCGTTTTAGACATTTTTCAATTCTAATTCTGGGGATATAACTTTTATCGTCCAAATATTTTTTGATCCTTTCTTCCCTATTATCTGGTGCTTTGTCTTCACTTTCTGGAATTGTAATCTTTTAATAATTCAAAGTAATTACATAGATTGAAATATTAATGCAGCCAAGGTGCTAATAAGATGTATTTAATTTATAAAAACAGAATAGTTACATAACAATAAATTCAGCATATTTACTTGAAACAATCCGGGATAACTTTTTAGTCTGAAGAATCGTTTTATTTATGAGCATTACACTTTTATTAACAATTCAAAAGTGTACACGTAATTTTAATGTTGTTGAAACATGAGATAAAAAGAAGTGATGAAATTTGATTATATCAATATAAAGATAAAAATAAGCTTAGTCTCTTTTCTGTAGTTCCAAAGTGAAAAGATATTAAATTATTCCATTAAGATAAAGAAGATGAATGTAAAATTCGCCTTGGCTACAATTTTAATATTTCTGCAAAATGAAAAAAATGAAAAAGATGGCTTTCCAGCATAAGAGGATGCTGTGATTATGTTTGAAGAAATTACAATATTGCTGTTCACAGCGTAATAGGGAAACTATTTCAAAAATAGTTTCTGATGAATTAAAATACAGGTAGGTACATATAAAGGTGTATTCAGTAAAATCATTTGATGTTTATCGATCTAGCAGGGTATAATTATGAACCGAAAACAAGCAAAGAATGAAATTACTATTTTGATTCCAAATATTTAATTTTTTTAAAAAATCCAATTTTCAAAATGGTTGTCCCCATTTTTTTAAAAGTTAATATTTCATGCTATCAAAGTTTAAGATAAAGTTAAGATACTAAAGGTTCATTGTAAACAACGAGTTGTCAATTTCTTAAAATATTCTAGTCTCTTCATTAATATGTGTTTTATAAAAACAAAGAGTTTTTATTATTTTTTTTTCAATCTGAAATGCACTGCTTACGTTTTGAGAATTCAAAATCCATCGCACTTATACATTTTAAGTAAAACTTCACTTACAAATACATATTTTTGGTTATTTTTAAATTTATTTTTTTTTATTTCGTAAATTTAAATTAAAATGGAATATTTTAATACAAATCTCTTATAGTGAGCTATGGTCCCGCATAAAATTAATTTGTGTGCTATATTATTTTAATTTCAAAAAAGTTCGTAAACTTTCGATTTTTTTTCGTAAAAATACAATTAAGCTTAGAAGATATCTTAAACAATTCGGAGAATTTCTACCATACAATTAAAAATACTCACTAAATTTTACCGTCAATTTTATCCGTTTTTGTTATGTTTTAACTCGGCACGTTTGTGGAGTCACTATCACGTGTGTTTATCACGTCACTCCACAAGTAAAATGAAAGGTTTGTAGTTTGTTTTATCCTAACGGTGCAATGTCACAAAAAGTAATGAATGAATGTGTCGTAAGCGCTCGTTGTTTTATATCAGCTATCGCCTGCGTTCGTAAGCTCTATTACGTCAATTGTGCAATACGCTGAAATGTTTTAATAATTTTGGTTTTGACTTTTGATTATTTCTGCTTTTTGAAAGAATTTTATTTCAAGTTTAATTTGTTTTAAATAATTTATAATTGAAGCTGACATACAGAATAAAATGCAATTTAGTACGAGTTACACTAGCATACCACTCCCCGCTTGTTTCTCAAAAAACAAAAGTAATTATTAGTTTATTGAAAAATGTCGAATCGAACGGACGTATTTCGTTATCTATTACAACTTTTACATCTACAAATTAGTCTTTGTTAATATTCTAGACTTTCTAATCAAAAACGTATTTAATTCTTTAAGCATTAGTTTTCATAAATCGAAGTAGTTTTTCAATTATAAGTTACACAGCCTTCTGTAACTGTAAATATTGTAAAGTTGATTAACCGTATCGTATCTATTCTGTGATTAACCTAACATTTGCGGAAATAAAGGTTCGTTAACGTCATAGAACAATGTCATTTAAAACTGATTCCTGGCCATAAAATGTAAATACCTAAATCTTAATTTTATCAGAAAGTAAGATTTTTATCTAAATAGGTGCATTACTTATTTTAATATTGCCGTAAGATATTTACATGTTTTCGAAATATTTTTACTATAGTTGCAATACCTGTGCTAATAAATTAACAGTATGAGACAAAACACATCAAAAATACGTTTAACACAGATAGTCTTCTTGTCAATGAATGGATATTAAGAAAAATTATGTTCAAAAAAAGTATTATAATTATCGCAAAGTTACTTTTAAGGGCTGCGAAAAATTTAAAGTTTGTCTTTATATTTTTACAAAAATAATAAATTGTATTACTATCCATCATTATGGATTAATCTAGTTATAATTTGCTGGGTATTATTATGAATATATTTCATAACAGAAGAAGACGGGTGCGTAATTAAAACTTTACGCGTAACACTAAATATAGATTAATCAGCTTATTTCCTGATTATATTACGCCGAGCGCTTACATTTGTTTATTTGATTGAGTTTCCATAATAGGAAAACAAACAGGGAATTCCGTACGCGTGCCACACGCGTTCGGTTTTTTTCAAGGACAAGCAAGCATTAACTTCCGAATCAAATGGATGAATAATAACCCAAACAGAAAAAATAACGTGTCTTGTGTGTATAACATTTTGTAATGATTGTGTGCCGTTGAACCGGCCGTTTTATTAAGAAACCAAATCAAGGTAAACTAATGTATGTTGCTGACTTAAAAAAACAAATTATACTTGCGTATAGTGATGACAGAATTATAACGTAACAGGTATGAATAACACAATATTGATTGGAAGGAATATATTATTGCGAGTTACAAATAGAATGTTATTGAATAACGATACGCTTGGCTAACATGTTAAAATATTATGTTACGGTCTTAGAATATAGAGTAATCCAGAAACGCATACGCACAAATCTCTTTTCTTCGGGGTCGCGGTGAAGCCAAAAATCGGTGGAGGGGGCACCGCACTCCGCCTACTAACGCCACCCGGCCCCCCCGACGCGCATGATATTACTAGCAGAATAAAATTACCCACCAACTGCAGTAAATCGACGTATATAAATATATTTGCTTGGGGCAGTACGATTCACATTTGCATCGATTGATACGGTCAGGGCTTGGCTTATATGAAGTATTATTAAGGCCGCTATGTTAAATTTCTAATATGTTTATTCTGACCACAACCAATGACCAAAGTATTTAGATTAAAATTATTTCAAAACTTTGTCACATTTTACCATTTTATTGATAAAAATGAGTATTAAAATACATTATTGTTAAACATGTGTGTGTGTGTATGTGTGTGCGTGAGCGTATGCGCGTTTGCGTTCGCGTGCGCATGTACGTATGCGTGTGTGCGTGAGAGTATGTGTTTACATTACATTAATTTTTTGATTTTTGTATTTTGCCGCCTTTTTTCTGTAGTAGAAGCAGGAAAAGTACATTTTTTGTTTTCATTTGTATACTGCCCAACGGTCTATTTCTAATAAATAGTTTCAAATATAATTTGAAACTATTTATTAATATAAATTAGTGACAATTGTATATTTTACTTAGTACGGACTATTCATTTTTATTATGCATGCCATAAGTAGAGAAAATCTTGAAAATAGTGTCTTCAGTGGTATAAATAAAACTAATGTTTTTTCTCAAATTTCTAGTTTAATTTTAAACAAATTAAAGCAATAAAAATAATTTTAAACAAACCAAGCTATAATTTACAAATAAAATTTTACATTTTTCAATATCGAGCAATTAAGTTAAATTTGGGTAAATAATTTTTTAAGAGGTGACAACACCAATAAAAGTGGCGCGCTTCTGTTAATAATAATCTACTTCGATATTTTAAAATTGCATAGTTAATTGAAAATGAAATTAAGTAATACTATTTATATATGAAAAGTAATTCCCATTTGTTTCTTTTGCAGTCCAGTGATATTTTTGCAGGTGAAAATAGCACATGCCGGCATTTTAAGCTATATTGTTACATAACCTTTCAGAGCTGTGTCTTAAATTGCACTGACAGCCGCGTTTTGATCAGTGTTGCCTGCCAACTCCAATAAATCAAAGTCGCTAGGGGCAATACCTATTTCTACCAAGTGGGAGTCATATAATATATATATATATATATATATATATATATATATATATACATATATTTATATATATATATATATATATATATATATATATATACATATATATATATATATATATATATATATATATATACATTTTCTTTTTACTTTTACATGTACCAACTGGCAAAATGTAAAAAGAAAATATACTTACCATACTTTTCCTACGTCACATGCCATCAAATTTTCATATAATCTGACTGAACTTAACCGTTATCGTTAGCCATTATCTATCTCTCTCCCCTCTATCCCTTTCTCTCTCTCTCTCTCTGTCATACATTTTATACTTATTCATGATTTTACGCAAATAGAGATGGAAATAACTGTTATTTCTCCATACCTGTTATAATGAATAATAACATTAATCACTAACATAATATCATACCTGTTAAAAAAGAACATGTTATTGGATGTTATCATCAAAATAACTTTTGTTCAATACGTTCTCAAACGATATGTTCCATAAAATTAATTTTTCTTTCTGTGTGTGTATACCAAATATGCATTGTATAGCAATACCACAAATGCTATCTATATTAAATACATATATCTGTCTGTTTGTAGCTCGAGAACCGCTAGTTAAATTTTAATGCGGTTTTCGATAGCATATAGGTAATTTTTGTGAACGACTTTTCATACACATTTCCTTAACTTCGTAGTAATTAATAGTTTATAATCATTCGGTAAAAATTCCATGTCGTTCGATAATGTTCCATCAATACGAATCAAAACAATAAAGCATAAAACAGATAATACATAAAACAATGAATTGCATTAAAAGAAGAAATACGCTTATTCAGAAGACGAGTGACGGCCGCTGCTTGACAATAAAGCAATATTATATTTTAACATTACGCTTGGTTAATGATCTTAATAACATAATACGTTCATTCCAATCGGTAATAGGTATTAATCACATAACAGGAATAGGTATTAATTTTAACATTTTACTAAAAGGATTATTACTTTCGGTAAAATTCGGTGTCATTTGGCGATGTTCGGTAAATGTGAAACGAAAGGCAATGCGAAAAAAACGTGCTGTCTCGTTCTCTCTTTACTCAGCGAGTGTCAACCATTGTACGGGCGCTGCTTGACAATATCGTTGAATTGAATACTCCGGAAGGCAAAAACACACGTGATAGTGTCCAAAAAAACAACGCATAAAATTCGTAGTATCAAAACCAGTCTTGCTCATTTAGCGACTTGTCGTTAGAAATGACGACTTTTGCTTAAGTATATACTCAATAAAATAAAATACTAAATTTTTTTAATAATTAAGTTACTTTAAATATCTACAACTTAGCGAAAAATTGTTGATTAAAAACCAAAAAAGCTAGTTTAAAGTTGAGATTTTGTATTTTGAATACTTTCACTCAAATTGTAACACATTCTTTATAGTTTTTAATGTATTTTCATCTGTTTCCCTTATCGAATTGTATATTAATAAATATTAAAACAATCCTGATTTTTTTTTATCAACTTTCAAACGTACGGAATGAAATAATTTTTCATAAAATGCATCGAGTATATTTCAAAGTATGGGCGATTTATTTCAATTTTGTTTTTTACTAAACATTCTCCGGCCACTTATTTATGAAATTTGCTGTCAAGTAATAAAACCTAATTTTTAAATTAGAATGCTCGTAACTCGTGAACAAGCGATTTAAAAACAACAGCACAGGATTTTGAAAAGCTATAAATGTTATTTCTAAAATGCTGCAACTCGATATTTTTGGTCGCAATATTCATTTTAAAATATTTGCACAATCGTATTTTTACATTTCTAATCAAATTATCGACTTATGGTTTTTAAGTTCTTTGCCTTGCATCCGATTTGGTCAAATTTGCACTAATCTTAAAAAAAACAAACAATACCTCGATTTCAGTGCATTTTGCAGAAAGTAATTTTTTTCTATTTTTCTTTTTTAAATTGAAATAAAACTTATAATAAATAATGTTTTGAACATTAGTACATTTTGGATAAAGTATTTAATTCAAGTTAGCAAAAATCGGGTGCGGTTGTGATGCAACTACAGTTCCAATCTCGCGGTCGATTTGCTTTTTCAAAATTTACGAGTCCCAACGAGATTCCCCGTATCCAAATGGAAATTCTAGATAAATTGTATAAAGATTCAAATCCCTCACTAACCCCGTTTATTAAAATTCTTCTCTCCCTCTCTATAGTGTCCCATTTGACTCGGTATTTCACAGGCCGAATATAAATTTGTGTTTTGGATTTTGATAAGGAGTCTAAAAATGCTAATTCGCTGTTCAATTCTATCTTGAATTCTTTTTGGATTGATTGGACGCGAATATACATCATGCATCAAAAACCCTTAGAGATGGCTATGTCAGAGCGTCATTTTACTCTCCATCCACTGCTCATTCAGCATACTTTCGCCTTTCTAAGGAGTGTTCGGTATTCTCCGGGGAATGCCGTGCTATTGTGGAGGCCTTGAATTATGCTCTACCCAAAAAGATTCGCAGACTCCTTATCTTTTCTGACTCCTTAAGTTGTTTACAGTTCATTCTCGCTAATCCATTTTCTACGAACTGTGGCTACCTGATTTCGAACTGTGGCTCCCGGATTAAACAACTTACGTTTGATTTGGAGAGATCGGGATCCAATGTCGTTCTTGCATGGATCCCTAGTCACTGTGGCATAGTAGGTAATGAAATAGTCGACGCAAAAGCTTGGTGTGCCGCCGTGAACGGGGATCCATGTTTCACTATTAATTTCATTGAGGATCTCCTTCCCATGATTTGTTTCTGAATCACATCTGACCGATAGAGGGCGTGGGAAAGATCATCCCAGATTACAGGTGCCATCCAATCTTTTATACCCACTTTCTTTTATACCCAGATCCAATCTTTTATACCCACAAAAACTTGGTTCTCAACATTTACTTTCTCTCGAAAGGAATTCTCTGTGGTATCTCGCATGTGTTGGGGTCATTGTTCTATTCCTCCCCATTTGGCTAGACTACGGGTCAGATAATCTCCAATTTTGCAATTGTGGGCTTGGAGAAGGCGATCTAAATCATTTCATTTTTTCATGTCCATTGAATAATAGATTTCCTTCGTTTATTTCCAAATTATTAAAATATAAAATTAAATTACCCATAAACATAAGATCACTTTTATTTATTGCCAACAAATCCATTTTATGATTAATTATTCAGTTCATAAGAAAGAACGACATCAAAATATAGAATTTTTCATATTTATATTCTTGTTTATTTTTGTTTTTATGTTTGTATATTTTTATATACTTATTTTGTACTCTCTGTATATTATAATGTCATTTTCTTCTTTTTGTTTAAATGTAGCCAACTTCTTATTTAATTTTTGTTTTATTGTATAGTTTATCCTTTGTTAACAAGCAACAATGACAAATATCTGAAATACTTAATCAGTGTTGCTTAGCCTTTTTTTCCACACTCGATATTGGCAAAGGTTCTCTCTGGAGAGAAATAACGCTATATAACGGTACTTAACAACGGTAGACGGATGTTAATTTATTTTTAATGAATTTGTTGTAAAATTATAACTAGGTCTTGATATTTTCCACAAAATATTTTCTTATATATGCTGAATAATAACACCAACGGCACTGTTTGATACGAAACTTATTATGGTCAATGACTGGAACCACTGAAAATTTGTGAAACATAATAACCACTGAAATTTGTGTCCATAATGATAATTTTATTTGGACTTTCCACCTAGCCATCAAATTCATTTAGAATTTAAATTAAACAAATTATATTTATATTAAACAAAATAAATAATTAGTGTCCAAGTGTGCCCAAAGAGTCGTTTTGACGGGCAGGCAATGGAAAGGGAATAATGTATTCCTATAGGAATTGTGATGGCAAATAAAAATTTACTTAGTAATAAATAATATTACATTTCCTCAATATTTTTCAAATCTAAAAAAAACAAGATTTCATGGAAACATAAATATTTAATGGGAAACCCCTTTTGTCTGAATTGGTTTAATTTTGTCTAATACCGTGATCAGGGTAATGAAGTAAGGTTTATCTACAAATTTTTGTTGTGTGTATTGTTAATTCTATTTAGTTCTTTTTATATTTTTCTACTCTATGAATAAGAGAATGAGTTTACAATAGTTGACATAAATAAGTAATGTTGATTTCAAATTTACAAGTGTTACAATACACTATTTCGATGTTTATTTTCATGATATCACCTAAGTTAACATTACGTCTCGCTTATGTATATATGTATTAATTCAAAAATACTTACTTTTCTATTCTATAACAAAAATGACTTAATATTTTTACAAGACGAAATATATAATTATAGATAATTTTTTAAATATTGAATATATTTGGCGTTAATTTTGTAGAAATTCATTATTCACAATTAAATGAAACTACGTGATGTAGTATTATTTCTACTTTCTTTAATTTCTTTACCACGTGCATCTTTGCTAATATCTTCAGGTGGGATATTAGCAAAGATGCATGATTAGAAAGAAGATATCTTTGCATTAGCAAAGATATCTTCTTTCTCAGGTGGATCTTCAGGTGGGATATTAATCCCGCCTGAAAATGTTGTAATACAACGAAACCTAGGTCGTGGTAAAGAAATTAAAGAAAGTAGAAATAATACTAGATCACGTAGTTTCATTTAATTGTGAGATAATTTTTTAATTATGATTATTCAACAAATAATAATTACAATTTTCGCTATTGATACCCTTCAATTAAATAAAATCTTTCCGTGTAATATTTTGCAATATATTTACATATATCATCAATTACTTGCATTCAAAAACTTGTTAAGACGAAGTATTATTTGCAATATGAGCATTCCGTATACATTTAATCGCTTATATACATTAAAGCATACGTAGTATTTTTATTAAAATATTTTAAAAATATTATTTCTCATGTAAATATATAAATATGTAGATTAGTATATCTTTCACGGACATAATAAATATACATTTTAAAATACAAATTTCTTTTTGTAGTTGGTTTGTATGGAGTTGCTGCAAAACCTTTTACGAACTGGACACGTAACTCTATTCAAAATGACCACTTTAAAGTTTAATATTTTATAAGTGGATCCCTCTATCGAAAAAGTGTACATATTCTCAGCATTTTTGATAGATCTGTCCAACAGTACCTTACACAATGGAGCTTGCAAATAAAAAAAATTCACCTCCACTTTACAGATAATAAAAAAATTTTATTTAGTAGGTGTTAAAAATATGTTGCCAAGTTTCATTTTCAATAGCAATAATAATCTGAGAGTAAAGCTGCTGTGACATACAGATGGATAATCACAGTAGATTGGCATTGTATTTTAATGCCTAAAATATATAAGAAACCTACCTATCCAACATATTAAATCTTATTAAATACGTAAAATAAGTAAAATATCATTTAATAAATAGAATGACTTTTAGTTATATATTTAATTTTTGCTTTAATGGACAATTGCCCTCTTTGCTTCTGCTTGTAGGTGATTATCATTAGCTGAAGTTCGTTCTTATATACTTTGAATGATATTTTAACAGAAGTTTTCTACTATGTCACATATATTTTTTTTGCGTAAAATCTGCAAAAAACACACATCAACGTCTTTTATGTATAAGAACTATGAAATATCTTATCAAACAACTAAAATAAAAGTTTATGATCGGAACATTCTCATTAGAAATATATAAAATATTATGACCAACTTACTTCTGCTCGTACACATGTAATGACTGTTTCATCCCTTATGTTATCTAGAAGTGAAACTTTTTAAAAATACCCCACGATTTTTAAAACATTTTTGCATATATCTACATCTAACTGGAAAACATAATGATGCCAATATAATGTAACTTAAGGCTAATTCTGATTTTATTTAATTTATATTGTTTACAACATTTTTATACATATTTTATTTGATTTGAATCGGGTTTTTTCGCGGTAATTATATATTTAATGAGTAAACCTAGATATTATATACTGTGCAACCAGTCAGAAACGTCGGGACATAGTGAGTACTTAGTATATAATATCTAGGTTTACTCATTAAATATATAATTACCGCGAAAAAACCCGATTCAAATCAAATAAAATATGTGTTCGAATCGCGAAAGTTTGAAAAAGTCAACATTTTTATAAATTATATTTTCATCAACTTTTTCAATAATTCTATAAAAGAAATGAGATATTATTTCGTGTTTCGAAAATTTCAGAGCAGTAAGATACAATGTGTTAGGATAATTGAGTTGTATAATTCCAAAACCTCCCCTTAGAATTACTTCCAATGGCTGCTGGATCCACTTCGATCAATCCTGATGCACTATTGTGAAGCGTCCAATATGGCACATCAATGCACAACTGTGTCATTATTATTGTCTGTAACTTGCGTCTTTTAAATTATAAAAGCAGCTCTTAATAAAGGAAGGAAAAATAATGTGAGCTGAATTTGTGGAGAAAAAAGAAATTGAAGGGAGAAAGGTACGTCAAAAATTTTTTTTGGTTACTATGGCTTTTATTTATTTAGTAAGGTAATGCAGCATGTTTTGCTATCATCAATTTTTAACTGTTAAGCAATTCGCAACTTATTATGTGCATAGTTGCAATTACAATCACCATCATTTTAAAATGCATATATTGATAAATTATAAATAATATTTTTAAAACCTTTGGGTAGATTCGTAGATATATATACCCAATCTAAAAAAAATAGTATTTTTGTAAACTACTTGTCCATTGAATCTTGACAGTCGATATAAATCTCCGATTTCTTTTTAATTTTTTATTACTGCTCAACCCCTGTGTATTGTGATGATATAATGTTTATTTTTGAAGTTGAAAAATTAACTTTGTAACACAAAAAAATCATCAAAAACGAACGTGTTGTTACAGAGAGCAAACATTTCAACAAACAAACAAATTTTACAGCTTTTTTATATTAATATGGATTTATAAAGATTAATAGGTAAAATAATTTTTTTTAGATATACGCCAGAAAATTGGTCTCTTTTTCCAAAGTGCAAACACAGTACAAAAAATTTGAAGTGTGGTTCCTTAACAATGATTAGTTTTGATGAACATACAGAATCAATACTATGCAAAAAATAATAAAATACATCAAGATAATTTGATTTTAAAGTACTGTAAAACAAATAATGGTTCAAAGACATTGAATTAAACTTGGAAGTCGAGGTTACTAAAATATAAGTACAAAATACTTTCTTTTTTAAAAAAAGAAATAGAAGAAATGCGAGCTTTAATATCAGTTTTATGTCGATTCTGAATATGAAAAAAGATAGAATTATTGGCATATTACAACGATCACATAAATCATCAGATGCATTAGCAAAGGAAACCAAAGGTGGAGATTATCAACCTCAGAAAATGACGGAAAGTGTATTGCCATCCACAACTTCACACAGTCTTTTGAATGTAGAGAATTGCATTATTGTAAAGGAAAATCAACTGGTAGATACACTTTGGGCTGTGAGCCTGATATTTGAAAAATGTAGAATATGCATAATAGTAGCGCACTTCCTAAAAATAAAGTAAGGCAATAATTTTTTACTAAGAAATTAAATACAAATTATAATATTGATTTTGGAAGCCCTCATACCAATGTATATTCCCGCTCTAACAAATTATTGGAGAATATAAAGGTGGCTAAGACAAATGAAGATAAACAGTCTTTAATGGTCTCTAAATGAGCGTATAGTTAAAAAGCCAAAGCGTTTTATTGCTTACTAAAATTAATGATTACAGAAAAATAATGACACTCTCTTTTGACTGCCAGAAAAATCATTGCCTACCAAAATATCCTAATCACTCTGCGTACTTTAGTAGGTAATATAATTTGTATAATTTCACTATTGTAATTGACGTTTCTAAATGAAAATTGACAAATGAAAATGTGATTCGTTATTATTGGTATGAAACATAGAGGCCCAAGGGATCAAGAGATTGCGAATGCAATTTACCAGGACATATTAAAATATTGAGGTTTTTAGTAACAGCTGTGGTGGCCAGAATGAAAACTCAATATTAATTGGTATTGCAAGTGGTTGTACTCGTTTGTACCCTCTCATGTAAAGAAAATGAAAATTATATTCCTGATTATTCGGTCATTCCTTTTTACCAGCAGATAGAGTTTTCGCAAAAATAAAAAATATATTCGAAGAAAAGAAATAGTCACGAAGACTGCAGAATATGTTGCTATTTTAAGCCAATATGAAAAAACCACTTTATCTAATGATGGAAGTGCCTGTTCTAATTCGGAAAAATGTAATTAAACTAGGTTTTTTTATTTAAAGGAAAAAAAATAACATTGCTGTGCAAGAAGGAAATTACAGAATTGAAAGAAACAATAAAAAGATTAATGATGTCTGCAAATGACTGCAGAAACATTATGGTGAGAATTGGTACGACTCGTCAGATTTAAGCTATTACTATAGTGAACAAGCTTATCTTAATGAAAAAGCAACAAACAACTAGTGTGTTGTTTGTTGCTTTTTCATTAAGATAAGCTTGTTGAGTATAGTATGAGCTGTGTGTGTGCAAGGAAATGAATATTTTATATAATTTACTTAACTTCCTCATAATTGTATAACATTGAAATAAAAATATATTTAATATTAATATTTATACATTGTATTATTTGCACAGCAAAGAAAAATATGACTCACTATAAACGCCGCTAAATCCATCCCTAGTTGCATTGAAAATCCACTGGTTCTGCTGGTTAGTTACAATACAAGCCAAATCTATTTTTAAAATAAATTTGGCGTGTATTGTAACTAACCATTATTAATAAAACAGATCACAAATATTGTTATCTATTTATTCATCAGAATATAAAAAACAAGCTAATAAACAAATTAAATTATTTTTGCTGATAAAATAACTAAATTTTATATAGATAAGGACCTAGGGTAAATAAATCCACTTTTTGCTTCTACTGATAACAAGTTGAGTGTGAACTTGGTGGATATTGGAATTATATGACTCAATTATAAATAGTGTGCACAAATAGGATTGTGATAGCTTTAGCAGCAGCAATTTGTTCAGGTATAGAGAATCTTTCGGAGTGTTTGTATAATAATGATGTAGTTTTCCTTGACTATGTCAGGTATTAACTGTCGACCTAACAGTGCTTGCAGAGCTATCAAAATGGCAATAGTCACTTGTTGACTTTATAACTAGACCCCATATAGCACCACTCAGCTTTTCTTTGAATGTTTTATCTTTTTCTTTTTGTGTGAAGTTAAAATTAAAACTTTTATTAGAAAGTTTCAATAGAACTTGTTAAGAAGTGAAAAATTTTGATAAATTATAAACTTATTATATCATTATAATGTACTGTATGATTTCAGCATCAAATATCTCTAGTTGAATGAAAAATAGTGTATGATTCCTTTAAGAATAATTTCCCCTATAATTCATGGATTGTATGTTGTTTATAAATTAGAGTACTAATATTTTTGTTTCAACATATTAAGAAACTCTCCTTCTGTACAATGTTGCCTTAATATAAGTATAAATATATAGTTGTAAATCAAAACGTGTTAATGTTAAAGAAGTAGAAATAAAACTATGTTTGGTTTAGAATATTTTTATTCATACCAACCAAGTATAAAAGATTCAACGTAGAAGAAATACTTGTATTGGTTAATGTATGTATGTTTTGTTTAAAGTAATATTTATTCCACTGAGATAACGATTTATTATATCTTTTCGGGTATTATATTTTGATTATAGGTATCAAGAATTTAATTTTCCTACTTCGATGTATTGTCTGTTTGAGTTCTCTCATACATTAATATTTAAAAAAACTTCATCTAAGTTTGAATTTATTTTTAAATTTTAAAATTTAAAATGACTCGTTTGTTTCTTTGCTTTTTAGAGCTTGATTACTATGATACGTTAAAGACTAAATAACTTATTCAAGTGAACCATTTAAATAATAGATTGCTTTTTCATATCACAGAGACTTAATTTATAAATAAATATCATTCTGTTTAGTAATATATTGCAGCTAAGTTTTTGTTTCTCGCTTTGGCTCGTGAAATACTCCTCGCCTTGATTTCAGATGCGCTTGGATGAAGCTGCAATTAAAAATGTTTATATTTTTATATTACTAAATAAGTAGATTTACAAAATGGTTTGTCTTTATCAATATAATAATATTTATATGTCTACCTTCTTAACTGTCGAAACATTCCTTGGCTTATCTTCAGATGTATTTTGGTCATCCTGTAAATAAAGATTTTAATAGTATCACATAATTAGGTTAGAAAAAAAATCAATGCGAGGAAACAAAATTGTCAATAAATTAACTTGTCTTAATGACAAAAAAGAATCTGTTTTTTCATCTATTAACATCATTCAACAAAACTTAACATTTAAGAAAATTTTACATATATAATCTAAATACTGGTGGCGGTATCTAAATACTAAAAGCACAAGTTCATAATCTAACAGCAGCTAAACAAAACTGGTGCTTGTGTATTCTTATCGCAAGTTTTAACCGAATGTTGATTTATAAAAAAATATATAATAATAACTTGTAAGAGATATTTGTATTAAATCTATTTATTCATGTTTCTTGGGCTTATATCAGTATCTGTTATTCATGTTTACTTTATGTATTTTGTTTAAAAATTATACTGTGTAAATGTTGTACCTTTTTCACACAATCCTTGCATTGAGTTTTTCGGTTTTGTAGATGCCCCATTAGTAGGGCAGATTGAAGAAGGCTTGTTCCAAAGGAAATTTGTAGACCCGAACCAAGTGCGGTCGCTAGTCTGTGGTAGCGCACATGAAGATTCCATTGATCCAGTTCTATTCTTTCATCACCCACATATACTCGTTCCACAGGAGTCACTCCTTCCTACAATAGAATAAGACCATAATAAATGATGACGAACTAAGATGACACAATCTTAAATATGTCTTATTAGATATATTGACGTATGTTGAACCTTTCTAGTAAAAAAATGGTATCAAATATTCCATCTGCTATATTTTACACATGGATTAAAATCAATTTTTCAGTGGCAATTAATCTTAATACTGAAGTGATAATAATATTTGAATAATTTTCTAATATAAACTTGGATTGTAGATCTTATTGAAAAAAGCAAACATTTATAACTTAAAGACAAAAGTTTTAAAATATTCTAAAGGCAAAACTTTCAAATAAATTTAAAAAAAAATCAGTCAACATTGTTTTAAACCTACTATATTCTTAGTTTATAAGTAGGCAACCTACGTACTAAGTTTCATTAAAACAGCTTCAGCAGTTCAGAAGTAATTTTAAAAATTTCAGATGGTTTGTAACCTTTTAAGTACCTTCCCTCATTTATGTTTAAGTAGGGTTAGAAATGAGAAAGAAATGCCCCTCACTTTCTCCACTAATTTTTGAAATCCTAGTGATCCTAAATAATTTAATATGGATATTTTGTAATATTTGACGTTTTAAGAGGTGGGGCTGGAGAGCCAAGAACCGTGCAGTAATTGTTTCTTTAGTTAGAATGTAGGATGAAATTCTAGGGAAATCCATAAAAAGTATAGAAAAATTCACATTACTTTCGTTTCATATTGTGGTAATAAGAATTTCCATTTGCTATATGGGAATAAAGGTGGCTTAAAAGGACTTGAGAATATTTGCTAAGGAGTAAAGAGCAAGTATGGAAAAATTTGAGGAAAATTAGTTAAAAATTGTAGGAGTCTATAAATATACACAATGTATATAACATTAAGTTTTATATATAAAGACTTAAAAGCACTGTGTATTATATATTTAAGTACCATCAATTTACATAAATAATAACAACTTATGACAATTACCTCAAGAAACTTAAGAATATCTCTGAATAATGCTCTTTGGGTCTTGCGATCTTCCTTCGATCTGAAATATGAATTAATACATAAATAAAATTAAATCATTTAAACAAGATTTACATACATTTTAAACATACTTTTGTTAGCTTTACTTATATATATCTACGTATGTAAACAAATCCATCAAGTCATCTTCTCCCACTTTTAATTGTCGTATTGGTTAATATAACTGTACAATAATAAGATATCATCAAATTGATGTGATGATGGAGGAAGGAGGTTGCGATGGGGACTTCTTGATGGCTAACAAGTTTGGGCACATTTTATTTGTTTCAATAAGTTCTTTAGCTGCAAAAGTGTTTTTTCCAGTTTTTCCAAACTATATATTATAAATATGACTAGAGACTTACTTAAATCTGCTGGGTTCTTTAGCCAGCTGCTTGACATCCATAACGATAGTAGTCAACTCGTCTTGACCAAATTTTTCAGAAAACTCCAAACCCATTTCGTAGACAAGTGATAGTGCAATACCTGCTGACTTTTGCAATTCTGCAGAAGGTGCTTTAAGTAATTGGGCCAAATTAGACAGAAACCTGTTGACATTACATAGATTTTTAAGTGAGTAGTTTTTTCAACTTAAACCATGAATATGTTTGAGGCCGGGGCTTCTATATTACAGGTACATTTTAGTTAAATGAAAAGATATTCTGATTGAAGAGGAACAAGACATGCAATACTAAACAATCTACGTCTTATTCTATGTTAAGTTTATTTAATTTATTATAGCATGAAAGTAAGACAGGATGCAAAAAAGTTATTTAAAAAAGGGTAATTTATAATAATTATATTTATAAACAGCTTACAAGCAGAATGCGGTAGCGGTTTTGCCTAGAAGTACACGGACTTCAGCTGGAGAATACCTAGATAAGAGTAAGCTCCAGGCATCCAAGGCAATGACACGAATCGTGTCTACTTTTACACTGTTATCATCCTGAAATGAAAAAAATGTGAATGTAATTTCAATAAAATTTCAGTATTTATTTCTAATAATGATAAAATAACATTTATTTATATATACTTTCATATAATAATCAGCTTAACCAGACATACTTTTCAGGCTCCCTCAATGCTGCAATTCTTCATAAAGCTTATTCTTTTTGCTTTCTGACATTTTATTACAGGAAAATATCAAGTCAACTAGACTTGATTCTGAATGAAATATAATATTCTTATGTAAAATTTATCTAATTAATATTAGAAGACATGAGATTCCTTGGAACAATATACCAGAAGTTAGTTTCTTTTTATTATGTAATTTTAATAGTATACTACCTTTTCATATTTTCCAGAAAATATTTTCTCACATATCTTCATTAGCTGCATAATGACATCATTGGCATTGTTGGACAAGAAACTTATAATGGCCAATGATTGACAGCACTGAAAATTTAAGAAACAAAAAATTTAATTCGACAGAATTTATGTAATACAAACTTTATTTGAACTTTTATTTAGCTGTAAAGTTTTGTTATAATTTAAAAATTTAGTAAACTATTAACATCTGGTGTCAAAGGTACTTTCAGAGTTCATTTGAAGGATAGAAAAGGTTCTCTTGGAGATTATTTTGAGAGTAGAATTGGAATTAGATATAAGAAAAGGAGGGGAAGGTAGTTTTCACTTGTCATTATTTTTCCAGTTTCCATGAAAATTACATTGACCAGTTAATCCAGTAAAATTGTTCAAGAACATAAATTGGTAATGAAGTTTCTTTAATTCAATTTGTTTCTACAATATTATTAGTCATCCTCTGAGTAACTTGCCAAGTTGGTGCAGTTTCTGAAGTATAAACTTTAATATACTGTGAAAAAAAATAATTAGATTATTTTGTTGCAAAAAATAAATTTTTATAATTTTTAATTTTTTATTTATTTTTTTAATTTGTATAATTCGTATAATATTTTAAATTTACAATAATTAATTTTTCCACATAATTTCGCAAACCGTTTATCATATGTTAATATGTCAAATAGCAATTAAGTGAGTACTAGGTTTTTATAATTTTTGTCATAAATGTCATTTGATAAAATTAATCATTTATGAGAAACGGTACATCAAAGATTGCCAAAACAGTTTTTGTCAAATATATGATCAAGTGTTTATTGTAAAGATGTGAAATTGTTATTTCGTTGAGAAATAAATTGTCTATAAGTTTTATTTAAAACTTTTTTGTAGTATTCATAGTTTATGAGGTACAGTCAGTATATAAAAATAATTTTTCCAAATATTTTGTACGTTTTTCTAAAATATCTCATTAACCATAGTATTTTCCACTTCAAAATGGGTTATTACAAGTATTTACCAGTAAAAACCCAATTACCACTAAAATGGGTTATTACCCGTATAGTACATTTAATTTTCTATAATTGTTATTTTAAACTTTTTTTATTAAGATTCATATTTTTTGAGATACAGGTCATCAAAACTTTGATAGTTGGAGATTCAGCCAGTTGTTAGAGTCTTGTCAAAATATATCAGTAACTATGCATTGTACATAATAATATATTGTCATTAATCTTATAAAGTATTTAGCTCCCTCCAATTTTAAAATTTTTCTCAGTGCTATCAATATTTCGAGAGCATATTCAGGTTATAACACTATTTTTTAAAATATATTGTTTTGCAATTAATACTAAAAAAAATTATTTCTCTTAAAGTAAAAAAAATTTGGTATTATTACTCGACAAAATAGAATTTCATGTTTTTATGTCTGATAACTGCTTAATGAGATATTTGGCCAACAATTTTTTTATCTTTGATGCTTTTTCTTGTAAACTATTAATTTTAGAAAATGATATTTATGACAAAAATTTAAAAAAATTCATACTCTTTATTTTTTAATGTGTTGTCAGTAGTATGCGAAATAATTTAAAAAAATAATTTTTAAAATAACTCATGTATGGTAGATTAAACAAAAAAGGCCCCCTGAAGAAAATCATAAAAAATATAATTCTTTACAAAAAATTTTATTTCTTTAGTTTAAAATTTTCACCAAAGGCAGCGGATTCAACATCACCTCTCAAATTTCTCTGACTTGGCAAATTACTTAAGAAATGATCTTCAAAAGTGATTTTAAAAAATTCAATTAAAGAAACCACCACATAAATGTTCAATTCTACGGAACCAAAACAATATCAAAATTCATTAGTATTAAAAAAATTACATAAAAAATCAAGATGCATGAAAACCTAGACATTTAATTTTAAACTTCTTTTTGAATTTAATTAACCAACCTAATTATGATTTATTTAGTTCAATAAACTAAGGATTTTCTACAAATATCTGTCACATAAGTTGCTATTATTTAATTCAGTTATTTCTATATTTTCCTTCTCTGTGACTGAGAGAATGATAACTGAAACAAATGAATTGTGTTTATTTTAAACTTATTAGTATAACATGTTATCATAAGTTATTTAAAAAATATCTATAATGGTGTTGTATTTTGTAAAAAAAAAAGCTGTGTGTTTTCCATAAGAACTAATAATGTAAATTCACAAAAACTTCAAAATACTCAGTCAAATTTTTTATGTGTCAGTTTTCATACTTACTTCTGCTCTCACACTTGTGTTTATTGTGTCGTCCATTATGTTATCTAGAAGTGGAGTCCTTAGTACATTTAAAAGCTTTTCACAGTGATCTTCACCCAACTGAAAAAATAGTACTGTCAATGTAATATCAAATATACAACAGGGTAACTAATTTTTATTATATTTTATTTTCTCTTTTTGCTAAAATTTTTGTAGATTACTAGTGAATGTGACTAGATTTTCATTACTATGGACTTCATGTTTCAGAGAATATGAATGCAAAACCAAAATTACAACATACATTAGGACAACTAATAAACTCACTTGCACAAACAGAATTGGAACAACTTTAGCAGCAGCAATTTGTTCAGCTCTTCGACCCTTTCTGATTATCTTTTCGAGTGCCTCTGTAATAATGGTGTAGTTGTTCTTGACTACGTCGGGTGATAGCCGACGACATAATGCTGCTTGTAGAGCTGTCAAAGTGGCTGTTCGGTCACTTGATTTTATATCTAGGGATCTTATAGTATCGCACAGCTTCTCTTCAAATGTCTTTTCCTTTTCTTTTTCTGCAAGTCATATTAAAACCACACATTTTTGTAAATGATTATGGAATAAAATTGACCATAAATAGTTCCAGATAAACCCAACAGAAATAACAAAAAAAATTATTTCATAAACCATTTATTTTAGATTGTACTTTTGCGTCACTCTGCCACTTTATTCACTTTTTTAAGACTCATAATAAGTGTCTGAAAATGTTGAAGCAGTTAATATGGACAGTATAGTTATTTATTGGTATTGAGAGCATTGTTTCATATATTAAATAATACATTTTAAAGTTATCCTTACCAGTGTGTTTGACTTCTTTTTCAAATATTTTTGGTTTTCTCATATATATATCAGCCCCATACACTTTAGGTTCATATCTCAAATCTATACTCGGTCCAGTAGTATCTAAAACCAAATGAAAATTGATGCTAAAACATGATTTAGCTATAATAATGTGCAATTTACATTTACCAGATTTTATGTCATCTACGTCATAAAGAATTCAGAACACATAAAGTTCAAAGCACAAAAGTCAGTGCATAATTATTGTGTTATACCAACGCTGGAACATTCTTCTACTATCTAAATGTTCGTGAGGCTTACGTTATTCTGAAAAAGGATGTTGTCATAAAACTTTATCATTTCACTGTCCTATTCCAACTTAATTAATTAATGAAACAAATACATTTTTAATATGCAGTATTAATGAAAATAAATTTGCTAGTATTAGTACATTAAAAATACTAGTATGAGTACAATACATTTTTCCTTTTTCTAATACAAAATGAAAAAAACAAATCCAAGGTTAAGATATACTTAGAATTGAAAAATGTAATATAGTTGTTTCATGTTTTAAAAAGATTTTTCCATTGTTTACATCCCTTATATCTACAAATACCATCATGTGATTTGTACAAAAATCATTAAAAATAATCTATTAATGCTATTAATGTTTACAAAGTTGCTATGAAAAATCACCATTATGCATATCTTTATAAAGCAGGCTAATGTGCAGGTAATTTTTTGTATTTGATGGTATATGTAATATTCTATTGCACAATAGATTCTATACTTTTTCAAATTTATTTATTAAAGATGAATCTCTGGCATTACAAAGCATTTTTTTTATATGTCAGGTTTTCTTTGAGCTTACTGCTATGCTAATTAACAACATCTTTAGTGGAATGCATCCAAGGAACTATGTTTCAGCTTCGATGATATCCCAATATGGGGCTAATTAACAACATCTTTAGTGGAATGGATGCAAGGAATTATGTTTCAGCTTCGATGATATTCCAATATGTAAATTTTTATCAGACTTAAACAAATATGTAGAATTTTTATTAGACTAAAATCGACCATTCTTGAAACAATTTTTACAACATAATGACTCACAAGTGCATCAAGTACAATGAGGCAGATGAAAACAATAAAAATTTTGACTTTTTTTAATTATAATTCAAAACAAAATTATTTCTGAATTATAATCAATAACTTTTGTATAGGTTTTCCTTTTAATTTTATAACAAATTGTATAACACTTATTACAACAGCAATACTTACTACAACAGCCATCAATGAATGAAATGAGTGAGTAGGCAACTAGCACAAGTATTTGGCAAGTATTTAGGGAACCCACATTGAACTAATGAAAAAAGTGGATCAGAAACTAGATTTCGCAGTTCATTTGCCAGAGCTTCCTTTTAAGCTAGATTTTTTTGTAAACTATAGAAGACTACAGGGTGTTTTAGGGGAATATTATTGTCATAAAATTATACAATTATGCAAATTCCTTTTTACTTACATTTTTCTCTTCGTACTTTATCTTCATACTTTTGTTCCTTTGCCACTTTTTCTTTGCTAATTTGATCTTTATCTGCTATCATAGCAGGGCAAAATTTGCCTGCTGTCGTGTCTATTATCGATGGGTAGTAATCTGTGTTCCACGAGCCTAGAATTATTGCAAATATTACATTGTAAAACCAGTGCATATTTGTACGATTCGAAATATCATTAGATCATGTTAATACAACACTTACCCTTCCCATCCAGGGGGCCAATAACAGTGTTGTCTTTTAATTTGTTTGTAGGTGTAAAATAGTCCGACATTTGTCTAGGTATACGTATATATTCAGATTTTCCACGCCCTGTTAAGTAAACAAAATTATCTCTATTGAAGCACTGCTTGTAGCTTTTTATAGCAAAGAGAAAATTAAAGAAAAACAAGTAAGGCCAGCTGTTCATAGCATAAATTTAAAATTTCAATATTCTTTATACGTTTCTTAATATATCTTTCCATTTTTTTGTCGACATACAATAATAACCAACTTTATTTTAAGGCTGAGTACCGCTGCCTAACTAGAAAATTTGGAACCAACAACATTGTCCAGAAAATCTGTCATAATTGGAAATTGCTGTTGAAAAAAGCTTAGAGAAATTTACGAATGGCAATATTTCATTTATAATATTAAGTCATATATCTACTATCTGGATTGTGTTTGTAAGCTCTGTAAACATGATCCACTTATACGAAGTGGATGATGTTTGCAAAGAAATACTGAAAAACAATAATACGAGTTACCCCCAGGAATGGATACTTTTATTGTAGCTGTATTAGGAAGTAGTGCGTAGATAATACTTTAGAAGTGCGTAGAAATACTTGGTTTTTGATCACTCCAATTGCCCCTCTCTTTAGTTTGTATATCCAGCGAGTAATTTAATTAATTTAACTTTCTAGTTCTTCTGCTTTATTCCTTATATATAAATGATTAATTGAATTGACAACATTCTATTCTGGTACAATAAATGTGGTAGCAAAAAAGGAATGATTTTTAATTTTAGAACATTTCACTAGAAATATTGTTTTATGTTCATTCCGCAATTTTTTTCATCAATAAACTAATCTTATTGGTAACGTTATATAGAAACGGAATATAATGCAGAATATCATTCCTGAAAATTTCACTTTAAAATTTCATTAGTACACTACGCTAAGTGGTTTTATTGATTTTATTGTAATAAGTACTTACATCGTACATACTGTTTTTGTTCCGGTGTTAGTTTTTTCAAGAAACGCTGTTCAGCTAAAAGAAAAGAAAAATGTTCATTATTATTACTCAAAAAATCGATTTTACAAATTATTCGTTATTGTAACTTCAATGGATATTTTTAAATTTTGTTACCAATATTTTCCAAGAATTGTTGCAATTAGGTAAAAATGTAAATAATGTAATTCTTAATAATATTAAAAAAATTATGTTAATGTTTTTGAGTAGTGAAGCCACTGATATATAGTATTATGCTTGTTTATGAGCTCAAATTTTTTGGAAATTTGCAGGTCAGTAGGGGAATATTTTGTTACAAAATTTCTGCATTTTTTCTCTGTGAGAAATTTATACTTATGGGTGTAGAACATGCCAGATTTATATAGCACTTTAAGAAATATTTCAAGCTTTTCTTTACTTTCAACAATTGTTTACTCCTCTGCCTATGTCCAAAATGCGTGCAAAATGTTTTAATAGCCGTCATATTTCGCACGAAGTAATTTTATCTGTTTAAATAAAATGTGTATATAATAAAAATCTGTAATATATACATTCTCCATATGTAAAAAAAGGTTTCTTTGTTTACTGAAATTTATCACGCTTAAAAAAGAACAGGGTCCATAAATTAACAAAATCATATTTTATATATACATATTCCGTTTACAATTGCAATATTAGATAAAATATACATTTTTATCTATGTTATAATCTTTTTATTTATGTTACAGTATTGGATAAAATTTTTGAATTTAAAAACTGCATAAAGAAAACGATTTGATATTTCTGTTGAAAAAGCTCAACAGACTTATCAAACCACTTTAGGTATTACAGTATGTAAATATCTATGATAAATGTAGTAGTTTAACAGCAGTCGTATTTGTTTAAACATTTATTTTCTAGTAGGCTAATAGCATCACATCTACAAATCAGTTAAATATTATTACTGTATTGTCTTCGACGCATTCTCTACAATAAATTATTTAGAAATGGTGACAACATAGTACAAATCCTATTTGGTATACAACCTTGTTTCTTCCGTTTTCTTACAGATGGCTTTAGTTGTAAGTGGTGGTCAAAATAAATACATCATACAATATACTTGGGCATCTGTCAACATAACCTCATTGATATGTTAATCGATTTGTGTCTGTATCATAAAGTTTTTTCGATTTTAAATGTCATTGTACAAGCCAAACTCTCATCATTTGCATGAAATTTAAATTTTCTATTTCAATATGGAAAAATGCCGAGAGAATGCTTACATATATTTCTGATGAGGCCGCTATTAGTGAAAGAACGTGTCGTGGGGGGTTTCAACCCTTCAATAATGGTGAATTTGACATTGAAGACCTGTACAGCGGCAGAAGAGAGAAGGAAATTGGAGGCATTACTTAGTGAAGATTCGTGTCCAAATCAAGTAGAATTGGCACGATCATTGGGAGTGACTCAATAAGCTATTTCAAAATGCCTCAAAGCCATGGGAATGATTCAAAAGCACGGGGATTGAATACCATACGAGACATGTCGAACGGCATTTGTTTGCGTGTGAACAGCTGCTTGAAAGGCAAAGATGGATGGGATTTCTGCATCGCATTGTGACTGGGGACATGCTTCCACGTCGACAGCCAAACCGAATATTCACAGCTCCAAGATCATGTTATGTATTTGGTGGTACCAACTCTGTGTGGTATATTATGAGCTGTTAAAACCGACTGAAACAGTTACAGGCAACCTGTATCAAACACAACTGATGCAATTGACAAGTGTGGTCGTTTGATGTGTGGTCAAGACATACTTGGAAATGTTGAAATGATAAGTCCTACCCCATCCGCCTTATTCTTCAGTTGCCCATTCTGACTATCACTTGTTTCGATCAATGGCACGCGGCCAGGCTGACCTGTACTTCTCTTATGATGAAGTAAAAAATTGGATCCGTTCATGGATCATCTCAAAAGAAGTGACCAGCGATGGATAATTCTTTGAATAATACATGTTTACCCAGTTTTTTTACAATAAAGGCTCCAATTTCGGAAATAAACAGCGGAAATCAGTATCTGCACAATTTTCTTTACAAGGTGGCAAAGACACTTTTAATTCTACCCTGGATGCTTTTTATACTACATGATACAAGTCTCCGAAGAAAGACCTTGCAAGGTAAAGCAGAATTAAAATTACCTTGGCATAAAGTATAATGTTAGCCCTGGTAATTCCCAAAGACAATATTGAATCATGAAAGTGACAAATAAAAATTTAAGAATACTTTTTAATCAGGATTTTGTCCACACTTCAATGTAAATTTTCGCACAAAATTGTTGGAACCTGTTTTGTAATAAGCCAACTCCTACTTACATACAAAGTTACAATAAGAATTATCAAAATTCAACACTAACTTAATACCTCTATTAAAACATGGTGAAAATCATTAAAAAAGATGCCATCATTATTAAAATTATCTGTAGTTGAAAATAAGTAAATTTTTTTCTTCAAAAAATTATAACTTATTCCATAGAAAAGGGAGTTAATTAAAGTGCAGAAAAGGCAAAATGATGGTAGATAAGTATGAATCACATTAGGTATATACGTACGTGTCTGTATGTACATACGTGTGTACTTTGTGCTTTCAAAGGTTTCTCAAAATTTAATAGAGTGTCCAAATGTGGCTTATTGTGCGACACCGTCGTCATGTCCTCAATACCTTTGTGTTGCACATACATAATTATATATTTCTAGATTTCTTAATCTTTAAAAACTGAAATTTACATTCTATAAAATATTAAAACAAAAACTTATTAGTTTAGAACTGGGTAAATTTTAAGCTTTTTGTTTTGATACATATTTATTATTTATGGTTAAAATCAGTAAAAAAGTATTGTAAATTTGACCAAAAATAGAATATTTTATTCAAAGTTTGTTGCACAGGATTTAATTACTTCAGTGAATTAATTTTTATTTTTAATAGTATGATTTTTATTTTAAGTACTTGACATGACGAGAAATTGTGTAACAAATTGAAATGCACCTGATTTATGTGCGTAATAAACATAAAATTGATTAAATTTTTTTTTTTTTTATTTTCCCACAAGTGTTCCCGTAACTCGTATGGACAATGTAATGGAAAATTTAACTTTAATGAAAGTTTTATATTGTAGATTTTCCACCAGATGGCTCATTTTATTTATTTTTTATCTGATTATGAGAAATATAGAAAACCAATAAAATCAAAACCAACCGCAGCCAGAGATAGGCTTTTCTGTAAAATCGCAGGTTCAATTATGTAGAATAATTTATTTATTTCTGCAAATCAATTACATTTGCATGTCTGAAGTTGCAACTCGTTAATGTAAAAAATTTCCTTAGTACTGCACAAATTCCAAAAAATATTTTAATCAAAAATAAAACACTTACCACGTTTTTCAAGTCGTTGACTCAATGGAAAAGATTTATGAATTCCAATACGAGGGTGTCTCCTTTTTTCGAGTTCTTTTTGTACCCAATATCTTCTGATCCTTTCTTCTCTACTTAGTGCCTGGTCTTCATCACTTTCTGTAATTTTTAATTTGAGCCCATTATCTAGACTGGTTTTTAAGATATTCATTTATTCGACGATATTCATTTATTGATATCTAATTAAAACAAGGTCTATGTAAGTATGGGCTGTTTATCAACTGCTTTTAATTTTAGAAGTTTTAGACATTGAAAATTGGAATCTCATACAATTAAATGGACACATAGACAGTTTAAGGGAGCTAATATTGTATATTGGAACTAAAGGACAACTATTAAGAAGGATTAAAAAACATTCAAATTGCAAATCATGATTTCATTATACTTTTAAAAGCAATCTCTAAAGGATAAACTTAAGAGATGAAAATGGAATTACAAGTAAAAGGCCATTGAAGAAGATAAAGTGTACACAACGTTACGCATATTAATAAAAAAAAACCAAAAATAAACATCCCACTTCATTTAAAAGTAAATGCCAATTATGTGACTTTTTTTAAAAATAAACGGAAATTGTGTGAGCTCTTTCAAAGTGAATCAATATTTCACTAGTCTGAGCTATATTTTAATGTACTTTATTTATATTTTAATACAATTATAAAAAATATACCTATTAAAATTATCTGAAGTTGGTATTTATCTGTTATTTTTATTTCTTTTTTAAAGCCATTTTAAATAAAAATTTTGATGAAAATATGTTAAGAGTGATTTATTTCCTGCATAAAATTAATTTTATGTTTGCTTCATATCTCTAATTTTCTAAAAAGTTTGTTAAATCTTTACTTTCATGATTTAAATTTTTCCCAACATTTTCAAAAATGCGATGTATATTTTCATAATGTACTCTTGAAAACCTTTCACTTGATATATTGACCATACTCAAAATTTTAAAAAAAATTTTCGAAATTTACGTAATAATAGTTTAAGATGTTATAGCATAAAAATTGTCTCTCAAATTTCATTAAATTCTGTCGAGTTTTACGGAAGTATTTTCATATTACAAACACACACACACGTCCACACAAAATAGACATTTTTATTCTCTGCTGTACACACCACAGATCATATACTAAACAAACACAGCCAACACTGTCGGCTGTGTTTGTTGACATTTGAGTAATGTAAGCCTTATCTGTCGGCCCGACAGATAAGGCTTACATTACTCAAATGTCAAACGTAAAACTTCGTTTCGCTTAGTCTAATTACTAAATAGGCTTTACCGGTAGTTTTATTCATTTTTGTTATGTTTTCACTCAACACGTTTATTGATTCACTAATAATATTTATAGCGTCTTCACAACAAGTAAAATTAAATGTCTGTTGTATGTTTAACCCAACGGTACGAAGGCACAAAAGTAATGAGCGAATCTGTCACTAGCGCAAGTTATTTTATATTACTAACGTTCACGTTCGATTACACAAGTTGTGCAATAGCCTGAAATTTTATGATAATTTTTGTTTTTACCTTATTTCTGCTTTTTCAAGAAGGTCTATTTTAAGTTTGATTACAATAAATATTGTAATAATAAGACGTGAAACAAAATAAAAAAGTTTGCATATAGAATGAAAGAACAGTGGAGCGTAAGTTGCATTCGTACGCCGTACATCATACGTTTATATTCAGGGAATAAAGAAAGTTTATTCAAAATTGTTGAAACAATCGAGACTCGTTTCGTCTATTATTAAAAATTCGTTTTTGTTAACATACTATATTTTCAAAATATAAATTCTTAAAATCATAAGTTTTATAAATCAAAATAGTTTTCCAATTTTAAAATAAAAATACTCTTTCTATATATGTCAATTTTCTATATAAGCAGTTTCGGGTATTAAGATGCGGTATAAGATGATCATATTATCAATGTAACGATATTGTCAACGTTAATTTCATGTACTTAATAAATTGTTACAAATTTATTTCATACAAATATGAAGGTTTCCACCCGTAAGTACCTAGTTTATAGTTTCCTTTTTGGCGGATTAATATCCAATTGCAGCAGTTTGCTGGTAATGATTAGAAAATACTTAAATCTTAATTTCATCAGCTGATAAGTGATTAACTAAAACGGGTGTATTATTTCTATCAATTTTACCGTTCAGATACTTCCGAAATCTTTCACTTTAATTTGTAATAGATTATCAACCTGTCGCGTCGTTTGAATACCTACGCCACTGGTTGGTTTTTGGCCGCTTAAAAAACGTTAAATTATAGTAGTATAATAATATAACATTTTCATAACGAGAATCATATAACGTAATGAAACAAATGACTTCATAGTGATGTCACTTATATATAGAAAAAATGTTTTATTTCGTACCTTTTTTCTAATACATTTCGCTCTTATCAATTCTTACATACGACACACCACCGGCAGATATATCTACATATTAGTTTATTGATGATGTACGTTATCGATATGAATTTTTTAAATTGTCTGATGCCAAATGCTAACAAAATGAAAATGCATAATAAGTATCTCCCACGTCATTCAGTAATACGTTGACTGCAAACAATGTCACGAAAATATTTATTCAGGAATTGTTTCTCTTACGCGTTCAATGATTTTTAAAAGTATCGATGTACCTATTATAATTTGACATTCATAAACCAGAGGTTCCCAAACTTTTTTCTCGTAAACCACTTTTAAAATTTTATTGGTTTCGGTGGACCCCTTGCTGCTATACCATATTCCCCAACCTAAACTTTTTTTCACGCCAACGTAGACCCCCGTCGAGTACCCCGTGGACCCCAAGGAGTCCACTTGGACCACTTCGGGAATAACTGGTTTAAACAAACAATTCAATCAAAAAATATTCATTGTATTCGTAACATGTATACTCACAAAGCATTTTTTAATTAAACAATAATTACTACATAATGAAATAATTATTCAATGTGAAGTATGAAAGCAATATATAAAAAATATATTCATTATATATTATTATTATTATTATTATTATTAGTAAAACCACGTATTTTTCATGTTTCAATCTGTTCGGTTGCGCGAGTTCTATTGTTTGTAATTTATTTTTCCACCAACGATTGATTTTGTGCCGTGATTATGTTTGTGGCTGTGAGTACATTAGAGCTGTGCGCCGATTTTAGGAGTTGGATTGTCAGTAAAATATTTAAGTGAAATAATTAACTCGTAATTTCGAAGTGATAACGTTATTATAACCAGTTGGTATTTTTATGATAGCGTTTAATTTTACATTATTGTTGTTCACGGTTTGGAACTTAAAATGTGCAATAAAGTTCAGTAATTGCTGTTACTGCTAACGAACGTTACTGCTTACGACTGCTAACGAACACCTGAGCAGTTAGTTGCCCCATAAGTAAATACTAACTAATGAATAACGATTAATAATTTCACAATAAATTATTTTCAAACTCATAATCGTTATGTGTGAATTGCAGAACGACAAAATAGCCGTGCATCCGTCGCCAGCTATACGGTATCAAAACCCTCTAAAACTTATCCTCGAGAAAAGCTTCAATAAACTGTTGTCCATGTTTATAACAATAAGAATGGAGTAAAAATAACGTATGATCCCATCCCATACTTTAAGAATGGAGTAAAAATAAGATAAGATCCCATATTAAATAGCTACTACATACGACCACTAAACGATTTTATGCATTAGTGGTTTTCTTTAATGGTTACTTTGCTAGCTTTCTCTAAATATAACGAAATAAGTAAGACTTAATACTATCACAGGTCATAAGTATCAATGATGGAAAAGTTATACGTAGCCGATTTTTTTAAACAAACGTTCACTTAAGTGTCACAATTCCGTGGACATATTTTTTTTAAATATTGTGCACATCTTTGACAGTTATTTGCAAAATGAAGCCATCTTGTAAAATTTGTTGAATTATTTGTTTGACGCCGATTAATTTGTTAATTTTTAAATATGAGTTAAAAAATTACAACTTTTCAAGTACACTTTTTCAATGCACTGAAAAAATTTCAGACTTTGAAAAGTAGCGTGTTTTTAATGTTTCTTATAGTATAAAGTAATAACGGGCTAAAGTAAACACGAAACTAGCTGTGTGCGGGATATACGGGATTTTAAAACTATACGACTAGTTCTTTGTCATCGGTTGGTTGTTTTGTTTTTTCGTGACTAGAGTTATGTTCTCCCACTAGAGCCGAGTGGTCCCGAACAAAATCCCAACGGACCCTAAGTACAGGTAAGTTTGCAGGTTTATGTGTTCGACTAGAGTCAAGTCTCCCCGAAGTAAGGTGAGTTCACAGGTGTATTATAAACTGGTCTTTGTTTCTGCTCTGTTCGGGATCATGTTCATAAGCGAATTCGTAAATACTGTGAACTCATCTATGCTTCGGATCCCTTATCGGGGTGTCTCGGCTCTTGTTGAAGAACTTGCCCCTTTTCGTCCTAAGTCACACAACAACAAAACGGGCCACTCAACCAATGGCAGAAAAGTAATGACCATTATTTAAGTCGAACGAAACTCTGTCTGGAAATGTGAAGTTATACCATATGGCAATAATATTACTACTTAACGGTTATATTGTTATCGGCTCATGTTTAACGCCAGCGAACTAATAAATATTTTGCTAGGTTTGGATGGTGAAGAAGATATTAAAGAAAGTGATGATGACTTAAAAGTGTGTCAACAAGTTGATAGTGGTGACACTCAGTGGAGTGAATTTGGCGTGCAAATTAAAGAAATGAAATTACGACCGCCCGAGTTCGCCAGACTAAATTCAAATATTTACAATATTTGAATTTAGTAGAAAAAAATGAAAAAGTATATCGAGTAAAGTTTGGAATAAGTATATAATTTAATTAAGCATGCTAAACATAAAACCAAATCAAGTCTTATTCTATTTAAAAATTTTAATAGATAAAAAAATTGTCACTTTTAAGGGATGCTTTAAATTTTAACGATACATACCATAAAAGGAATCGTTTTGGCACAAAACTATTTGTTTTGTGGGATGTACTTACGGGCATCATAATAGATTGTTTAGCTATATTTGAGCTGGTACGCGGTTAGTTACGTTAGAGACGTATGATACTTTTGGTGCAGTTGTAATTAATTTGCTTTCTGAGTTTCATATTTATTTATTCCATTTATTTATTTATTTACATCGATACATATAGGTAACCTATTCGTAACGATAAGCAATTAACACTAGCAATTAAAACAAAAGAAGGTATAGATTAAACATGAATACAATATACAAAGAACCATAAAACACAACGACAACAAATTCCGACAAATTTACTTGCATTTATCATAAAAAAGCAAACTCTGGTGCGACCGCGATTAAATGGTTGCGCAGTTGAATACCGTGGGAAACTGAAGGGCTCCGATATAATTCGGTTCTATAAGGTGGTATTGCAAACAGGTGTGATTGCGTGAAAGCAGGAAATTGACAAGTACAAAGATAAAAAAATAAAAAGAATTAAACTGATGCACATTACCATTACATTACAGTTACCCGTTAAAGGCCATGTGACGGCGAGATATAAGAAATGTGCTTATACTTTTGACGTTTCATTCGTCTGCATTTGGGTCAACTAATAAAGAAAATAGAAATATAGGACTACTGATAATGAAACCCAAACGCGTAATTAATTATTACAAAATACGGGGAAGGGTACATCGGTCATTGTGACATGATGTTTAGCTCCATCCAATATACATATAAATGTTGTCCAAGAATAAATTTCGGACAAGAAAGACGTTATTTGTTGACTGAAAAATAGTTCATTGTCATTAAAATAAAATTTAAAAGTTGTTTTTTTTCAAAATAATATTCATAATTATTTGTCATTTTTTTCATACACACGATACTTGCGTATGTCAATCAGCACCACTCGGGGCAATGACCGCGAAGTCGCGGCGCGAGGCATTGTATATAAAGTAATTTATACGTCACGAGTATTTCGTTTAATAAATTGGTTAAATAACGTGAAATATAACTGTTAAAAATTTAATATATAATATTATTAATGTACTCACTCAGATTGTAGTTCCGCGGAAACGACTCAATCCATGACTTTTTTCACGTTTATAAAGTATTTCACAGAAAAGTCATTTTCATAACAATTGTTTCACTTGTGTGTTTAAAAAGTCTTATGTTCAAAATGGTGTCCGTTTTATTCTACATACAATCGCGCTCTCCTTATTGAATTAGTAACATTATTCACCATTTGAGCATTTATCTTAATTGCATGCAACTAAACACGTCATTAAGTCATAATATTCCGAATTGGAATAGTAGACATTATAAGTTATCAAAACCATAATTAACAAAAACAAACTCCAGAAAATCGAAATACGTTGAACATAAATTTAAAAACGACACGATATATTCAAAGCGCGGCGTTCGATTGACTGTTGTTCATAAACGTACAGGTAATAAAACTCTTCGCTAAACACCATCCTTTCTCAACCTGGGGTCGCGTTTATTATTAAAGGGAATCGCAATCTGTCTAAAAAATAAGACCTGCACACAAAACATTCCTTTATTAACATTTTTATGAATATTAACAGGTAATAACAACATGAAAAAATAAACTTATAACTTATTAAGCCTTAATTTGTTTAAAATAATTAACGTTAAAGTAATTGAAATATTATTTTAATTTTGTAATATATTAAAGAGGTCGCAAGGCTTTTTACTTAACTTTTTGTTTTTTGTCGTGGCTCGCGACATAAAAATGGCTGAGGAAAATGGCTTATACTGTTCATTGTTTTGTTAGATGAATCGCTAAATTTGTAGCTAGAACTTTGTTTTTCCAATAAATTCAGCTGCTATTTGTTACGCTAATTATTATTTTACATATATTGCGTTTATCTTTAATGAAATTAATTATTTTTAAAAAAATATTATGTCACTGGAATTAGTAAGGTAGAAATAGAACATTCGAATATAATACTAAACACCTGTTTAAGAGAAAAAAATTCATGCTTTATGAAATTTGTAGCCCGCCACTGCCGCATGTCATGTTAGTAAATTAAAAGAATTGTGGCAAAATGCGAACTATTAATAAAAAATAAATAAATGAAGTGACGCGGTTTTGCAACATCTGGCTATATTTTGTCTGGCGGGGTTGCGTTTTAAAACAAGGCATCGTTTCGAATTGGTTGGTATAATCGGAAGATAAACACATTAGCCAATCCAATCTAGTTCACAAGGACTATTAGCTAATAGAAATCGTTAACGGTAGTATAATGCCCCGTCCCTTTCTATCTCGCAGAGCATTGCTGATAACACATGTGTGGTCTCATAATTGAGGTACGAAAACCTTTTAATTAGTAAAATAAACTACAGAACCAAGATGGAGAAATTTAATACCTTCGTCTATTACACTATTTAAATGAATTTGAATTATTGTTATATCGATGTTATAGTTTACCATACATAGGCGAAAAGTTAATTGGAGATAAATATTTTTACTCGTTTTATAGTTCAGACTTTAATTTTACTATATCTATCGATCGAGCTATGAAGAGACTTTACGCGAAAGGATTAGTAAAATTTTAATGCGTTTAATAAAAATACTCAAATGATTGATAAAGTGATTAACTCGATAATTAGGAGAGTGTGATTGTGTTTACAATAAGACGGTTAATATTATATATTTAAGGCTAATTAAATATTAAAGTGAAGTAATTTCAGTGCATATTAAGTTAATAAAATTTAATTGAAATATTTTTTCTGTGCAGTATTTTACAAACTATTTAAATCATGTGATAAGTGGTTTCCGTATATTACAACATTAGTGAGTACATTAGTACTTAGTTTTTAACAAATAAATTAAATTCCATATTTAGGTACGTAATGGCGTGGATATAGTTAAATAACAATATCAGCTGTTCAGTACATTGAATATAAGATAATATGTAGTGGTTGCGTACGGTTAATGTGATCTTGTGTGCGTGTGTTAGCGGTATTAGGTTTTTAAAAAGAGTTATGTGTAATTTTTTTTTTCACTCGATTAGAAAAATAACGTGTTTTACGTTTTATTTCAACGTTGTCGTTGAAATTTATTCATTTATAGCCTACGAATAGCGTCTTTCCTTGTCCGACATTTATTCCCGGACAACCTGTATTCCTAAAACCATTAAATGGTATAAAAAGTTGTCTCACCACGCCGTGGACTTATTTTTGTGTAATTCTTATTGTCTACACAAATTTATGGATTAAGTTAATAAGGATAGATTTTGAACTTTCAGCTTAAAGTTATTAAGCATTTATTAGAAAATAATTTTTCACGGAACAAGTCTACACCTTCCACTTCTAATACAATTAATCCGAGTCGACTGTCAGCTAAACATTCCATGAAATACATGCTAGAATTTCGCTCATTCTAGTCAAAAAACACGTTGTCGAAAGCATATACGGTACATTTGTACAGTGTGTATACACCCTCTGTGTATATCGTGTTTCAAGGAATATAATGGTAAGCTCAAGTTTTAATGATATTAAATTGAAATCGACTTGTGATTTTTCTGAATAATTCTTTTAATTGATCCTTTAATAATTTGATCACAGGTACAATACATACGTTATATTGGTGTAAGCCGAGAGTAAATATTGGTGTAAGTAAGTAAAAAGCAATTAGGAATAAAATAATCACCTACTCATTGAAAATAACATAATTACACTATAACTTTCTTGGAAGTAAAGCTTAAAAACGATTGAGACTAAATGAGTTATGAAGAAACAATTTTGTGAACCATTATCTTTCTATGTTGGCCTTATGTACTAGAGTGCGTAATTATTACGATAAATAATTTCAGTTCAATTTCATTTAAACATAAATAATGATTTTTATGAACATTACAAAACAAATGTATTTATATTTGCATATTCGGCGCAGCGCGCTAAATTACGTGACTTTGAGCCCGTGGCATATCATTGCGAAGTCATAAAAAACTGTTGGGGGCCAAAAGGTTAATTTTGAAGCAGGCTTTTTCTAACTAAACGACATCATCTTGTTCCACTCTACCCAGTTATTTTTCCCGCATTTTTTACTTTTGAATATCGTAAAAACTTATGCATGTAACCACAGCATGCAATAACTCGAACAATATCTGTGTTAATATGACAATATTAAAAGCACCTTTGATAACTATAAATTCACTGTGCACTGTTCAGTTTAATTTTTTTTAATATTATGTAAGTTTCATTGTAAACATTTATTTGATTATTTCTTTTTAATTTAAAGAGACATTTTGAATAAAAATCGCCATATTCAAAATCGTAAAATTAATAAATAAAAAAAATTGTAAATTGATTAAAAGAAGGTAATTTAAATCAATATAGAAAAAAGTAGATATTCGTATATAATACGAATAACAAATGGGATTCTTCGTTTCGTTGATATGTTCATTTATACAATGAAGTCTTCATTTAAATTTATAAAGATATAATAAAATCTCCATATAAATTTGTTTTCTCAATTATTAATTAAGAAAATCGTGATCACGGTAGATATCAGAATAGGGATGAAGGCGGCTGAAAGAAGTTGGAATGTATCACTCCTGTTGTAAATTATATTTACAACTAGGTATACGTGCGGGTTTATTGTCAATTTATAAATAAATTAGTATTGTAACGGATGAGGTACACGTAAAAATAATAATAAATAAATCGACAAAATTTTGATAGGTTAGTTTTGACATACATACTGTACAAAACAGCTGATAGCAGTAGTGAGCGTTCTCATCTTATTCTATCGTGTTCATCTGTCTTTCTCAGTTGTTTGCTAAGTATTTATTTACCGTCATTGGCGTCGCCGTGTGGCAACAGATTGGTTACATTCTGATGTTGCATGAAAAACTTTACGACCTTGAAAATTTTACTCACATCGCGTCCAATGTAGTTTCACTTTATAAAAAAATATTTCCAAATCACCAAAAATTCTAAAATTCACATCTCATTTGTACTGAAACTTGAAGGAATGTTTTAAAAAGATAATAGGAAATGTATGTTTACCACTGGTTCAACCTTTTTTGTATTAAGAAAACCCGTCATTTAAAAAAATGTGGTCCACTTTTACCATTCTGATTAAATTTTTTATATTAGTTTAGATTATTATTTATATTTATTTATTGTAGTAATAAATTAAACATTTAAGTTTATATTTTAACAATGATGCAACGTAAAATTAAAAACAAAGGAAATCATTCTTCTAAAGTATATTTTTCAAACACCAAAAAAATACTATGTATAAAAACGTAATCAAAACGACAAAGGAAACTGTTTCCTACTCAAAATGTTTGTTATATTCCACGTAAATGACATAAGTATGACGAAAAAATGTATTTTAATAACCTTAATGACTATATGTTGGACTAGTTCATTCAATATATTAAAAAATATATGAATGTAATGTTATAAATACTGAAAATATCCATTCAAAATACATAAACCAATGGACAATGGGTAAAATTGGGTTACTTATTTGAAAAAAAAACAATAATCCAAAATAGATTGGAAACCAGAAAACGAATTATCGCAAGTTCAAAAAAACTGCTAAAGGCTAAATAATTTAAACCAGAAAATGAAAATAAGACGTTGGCAGTTTCAACGAAATTCACTTAATAACATGATATGTAACAACCCAGTCGGTTTTGACATAACACAGAAATATTTCAGTTGTATATTTTGTCAAAAAAATTCCCAACCATCTATCGGAAAATTTTTGAAAAATACTGGTCAACTTTCAAACTGCCAAACATTTCATAAAATTTTTAAAAAACTGATTTCTATTATTATTTTCATATTAATAAACTAATTTTGATTCTTATAATGATTAGTGTCCAACAACCAATTTCTGAAATAAATTAGCGAATCTATTATAAGAAATAAAAATTTTTTTAAGTATTACAAATTTCAAAATCTAAATTTTACTTATTTTTTTGTCGATTTGCTGTTAAGAGTTTATATTTATTTTAACAATTAAAAGTCCCATAATCCATTGCAGTCATGCCAAAAGTGCAAGAGCGTATTTCAAGACTTCACCAATATCACAAAACTATTTTGTTATTCTTATTTGCCTAATTGAAATTTAGAAAACTAAAATAGTCCAATACAAGAATGCAATTCTTAACCCCAGTAGAAAAGTAAAGGAAAATCATTGCTAAATATAAAAGTTATGTAATTATTCGACCCAAAACAGTTATCGAATTAAACAACTGGAGAGATATAGAATAATACAAGTACAAATTTTAAATGTTTTTTTATGACATCCTTTTATAAGGGTAGTTCAGACCGTTACTTCTATATAGTAGAATTTAAATATTATTTAAATCGATTTTGATTTAGTATTTCGAATGTTGTTTAAAATTACATGTAATATTTTTTCAAGCGTAGTTGGAGGACAAAGAAAATATACGAGATGAGGTCAAAAAATTTGCGGAAAGGCTTGGATAGGTCAAAAAACGTGGTGCTATTTTTTCTTTTCGACATATTGACTCTTAATTCTAATACATTTCTCAGATCTGTCGATTAATTTATTCATACCCACAAAAATATTTCCTCTTTATCTTGAAAATAAGCTAAAATTGCAGACTTGACTTCTTCATTACTTTTTCCATGAAACTCCTTTTTTCGTTTTCAAAAATAAATAATAGTGGGAGGGGACAAAGTCTAGGGTGTAAGATAGATATTCCAATATTTGAAAGCCACTTTTGTGAAGCAGAACATTGCAACCTGGCTCTTGTATACACGTGCATTGTCGTGCAAAAGCAACCAATTTCTTTTGCCTTTCCTCCTTCAATGCTTCTTCTGGAGACCAGCATGGTAATAGAAATAGGAATATCCATATCTTCCAAGTCACGAAACACTGTCGCAATGACTTTTCTGGCCAATTCCAATTACCTTGAACTTCTTAGGGGGTGGGTTACCTTTTTTATGCGACTGTATGGGTTCCTGTTTGGAGTCAGGCTTGTTATGATAAACCCAAGTTTTATTATCTGTAACTATTCGCTCAAAATTTCACCCCGTGAACACTTGTCATATGTTTTCACAGGAGTGTTGAACATGTTTAACACTCATCTGAACACCTGACACATTGTTGCTTTTGCGGTAGCCTGAGTATTCTCAGTACCTACCTTGCGCTGATTTTTGACATGAAAAATATTGATAGTATGTCAAAGATGAACAATTTTCAAAGTCGTTGTAAATGCTCTAATCATTTCTCCCATGTGTTTCTTCTTTAATCGTGTATCTTCCAATACAAATTTTAACTTTTTTAATAATGTGCAAGCCTGTTTACATTTTCATAATATAGAAAAAATTAAGTACTCGTGAAAATGTCTCAATTAAATTAAAAAAAATGTTTAAAACTATCAATCAATTTAAGATTTTTAAACACCAGCATTTTTGCGTACCTTGTTTGACATCACAAGCTATTTTTAGTGTTTGATTATTTTACTAGTTCTCATTACTTTAAACATATTTTCAGTATAATAGCCATTTAAACCATGGAAGAAGCTCGAAAGCCAGTTTAAAATATTATATTTTGCCAACGTGCAAAAATGCTATTAGAAGTACACCTGATACAGTGTTTTTTCTTGTTCTGAGAGATGCAAAAACACAAAAACAATAGTGTAAGATTATAAGAAAAGATTAATTATCGCCAACAAGTTATGGGCATTGTTGTGAATATTACTTTAATGTAAGTACGTTTTATTGTGTATGATTTCAGTAAAATTATAAGTAAGTTTTGTATTGAATACCAGTAAAGTAGTTTACAAAAGTTTAATACAACGTTCGTTTCTTATTTTTTTAAGACAAAACACATAACATTGCCAAAATATATTAAAACTGACTTGACTGAACATAAGTAATATTCCACATAAATTAATAAAATATAGACAGTATACAATCATGTTTTAAAAATATTAAAGGTTATTTTTACTTCTCTCTACTTGTGAGTGTATTTATGCAAAATAAAGTATATAATGCATTATTATAAATCATGTATTAAAACAATTACCCTTTAGCTTTCACTCCTTTGACCAAATCTGGATTTGAAGCAATATTTGATGCCATCATGGATGTATTTATTTTCGGCAAATTATGCGGTTGCGCTTTCACAAAGCCATTTCCAGTTATCATTATAAATGATTCTCAATCTCACTGTTATTTTAAAAATGCACTAGGCTAAGAAAACGGCAACAATAAGAGCTTGTTTACATAGCTTCTGATGTCACATTTTGTTCTAACCAATAGTGTTGCGTTTCGACAATCTGAATTTCCCTTGCATAATTTGTGCTTTTTATTTATTAATTTATGCAATTAAAAAGGAATTAATTAAAAAAAACAATGGTTTCGAAATAATATCTGGATGATAAAAAATTGGAAAAAAATATTTGAACCAAATCTAAATTACAGATATTAGATATTAGACAAAATTTTTGTTAAAATTACTTTAACCAAAAAATTACTTTAAAGGATAAATGAACAAAATAAACAAAAAGAAACCAAACCTACCTATTTTTACTGCATTACCAGAAACGGACAAAAATGCTTAAAAAAACAAGGTAATTAATTTTTTTTAAGAAATTCAGAATAGCGAGAAGAGAAATGAAAATATAATTTCGTTGCATTTTATGACATAACAACTTTAATCGTTTCATTAAACGCAAATAGAGAAATATCTTTTTTAAATAGACAGCAATCAATTTGCACAACTCGTTCGTAGCATTCGGCAGGTTTAAGTGGCCCCCTGTGTCAAATTTGTCGAGTTCAAGTGGAACTCAGCACCATCTGTGTTTTTCTTATTTAACTGAACCATACATTTACGCTTCAATTTAATTGGTTTGAACATGAAATAGACCCTATGCTTACAGAATATTTATAATTATTAAAAAGTTATGATAACTATTACTTAGTAATAACTATTAATTTTAATAGAAAATCCCTACTGCCATAATTAACCGACAGACGAATTGACTCTATTGCATATCTATTAGCATGTACTTCTGACTAAAATATATATGTATGCTATATTTAACTAGAATAAAAATCATGGAGAGAGGATATTATCGATAAATTTACTCATTCTTGTACCAAAAGAATGAATCTAATCTTTTCAATCTTATCAATCTCTCTCAATAAAACTTGTTAACACAAAATTTTACATATATACATTTTGATATTTAGCTAACAATATGTAAGCAATACCATTTGTATTATCTTATTTGCTCTTTAATGTAGGTACTCTCATCAAAGGTTTCAACTGACCATCGATTTTCAAAAACAATATTACACAATAATCAGAAAGGACAAAAATATTTTTTTCGTGTTGTTTATATTTGTTTAAACAATTTGTAATATGAGTAAAATTATTGTGTTAATGTAGATTACGTTCTCTACGTGATTCTTGTTTCTTAAGTTTCAATTTCATAGAGAGTTCATTGGAGGAGCAGATTGCAGAAAGTTTGTCCTGAAGGAAATCTGTCGTTTTCAAGTCACCTCTGTATTTCTTGCAAGGCCCCTACAGTCTCTGCTCTACATACGTGAAAACCTTTCAATTAAAAAATGTAGTTCATCAAAACATAATCATAAATAAAACTTATAACATCTGTCATATGTTAGAAATTGTTTAGAAACAATTCTTTGATAGAATGTTGTTTTCACATTTAAATGTAAAAATTATTGTAAAGATTATGTAATATATGTAAAGATTATTATTGAAAAAATCAGACATCAGTTTTGTTTAGAAGTGAATAGACTTCAGCTGGAGAGCACTTGGTTAAGAGTAAGCTCCAGGCATCCAAGGCAGCAACGTGAAACATGTATCCTACTTTTACACTCTTATCATACTGAAATTAAAAAGTAGTAGCTTTTATCTATTTTCTGAGTTTTAATATTTATTCAAACTTGGCAATTTATTTCCAAGTTTAGATCTAAAACAAATGGATTGACTTGCTTGACTGCTTGATTGTAAATTTAATTACAACAAATTTTGTAAAGGTGAAAGACATAAGGCTCTAGAATAATGTATGTAGATGATAATTTATTTTTAATTAATTAGTTGTAAAATTATAACTAGGTCTTGATATTTTCCACAAAACATTTTCCCGTATTCCTTTATTTGCTGAATAATATCACCATCGGCATTGTTCGACAGGAAACTTATAATGGCTAGTAAACGGCAGCACTGAAAATTTGTGAAAGATAATCCTTCAAACTTCATGAAATTTATATAATATTGGAGAGTCTATAATTGTAACTTCGTTTGAATTTTCCATGTAGGCATCGTTTAGAATTTAAATTAAACAAATTATATTTAAATTAAACAAAGTATATAGTTAGTACCCAAGTGATCACAAGTTTTTCGCAAAGATCTTCATCTAACTGAAAAATGTAATGCTAGATTGTTTGAATAATTTCTTGACTTCTTTAATGTTTCGTGTCTGAAACAGCTACCTCCCTACTAAATTTGATATGAAAATATTGAATTTGTCCCAAAATCCACCATCTTCTTTCCAATGGCTGCTAGATCTAATTTGACAAATCGTGACAGACTAATCTGAGGCCTACAATATGGCATTATCAATGCACAACTGTGTCATTATTAATGTCTGTCATTTGCGTTTTTAAAAATTATAATAATGGAAGAATTGACTAAAAAAGTACAAAAGCAGCTTTCTTAATAAAGAAAGGAAAAGATAATTTGAGCCGAATTTGTAGAAAAAAAATTATTTGAAGAAATAAAGGTATATTAAAAATTTAATTGGTTACTATGGGTTTTTTTATATGTTAAGGTAATGCAGCATATTTGCTATAAATAAATTTTAACTATTATGTAATTTGCAACTCATTATGCATATAGTTGCAATTATACTTCCATCATTTCAAAATGCATATATGAATTCATATTACTATTTTTAAAATTATCGGGTAGATTCGTATGCATGTTAAATATTGAAAATCGATGTAAATCTTCAATTTCTTTTTTAATTTTCTATCACTGCTTAACCCCTATGTATCATATCGTGATGATATAATGTTTATTTTTGAAGTTGAAACATTAGCTTTGTAACATAAAAAAATAATCAAAAATGGACATGTTGTTACGGAGAGCAAACACATCAACAAACAAATTTTACAGCTTTTTTATATTATTATAGATTTACTAGTGTGACCCGTGCGAAGTCTTCGCATTATTTATTCTATTTTACTAAAATTGACATATAGAGGCGCAAGTATCAAAAGCATTGAGCTAAAGCGCCACTTTATTTATACGTGAGTGGATTTGAAATTAAACAAAAATTTTACCGACCGTCAATCATAGTGACGTTGAGCCGTTAGATGGCAGCATTGCTGTTTTGTGTATATAATTTTAATAATTAATTAATTTGCAAAAACAATAGCAATAATAAATTTTTTAGTTGTGGATGCCGGTAGAGCAAGCAATTATCTATAAAATGATATATAATTTATGTGGATTAGTTGTGAGGTTTTTTCTAAAAAGGGAGTGTAACATCTTAACCTTAGCGTATTAATATATATGATGATGATGATGATGATAAGATTAATAAGTAAAATTTTTTTTAGATATATGCCAAAAATTGGTCTCTTTTTCCAAAGTATTCCAAAGTAAAGTAATGCAGTACAAAACATTTGAAGTGTAGTTCCTTGACAATGATTGGTTTTGATCAACATACAGAATCAATACTACGCAAAAAATAATAAAACACACTTAGATAATTTGATTTTTTAAAGTACTGTAAAAGAAATAATATTTCAATGACATTGACCTAAAGCTGTCAAGGGTCTTAAAATACTAGTGCAAAATACTTTCTTTTTAAAAAACACAAGTGGAAGAAATGCGGGCGTCTGAAAATCAGGTTTAGGTCAATTCTGAATGTCAGAAAAGGTGGAATTATCTGCATATTACAATGACCACACAAATTATATTATCATGTGCATTAGAAAAGGAAACCAGACGTGGAGATCACCAATGTCAAAAAAATTATGGAAAGCGTATCGCCATCCATAATTTCATATCGTCGTTTGAATGCAGACAATTGTATTATTGTAAGGGAAAACCAGCTGGTAGAGTGTATTTGGGCGCTGAGCTCAACATTAAATAAATGTAACATCGTATAATAGCAGCGTGCCTCCTAAAAATAAAGTAATACAATAATTTTTTATGAAGAAATTAAATACAAATTATAATATTGGTTTTGGGAGCTCTCGTACCGATGTTTGCTCCCACCGTACCAAATAACTGGAGAGTATAAAAGTGGCTAAAACAAATGAAGAAAAGCAGTCGTTATTCTCAAAAGCCAATGTTTATTGCTTACAAACGTTTTATTGCTTACTAAAAGATGACTACAGAAAAATAACGACACTCTCTTTTGACTGCCAGAAAAATCACTGCCTACCAAAACATCCTGATCACTCTGCGTACTTTAGTAGGCAATATAACTTTTATAATTTCACTATTGTTTTTGACACTTTTAAGAGTCAATTGACAAATGGAAACATGATTTTTTATTACTGGTACGAAACAGAGGGCCCATGGGATCAAATAAAATTGCGAGTGCAATTTACCACACTTTGAACAACCTCAATACACCAGAACATATTAAAATATTACAGTTTTTACTAGATGGCTGTAGTGGCCAAAATAAAAACTCAATATGGGTATTGCAAGTGGTTGTATTCGTTCGTACACATTAATGTAGAGAAAATGGAAATTATATTCCTGATTACTCAGTCATTTCTTTTTACCGGCAGATAGAGTTTTGGCAAAAATAAAAAGGTATTAGAAGAACAGAAGTAATCATGAAGCCTACAGAATATGTTGCCATTTTAAGCCAATATGAAAAAACATTTCATTTAACGATGGAACTACCTATTCTAGTTTGGGAAACTGCTGTAATTAAACGAGGTTTTTTTATTTGAAGGAAAAAATAATATTGCTGCGCAAGGAGAAAGAAATTAAAACAAATTACAATAACTTGCTGATAGAATAACTAAATTTTATATAGATAAGGAACTAGGGTAAATAAATGCACTTTTGCTTCTACTGAAAACAAGTTTCGTGTGAAGTTGGTGGATATTGGAGTTATATGACTCAATTAATAAACTTGTGTGCACAAATAAGATTGTGATAGCTTTAGTAGCAGCAATTTGTTCAGCTATATTAATCTTTCTGAGTGCCTGTGTAATAATGGTGTAGTTTTCCTTGACTATGTCAGCTATTAACTGTCGACCTAACACTGCTTGCAGAGGTTTCCAATTTGCCAGTGCAGTCACTTGTTGACTTTATAACTAGACCACATATATTTATCATAATTTTTACATCAGCTCCTCTTCAAATGACTTATATTTTTCTTTTTGCGTAAAGCTAAAATCAAAACTTTTATTACGAAGTTTCAATAGAACTTGTTAAAAAGTGAAAAGTTTTGATAAATTATAAATTTATTATATCATTACAATGTCCTGTATGATTTCGATATCAAACATCTGCAATTGAACAAAAAAGGGCGTATGATTTCTATAAGAATAATTCCTCTATAATTCATAGATTACATGTTGTTTATAAATTAGAGTACTAACATTATTGTATCAACTAATTAAAAAACTTTTCTTCTGTACAACTTTGCCTTATATAGTTGTAACTCATGTATATGTGTATATAGACACATATATATATATATATATATATATATATATATATATATATGTATATGTATGTATATATGTATATATATGTATATATATACATATAGTTGTATATACTACAATAAATATAAATATATTTGTGACTCATGACATACTAATGTTGAAGAAATAGAAATAAAACAATATTTGATCTAGAATATTTGTATTCATGTAAACCCAGTATAGAAGATGCAATGTAGAAGAAGCATATGTATGCATTTTGTTTAATTTAATATTTATTCCGGTGAGAATAATTTCATGATTTGTTGTATCTTTTCGGGCATTATATTTGGTTATAAATATTGAGATTTTAAACTTCCTACTTTGACGTATTTTCTGTTTGAGATCTCTTACATATTAATATTTTAAATAGATCCTCATGTAAGTTTGTATTTATTTTTACATTTTAAAATTTAAAAAGACTCATTTATTTCTTTGATTTTTCGAGCTTGGTTATTCTGATACCTTAAATACTAAAAAATTTATTCCAATCAACCATTTAAATGGTAGATTGCTTTTTCATATCACAGAGGCTTAATTTATAAATAAATATCAGTCTATTCAATAATACATTGCAGCTAAGTTTTTGTTTCTCGCTTTAGCCCGTGAAATATCCCTCGCCTTGACTTCAGACGCACTTGGACGAAGCTGCAATTAAAAATGTTTATATTGTAATATTACTAAATACTTAGATTTGCAAAATGGTTTGTTTTTATTAATATTAATATATTTGTATGTCTACCTTCTTAACTGTTGAATCTTTCTTTGCCTTATCTTCAGATGTATTTTGGTCATTCTGGAAATAAAAGATTTAATAATATCACATGATAAGATTAGCAAAAAATCATGCAGAGGAAATAAAATTGTTAATAAATTAACTTATCCTAGCGACAAAAAAATAAGTTTTTTCATTTATCAACATTATTCAAAAAAACATAATAACAAAGACAATTTTACGTATATAATCTAAATACTGACAGTGGTATCTAAATAATAAAACCACAATAGCGCTTGGATGAAAATGCAATTAAAAATATTGATATCGTTATATTACTAAATATATAGATTCACAAAATGGTTTTTTTCTACCAATATATTCACTTATATTTATATTTGTACCTTCTTAGCTGTCGTAACTTTATTTGACTTATCTTCAGGTTTATTTTGGTTATCCTGTAAATAAAGATTTTAACAATATCACATAATAAAATTAGCAAAATATCGTGGAGAAGGAACAACAATAGTCAATAATTTACTTGATCTAATGATAAAAAAAGAATTTGTTTTTTTTTTTATTTACCAATAAAAAAACTTGATAACAAAGAAAATTTTACATATATAATCTAAATACTGACAGTGGTATCTAAATAATAAAATCACAATTTCATAATCTAACGACAACTCAATAACCTGGTGTATTCTATTTGTTTTATTATGTACTCTTATTGAAAGTTTTATCCGAATGTCGACATATAAAAACAGTATATAATAATAACTTGTAAGCATTCTTTGTATTGCACTCATTTATTCATGTTTCTTATATTTTATGTATTTTCTTTAAAAATTATACTGTGTAAATGTTGTACCTTCTTCACACGATCCTTGCATTTAGATTTTCGGTTTTGTAGATGCCCTATTAGTAAGGCAGATTGAAGACAGCTTGTTCCAAGGGAAATTTGTAGACCTGAACCAAGCGCGGTCGCTAATCTATGGTAGCGCACATGAAGTTTCCATTGATCCAGTTCTATTCTTTCATCACCCACATGTACTTGTTCCACAGGAGTCACTCCTTCCTACAATAGGACAGGACTCTAATAAACTATGTCAAATTAAGATATCGCAATGTTAATATGTTTTAATTAGATTAGTTCAATAAAAACATATAATTTATTTAATATGTTTTTATTAACCTACATATGTTATAAAACCTTTTCAATAAAGGAAATAGTTAAACAGAATATTTTTATTAAATACGTTTTACCATTGGATTGAAATAAATTTTTCAATGGAAATTAGTTGTAACACTAAAGTAATAATAATATTTGGATAATACCATTATTCAAATATAGGACTTTTGTAATATAAACTTGGATCGTAAATAATAACTATCTTATTAATAAAAACCAGCATTTATAACTTAAAGACAAAACTTTCAAAATATTCTTAATGTTGTATTTTATATTTGTTTTCATAGTGGCTTTGCATATTAGTGGAATGCCTGGGGAATTTGACCTCGGAATTCAATTTCTTTGAATGAATTCATTTCAAACTTTCTGAATTATGTTTTATAGCAAGGAATAAGTAGCAAAAAGTGACGGGAAGTGGAGCAGCAGCTGTTTATTACGTTTAGTTTATTGAAATATGTGTTTCGTTACTGTTGTGTAGTGAATATTTTTTAATTCAATAATAATTTGTTTTTGTATGAGACCAACTTATTCATTGTTGTTAAATGGTGACATTAGTAACTATATAATAATTATCATTGCTTTGCAAAATATTAATTTAACCTGTGTTGTAAGTATTATTATATACTTTTCTTATCATATTTTTAAATTTTATTGTAAATTAAAAATAAATTTTGATGAATAAATTAAATATGATATTCAATGTATTCCACTTTTTTCTTAAATATTGTTTAAACAATACGAGATCGAAATTATTGCATAAATCTTATTAATAATTAAAAGTAGCGATGTTAATAATCGATAAAAATGTAAATAAAATAATGACTTACTTTTTTCTTTGTACAATATATTACATTCAATCCTAATACATATTTTCTAGAGTTTACTTTTTTCTTTATTGCAGAGTTCTAATTAAACATAGAAGAACCAATACACAACAACAATAATGATGTAATTTCTTGTATTGTTTCCGATAATTTGGGATCTATTTTAGGATTAAGCACAGACTTAGGAGATATAATAAAAATTATCAGAGGAGTAGCAACTTTAAGAGCTGCTTCAAATGAAAGACAAGGTGAATTGGTTAAATTTTTACAAACTCAGTTTGTATATGCCCATCAATATGCAGACAGAAATGCATTAACTAAAATATAATACGATTTACAAAAATTAGGAAAAAGAAATTTCTGCAAAATCCCAACTGAAAAAAAAACTAGTATTTCAACAAATTTTGACTAGGAAAATAATTGTTTTATTTGTAGTATAGTAGTGTTTTATTTGTAGATACAAATGAGGCAAAAGAAAAAAAATAAAAGCCAGAAAACAAATTGCATATGTTAATAGTATGACTTTTAAGGACAATTTACTTAGTTTTATAGCCTTGTAAAAAGATGATTTCTGCAAGAAATTCATAAAAGAATTTCTGGGATAATGGATCTGCAGTCTCGGTGCAAAATATCATACATATTATTATATAGATATAGATCTCAGAACAGAACCTCAGCTCCAGATAATTTATTGAAAGTTATTTTGCCATTGTGAAAAGTATGTGGAAATGCCTGTGGATATAAAAAAAGTTGTATATACTGCACTGCAGCAAGTTCATAGTGAAATAATGATAGCATCTTCTATTACAAAAATAAGTGAAGTAGTAGAAAATGATGAAAACGAACAAGTTTAATTATAGTACTTTTTAACCTTGTATTATAAGCAAAATAAATGAATAATTTCCATGAACTTTTTTTATTAAAATTATTTTTTTTTCTATATTAACCTGCCTGAATAATTTCTTTTTTATTAATACTTATTATGACAGAAATGTATTCATAACACGATTTCTGCATAAAATTATTTTATTGGACTTGTAATGTATTAGATTATCCGCATATACCTGTCTTTATTTATTTATTTTATTATTAAACGAAAGCAGCAAAATTTCATAGGTAAACTTTGTAATATAACTTATTAATAATACAATCCAACAGGTTTTATAGTAATTCGTTCAAAGTAATTGAATTTCCAGACTTTTATATTTTGTTTAATGTTTAGGCACTCCACTATATGTAGAAAGTACAGAAAATCCCGGTAATGTTTATATGACACTTTCCACAAGAATTTCCACTTTTATATGGGGTTTGTGGAGTTCGCCACCTTCTTAAGATTTGTTGCAAAGGGATATCTGAGAGGTTTCTAGAAATTTCTCAATTTTCAAGTCTGACTAAATAGTTTTAATTTTCAATCTCTGTCCTCTGTCAAGTAGAGATGAATTTCCATAATGAAAATCTTGTAATAATCTGAAGTTTTAATTCATGGTTATCTCTATCTCCCCTTTGCTGGAAAGGGGTGAATTGGGCATTATTTCGCCATAGAATATTTTTAGTTGAAAAATTAAAAATATTTCCACCAAGTTTCCCTAAATTATTATTCTAATTTTTAAATCTCGAAGAACCTAGAGTTTCAGAATATTCCTTTTTAAAGCGCTTTATAGGGTGGATTTAAAAATGTTTGTCTTATTAACAAATCAATCTTTTATTAATCAAAATCAGTTAGAGTTATATTAATCCTACTGTATTCTTAGTTGATAAGTAGGAAATATATGTACTAAGCTTCATTTAAACAGCTTCAGCAGTTTAGAAGTAATTCTAAAAACTTCAGAAGATTTGGAATTTTTTAAATGTCTTTCATGTTGGTGGGAATGAGGAAGAGATGCACCTCACTTTTTTCATTTTTTTAAAAATTCTGAACTGATCTTGAATAATTTGATATGCGTCTTGGTATATTTTGTAATATTTGACATTTTAAGAGGTGGGGCTGGGAAGCCAAATATCCCGTAGTAGTTGTAATTGTTGAAATTCTGTAGAAATCTGTAAAAAGTACAGAAAATCGACATTACTTGCTTTTCATATTATGGTAATAAGAATTTCCATTCGCTATATGGGAGTAAAGGTGGCTTAATAGGACTTAAGAATTTCTGCTAGGGTGTAAGGAGTAAGTGTGAAAAAATTTCAGGAAAATTAGTTAAAAACTGTAGGAGCCGATAAAGAATATACACACATTTTATATATGAAGACTTAAAAGCACCTATGTATTATAACTTTAAGTACCATCAATTTACGTAAATAATAACAACTTATGACAATTACCTCAAGAAACTTAAGAATATCTCTGAATAATGCTCTTTGGGTCTTGCGATCTTCCTTCGATCTGAAATATTAATTAATACGTAAATAAAATTAAAACATTTAAATAAGATTTACACATATTTTAAAATCGCTTTTGTTAGCTTTACTTGTATATATCTATGTATGTAAACAAATTTATCAAGTCATCTTCTCCCACTTTTAATTGTCATATTGATTTTAAACTTTATAAATTTAAACCGTACAATAATACAATATCATCAAACTGATGTGATGATGGAGGAGGGAGGTTGTCATGGGGACTTCTCGATGGCTAACAAAAAACCCATAAAGTTTGGGCTCGTTTGATTTGTCTCAATAAGTTCTTTAGCTGCAAAAGTGTGTTTTCCAGTTTTTCAAAACTATATGTTATAAATATGACTAGAGACTTACTTAAATCTACCAGGTTCTTTAGCCAGTTGCTTGACATCCATAATGATAGTAGTCAACTCGTCTTGACCAAATTTTTCAGAAAACTCCAAACCCATTTCGTAGACAAGTGATAGTGCAATACCTGCTGAATTTTGCAATTCTGCAGAAGGTGCTTTAAGTAATTGGATCAAATTAGACAGAGACCTGTTGACATAGCATACATTGTTAAATGAGTTGTTTTTCAACTTAAACCATGAAAATATTTGAGGCCGGGGCTCCTACGTTACAGATACACTTTAATTATACGAAAGATATTTCTAAAGCAGAGGGACAAGATATACAATACTAAACAATCAATGCCTTCTATTATGTTAAGTTTATTTAATTACAATTAATAATTAAGCTTACAAGGAGAATGCGGTAGTGGTTCTGCCTAGTACTGCACGGACTTCAGCTAAAGAACACTTAGATATGAGTAAGCTCCAGGCATCCAAGGCAACGACACGAATCATGTCTGCTTTTACGCCATTATCATCCTGAAATTAAAAAAATGTAAATGTTTATTTCAATAAAATGTGTATTTATTTCTAATAACAACAAAATAACATTTATTATATATATATATATATATATATATATATATATATATATATATATATATATATATATATCATCAGCTTAACCAGACAATTTTTACTGGCTTCCCCAATGACATAATTTTTCAAAAAGCTTATTCTTTTTGCTTTCTGACATTTTATTTATATTTCAATAATACTATACTTCAGTATAATTACAGAAATATTAACGTAACTTGAAAGTCACGTTAATATTTCTGTGATTCTGTGATTTACACATGAATTCATTTTATTACCTAATTTTAATAGTATCCCACCTTCTGATATTTTCCAGAAAAGATTTTCTCATATGTCTTCATTAACTCCATAATAACATCATTCGTACTGTTGGACAGGAAACTTATTATGGCCAATGACTTGCAGCACTGAAAATTTAAGAAACAAAAAATTCACCTACATAGAATTTATGTAATACGAAAGTGTTCATAATGATAACTTTATTTGAACTTTTCATTTAGCTGTAAAGTTTTGTTATAATTTAAAAAATTCGAAGGGTAATCCCACAGTTCAAAGTTCAAGTTCGTTTGAAGGCTAGGAAAGGTTCTTTTGGAGATTATTTTGAGAGCAGAAAAGGAATTAAATAAAAAAAGGAAAGTAGATTCCATTTCCATTTATTATTTCAATTTCCATAGGAACCGCTGACCAATTAGAACTGTAAAATTTTTCAAAAATATAGGTTTGTAACTCATATTTCTTTAATCCACTTTGTTTTTACATTATTATGGGTCACCTTCTAAGTAACTTGCCAATTTAGTAAAGCAAAAAGTTTAAAGTACTATGATAAAAAATAATTAAATTATTTATTGCAAAGAATTAAGTTTTCTATGTTTGTCTGGATCGGAAAATATTTAAATTATTTTTTGTAGAGAATTAAATTTTCTATATTTTTATAAATGAGAATAATTTTTGATATAAACAAGTTATAATACTTGAAAATTACAAAAAGTAATTTTTACAAATTATTTCGCAAACTGTTAAGATGTTAAATAGCAAATTTAATGAGCGCTACGTTTTTTTATACTTTTTGTCATGTCATTTTGTAAAATCAATAGTTTATGACAAACAGCACATCAAAGATTGTGAATAAGACTTTTTTCATTACCTTTTCCAAAATATTTCATTAACCATCGTATTTCCTACTTTAAAATGTATTGTTATCGATCTAATAGTACATTTAATATTCTGTAAGAGTTTCTATAAAGATTAATATTTTTTGAGATAAAGGTGTCAAAAGTTTGATACTAGGGTACAGCCAGGTAAAAATAATCGAGGGTCTTTTTAAATATCTCGGTAACTTGTAGAGTTACTAGTCTTACTAATCGTGGTTCATACATAATAATATATTATCGTAAATCTTATAGAGCAATTACCCCAATCCAATTTAAAAAATTTATCAGTACTATCAATATTTTAGGATACAAGTTATAATACAATTTTTTTAAATATATACTTTTCAAATTAATAGCTATATCTTATAAAGTATTGATTCTACTACGAAAATTTGCTTTTTATTACACAACCAAACAGAAATTTCACATTTTTATGTCTAATAAATACTTAATTCTAATATTTTATTCAATTATTTCTATATTTTCCTACCCGGTGACTGAGGGAATGATAATTGAAACAAATGAATTATATTTATTTTAAATTGAAAATTAGTGTAAAACATTATTCTGTTGTGAGTATTATTTGAAAAATAACTATAATAATATTGTATTTCATAATATAAAAAAACTGTATTTTCCATAAGAAATAATTATGCAGATTATTTAATTAATCATTATTATTCAGCAATTATTAATTAGATATGCTTTATCACTTGGTAAATCTTTCAATAGAGCAAAATCTCTAAATGTTTATGGCATAAAAACACTTTAAGGAAGTGTCCTTGAAGTGTTTTTAAAATCGAGTTTTGCAATCGAGTTTTTGTGCATCAATTAAAAAAAAAACAATTTCCAGTTTCTTACCAGAGAATGTACCTTGATTAAAATTTATTATAAGCTGTTACACTATGATCAACTTACTCCTGCTCTTACGCTCGTATCAGTTGTTGCGTCCTTTAATTTATCTAGAAGTGGAGCCCTTAGTACGTTTAATAGTTTTTCACTTTGACCTTCAACCAACTGAAAAAATAGGATTAAAAATACAATGTCACTGATTATATTTTATTCTTTGTTTTCGCTAAAATTTATGTAGGTTACTAGTAATTAGAGAAATATTTTGTCAAGTCAATAGCAAACTCATTTTCTACCACATTATGAAATGAATGAAATATTACTTCATATTTCAAAGAATATGACCGCAGAACCGGAATTACAACGTATTTTACAGATAGCTAATAAACTCACTTGTACAAAGAGAATTGGAACAACTTTAGCAGCAGCAATTTGTTCAGCTCTTCGACCCTTTCTGATTATCATTTCGAGTGCCCCTGTAATAATGGTGTAGTTGTTCTTAACTATGTCAGATGTTAGCCGACGACATAATGCTGCTTGTAGAGCTGTCAAAATGTGTGTGCGGTCGCTTGTTGACTTTATATTTAGGCCATTTACAGTATCACACAGCTTCTCTTCAAATGTCTTTTCTTTTTCTTTCTCTGCAAGTCATATTAAAGCCACGACATATTTGTAAATGATTATTGATTATAAATGTTTCCAGATAAATCTAACTGAAATAACAAAAAAAAACTTATTTCATGAACCATTTATTTTCATATTATATTCTGTTTACGTTTTCACAGTTCAATTTCACTTTTATGTCACATTGCCACTTTATTCAGTTTTTAAGATATATCACTACTTCTAGTGATATTTTAAATTAAGTAGTTTTGAATACATTCTAAAGATACTTACCAGTACGTTTGACTTCATTGTCAAATATTTTTGACTTTCTCACAGCTGTCCAATATTTATGTGTTTCATCGTTGAAACCCATACTTGATTTAGTAGTATCTAAAATTAAAAGAAGATTGATTTTAAAACTTGATTTAGGTACATTAATGTGCAATTTAGATTTACCGGATTTTATGCTACCAAGATTGCCTACAACATCAAAAATCCTATTCCTTATGTCGTAAAGAATTCAGAACACAAAGTTCAAGGCCCAAAAGTCACTGCACATTTATTGTGTTGCACTAATGCTGGAACATTTCTCTATCTAAAGTTTTGTGAGGCTTACGCCGTTCCCACGAAAGGATTTTGTCATAAAATGTTATTATTTTACCGTTCTATTCCAACTTAATTAATTAATGAAATAAAACAATTTTTAACATACAGTATTAATGAAAATAAATTTGCTAGACTAAAAATATTATTTATAATGGATTTTTCCGTTTTCTAATACGATAAATGAAAAAGCTAATACAATGTTAAGCTATATTTAGAAATGAGAAACCATCATGTAATATGTACAAAAATTATGGTCTTAGATGAAGAGTATATCTTCGTGAAGACATTTTTCAAAATAATTTTTTTGCTATCAATGACATGTTGGTTTCCATTGTATCTTACTACTATGCTAATTAACAATATATTTAGTAAAATGCATCAACAAGGAATTCTTAATATCCCAATGTGTAAATTTTAATCAGACTAAAATCAACCATCCTCGAGCCAATTTTCACAGCATACTGACTCACAAGTAAAGAAGTACTATAAGGCAGATGAAAAATGATTTTTTATTATCATCCAAGGAAATGATTTCTGAATTATAATCAATATCTTTTGTGTAAATTTTCTTTTTGACTTTATGAGAAATTTTATAACACAGTTTATCACTAACTACAATAGCCATCAATGGACCAAATGAGTGAGTGAGCAACTGATCAGCTTGAGTATTTAGCGAGTGTTTAGCGAACACACATTAAATTAATCAAAAAACTGGATTAGAAGCTAGATATTATAGCTTGTTTACCAAAGTTAGATTGTTTTAAGCTAGATTTTTTTGTAAAATACAGAGGATTATAGAGATTAGGGAAATTTTACTGCCGTATAATTATACACATTTATTTTACTTACATTTTTCTCTTCGTACTTTATCTTCATACTTTTGTTCCTTTGCTACTTTTTCTTTGGTTATTTGTTCTTTATCTGCTACTGTAGCAGGGCAAAATTTACCCGCTGTTGTATCTATTATCGATGGGTAGTAATCTGTGTTCCACGAGCCTAGAATTATTCAAATGTTACATTGTAAAACCAGTTCAAATTTGTATTATTCCAAATATCATGTGATCATGTTAATACAAGACTTACCCTTCCCATCAAGGGGGCCAATAACAGTGTTGTTTTTTAATTTGTTTGTAGGTGAAAATTCATCAGATATGTCAAGATATAGAGGTACACTTATAAGTTCAATTTCTCCATAACCTGTCAAATAAACAAACTTGTCTCTAGTAAAGCACTGTTTGAAGCTAAGGCTAAGTAAGGCCAGCTGCTCATAATATTAATTTAAAATTTAAATATTTTTTTTTTTACACATACAATAACAACTAATTTTAATTTAAGCCTGAGTGCCGTTGCCTAACTAGAAAATTTGGTTTCACTAGAAAATTGATTACAAATAAGAAGAGAACAATGTTGCTCAGAAAATCTGTCAAAAATTCTCTAAAGTGTTGAAAGAGGGTTAGAGAAATTTACGAATGGCAATATTTTATTCGTAATATTAAGTCATATATCTATGATCTTAAAAGTGCATCATGTTTGCCACGCTTTCAATACTGAAATACTATAAAACCAGCAATTCCCAAGAATGGAGGCTTTCATTGTAACTGTGTTAGGAAGTAGTGTCGAAAATATTTTTCCTGGCTTTTGAACACTCCAATTGCCTCTACTTAGTTAATATATCCAGTCTAATATACCGAATTTAACTTTCTAATGCTTCTAATGCGGTTATAAATTATCAATAGATTAACAATATTCTATTCTGGTACAATAAATGTGGTAGCAAAAATAGGTAAGGTTTTTAAATAGAAATATATTATATGTACGGTTTTTAATAGAATATAATAGAAATATATAATTTTTTTACTAGAAATATTGTTTTATGTTCATTCCGAAAACTTTTTTCATCAATCAAGATTAGTTTAATACTAATCTTATTGGTAAAGTTTTATAGAAATAGAATATGAAAAAATGTATAATTTAATTTCATTGATTTTATTGCAATAAGTACTTACATCGTATATTCCATTTTTGTTTAGGTGTTAGCTTTCTCCAATACCGTTGTTTAGCTAAAATTAAAGGAAATTTTCATTAGTATTATTAAAAAAATAAATTACTATTATTCTTCAATATGCCATGAACAGATATTTCAAAGTTTTTCAGTATTTAAAAATATTGAAAAATTTTAAAAATGTGAAAAACATTTTTCAAGATTTAAAAATATACGTTGATGTTTTTGAGTGGCCAAGTCTCTGATAAGTAGTCTTAGGTGTGTTTGGATGTCCAATTTTTTTGGAATCAGCAGGTGAATAAGGATGTTATATTTAAAAATAAGTTATAAAAATTTCATCCAAAAATGTTGTGCTTAAAAGTAAAGAACATGCTACATTTCTGTTGCACCTTAAAACTATTTGAAGTTTGTTTTGCTTTCAACAACCGTTTACCACCCTTCCCGTCCAAATAGTACATATCAAATTTCTGTAGCTGTCAAATATCCTGTCAAGTTACTTTACTCTTTAAAATAAGAAGGGTATCTGATAAAAAGTCTTAATATATACATTCTCGATATTGAACAACGTTTTTCTCATCGCGATAAATCATTTTTAAAAAAGAACAGGATCTGTAAATTAGGAAAATTATATTTTAAACACACGCATTTCATTTAAAGTTGCAATGTTAGTGATTTCAATTTGCTTATAAATTAAAAAAAAAATTAAAAAAAAAGAAATAAAAGCTATGTTTATGGAACAAAATTTTAACGACAGGTTTGAGATAGTCCACAAAATTATCAAACTGATAGCAGTTAGCTGTCCTATCATTAATTTACGAAGAGTAGAAAATGTACTATGTGAAGTTGTAGTATTATGCATTTGTCAGTCAATATATGGATGAGATTCATAAGAAAGTTTTCTAACGTAGTTCTACTTTAAAGAAATTTCGTGTATTTTTTATGATCATCATTACTGTAACAAGTAGATAAAATGCCAAAAAGTAAAAACAGGCTCAAAGTATTATTGTCTAAACTATTGGCTCAAAGTATTACTCTGTAATACAATTTTAAATCGACCTTTTATTAGTGAGATGTAAAAATTAATGATCTTTTGTATTATACTAATATATGTACTCTACAATAATAGATGTATTCTACAATATCTGAGAAAACTCTCCGTATGTTGATTTTACTAAAAAGTTTTAAAACTCTTAAATTATATCTATAAAATATGAGGGGTAGTTATTTAAGAGATCTAGAGGGAAATTTTCTTAAATGACTTCTGTTGAAACTTATGAAAGTTGGATATAAGCAGAGAAGCAAACAATTGTTCAAAATAAAGAGAAACTCTAAAACATTTTTTATGTAATTTTACAAACAAGGAATTTTTTCCTTCTTCTTCATCCATCCATCTAGAGGGTGGCCTACCTCTTGTTCGAGTACCCTCAGCTTTTTTGAATGTTAATATTTTAGTAGGATTATCCTCTGGGCTTCTCCACATGTAACCAAACCATCGTAATATGTTATTACGGATTACTTGAGTTAGTTTGTGGTTGGCCGTAAATTTATAAACTTCAAAATTTTATCTGCTTCTCCATCTACCCTCTTCTTGCACTGGGCCAAAGATAGCTCTGAGGACCTTACACTCAAACAAGTCTAGTGATTGTTGAGTGCTACGTTTAGGGTCCATGTTTGCATAAAGTAGGACTGATAGAATTAGTGTTTTATAGATTTTTAGTTTAGTCTTCCGACTGATGAGTTTAGATCTCAGTTGTCTTCTCCGCCCAAAGAAGCATTTATTTGCCATTTTAATTTTGTTATCAATTTCTGCTCTTAGTTTATTTTTGTCATTAATTACTGTGCTAAAGTATTTAAATTCATCAACTTTTTCAAAGGTATAGCCTTCCCAAAGGGATTTCCATGTATTTAGTTTTATCCTGATTGACAGTTTGACCCATATTTTTTGCAAAGAATTCAAGTGCTGAAAAGGCTTCTTTAACTGCTCTTCCTGACCTTTCAACAATATCTATGTCATCTGCATAGGCCAATATCTGTAGAGATCTATTCCACAGAGTTCCTCTTCGGTCTAAACCACTATCTCTAATGCACTTTTCCAGAGCTAAATTGAATAATGGACAGGCAAGGGAATCTCTCTGGCGTAGGCCTCTTTCTATTATAAAAGGTTGTGATAGCCGATTTTGGATCTTAATCCAACATCTCACTCTATGAAGTGTTGCTATAGTTAAAGCTATAAGCTTATTGGAGATTCTAAATTCAGCCATTGCTTCGAATAATTTATTCCTCCGTATGCTATTTGTATGCCACCTTAAAATCTATGAATAAGTTATAGGTTTCATATTGTATTCTTTAGATTTTTTCCAAAAATTTGTCTTAAGGCTTGAATTTGATCAATAGTAGATTTTTGGGTTCTAAATCCACATTTATATTTTCCAATTTCTTTATCAGTAAAGGGTAGGAGTCTAGTAAATAACAAGTTGGAGAATATTTTATATGCCGTATTAAGAAGTGTAATGTCTCTATAATTATGACGTTTAAGTTAGTCTCTCTTTTTAAAAATAGGGCAGATGAATCCTTCTTCCAATTCAATGAGTATTTTCTCTGTAATCCAAATTTTTACCATAATTTTATAGAAGACATTTAATAGGTTGGGCTCATCTACTTTCAGTAGTTCTGATGGTATATAGTCAGGACCAGCCGATCTGTTATCTTTGACCTTTTTGATAGCCACCCTTACTTCATCTAAAAATGGTAGGGGGTGGTTTCGATCATCCAAAGAAGTACTTGTATCTTGACTATTTGAGTTTGCTGTATCAGAAGATCTGTTTATTGCCAGTACAGCATTTCCACACAGGAATATACACAAGTATCACCGGATAACTCTCAGCCAAATAGATCACATACTCATGGATAAAAATTTAAGAAGCTACAGAGGTGTTAACGTGGATACCGACCATATACAAAATATGTCAAAAATTCAATCTCAAAAAAAAATTTTAGTCTAATATTTCTAAATTAAAAGACCCAAGCTCTCTAAACAAGTACAAGCTCAGGATATCTAAGGACATAGAGCTGAAAAACAGAAATGAAAATAGTGATGTTAGCTGGCACTCCCTAAAAGAAATAATAGCAAGATCTGCATAAGATACGCTCCCAGAATGGAAACCTGGGACCAGAAATGACTGGTTCGACGAGAAGTTCAAAGAAGCCACTGAAAACAAAAATAAAGCTTATAGAATGATGATACAAAAACGCTATACTAGGACTTCTGAACTAAGGTATAAAGAAATGAGGAAAGTGGAAAAGGAGATACATAAAAAGAAGAAGAAAACATTCCTTGAAGAAAAGCTAGAAAATATGGAAAACATGAATAACCAGAAAGAATCCAGGAGATTCTATAAACAAGTCAAAACCACACAAGAAGGGAATTCAAGCCAAGTATCATCACATGTAGAAATGAGAATGGAGAACTGGTGGGCGAACTCCATGAGGTATTAGACGTATGGAAAAAATATTTTACTTGAATGAGAAAGACTAGAAATTTGGTTCAACTGATGAAAATTTCCACGTAAAGTTTAAATAGCGTGTTGAAACATGACATGTTGATGGTCCTTGAATTTTCAGTTCAAGGCCAACCTAATACCCTGTTAAAACTTAAAACAAATAAAAAAGTTACTATCTTTATTAAAGTTGTCTATAGTTGAAAATATTGATTTGAAGAAAATATAATCGAAAATATTTAAATGTATAGCATAATCATTCAGCAGGCAATTCATTAAAATCGGGGAAGGAGGGTGTTTTAGGGCATAATAATCCTGTAGATAAGTATGAAACATATCAGGTCTGCAAGTATATATGTCTCAAAGTATATATAAATTTACATACTTTGTGCTTTTAAAGGCTGATTTATCAAAATTAAACAGAGTGTCCGATATAGCACGTATGAAACAACATATTTTTTAATTCCCTTAACCTCTTATCGAGGCATGTAGATGACGATACATTTTCGGATTTTCTAAGCCCTTAAAATTTAAATTTACTTCCTATCAAAGTTTGTGAAAAACTTATCAATTAGGAACCCGGTAAATTTCAGGCTTTTTTTTTGATACATAGCTAATACATATTATTTTTGATTAAAAGTGGGTAACGTAATATCATAAATTTGGTCTGAAACAGAACTATTTTTATTCAAGTTCATTGCTCAGAGTTTAATTACTGTAATAAATTAATTTATATTTTTAAAAGTATAATTTATATAATTTCTCATGATATCACGTTCAATTTTAGTTACATAATTTCTCATCATATCACGTTCTTAAAATAAAATAATTTTAAGTACGTGATATGATGAGAAATTATATAACAACATGAAGAACATTTCATGAATTTTTTCTCTATTTGCCTATTTTTTTATATTTTTATTTTGACAGAAGTGTTCCTATGACCATTATGTAAGGGAAAATTTCATTTTGATGAAAGTTTTAGTTTGTAGATTTTCAGTATTTATATGAGTTGTGACGAATATGGAAAATCAAAAGCAACTTGTGGAGAGATGACTTCACCCCTGTGGAATATTTTATTTATTTTCTTTAAATTAACTTCATTTGCACATCTAAAGTTGCAACTCGGTAATGTTAAATATTTCCTGGGTAATGTTAAAAATTTCAAAAAAATATTTTAGTCGAAAACAAAATACTTACCATGTTTTTCAATTCGTTTACTTAATGGAAACGATTTATGAATTTTAATCCTAATACGGGATCTTTTTTTTTTACGTTCTTTTTGTATGTGATAATTTCTCATCCTTTCTTCTCTACTTTCTAGTGCTTTGTCTTCATCACATCCTGTAATTTATAGGTAGTTTATTAATACATTTAATTACTCAAAGTAAATTTATATATTTAACGTCTATGTAAGTATGGGCTGTTTGCCAAATGTTTCTAATTTTAAAAGTTTTAGACTTGAAATCTTGGACATTTAAATGAAACACATATGCGTAGTTTTGGGAAGAAAATATTTTATATTCAAACTAAAAGACAACCATCAAGAAGGAAGAAAAAACTTTCAAACTGCAAATTATGAATTCATTATGCTTTTAATGGCATTCTTTATAGGTTAAACTGAGGAGATAATAATAGAATCAGGAGTCAAATGCCATTGGGGAAGATAAGGCGTTAATAATGTTGCAAACATTTATAAACCCACATACGTCTACAACTTCATTTAATAATAAAGCGGATTACCTTTAAACGATTACTAAAAAACCCGCTAAAATCATCTGTAGATAGGTATTTATCTGTTGTTGAAGTGAAACTTCTTTAGAATCGTTGTGATTTGAAACTCGATGAACCGAAAATGCATCACGGCAAAGAAATAAGTGCAGCTTCTTTAGAATCATTGTGATTTGAAATTCTATAAAACGAAAATGCGTTACGACAAACAATCAAGTGAAGCTTCTTTAGAATTGTGATTTGAATTTTAGATTTTCTCTTTGTACCATGCTTTGTAGTATTTCCCTTGTCTACTAAGCATTGTACATATATGTGTGCGCCTGTATATTGCTGAGCTAAAGCGAGAGAGCAAGCATCGGTGTGTATCTATATTGCACACTGTCTAATACTTGTTAAAACAGTAATTGATGCTGTATTTCAAAGATAAATAGATCAAATTGAAACTAAAACATTTATTTCCTATTTTAGCTACCATAAGCCTCTCATGTCATTTGTTCAAAGTGGAAACACGGAGACTGACTAATATGTAATGTAATACATGTTAAATAAAATGTAAAACAACTTTTAAACGTGATAAAAGTATTATAAAAAATAAACCTTACAATTATCCTACTCCTGATACTATAAATTTATCTCTTTCTCCCGTAGAGGTTACTTTTCTAAAGTTTCACTTCTACCGTGTGTGAATTACACACACATACAAAGTTTTTTTTTTCATTTTTCTTTTTAACTCTTTTATTTCTTTTTAAAGTTATTTAATGTAAATAAGTTAAGAGTGAGTTAAGTTCCGCATAAAACTTATTTCTTGTTTTGCTCCATATTTCTATAATTTTCTGAAAACTTTGTTAACACTTTACTTTTCACGTAAAATGAAAATATGTAGTTAAACATTTACCCCAAATAAGGCGCCCAAAATTGAAAATTTTCAAAAATGCTGTGTATTTTTTCATAATCTACTCTGGAGTATCTTTCACTTGACACCACATTCAAAATTTAAAAAAAATGTTTTATCCAAATTTCCAAAATGGTGATTGTTGTAGATGGTGGATTTTGGCCAAAATTGGGGAATAGTTTAAGGAGCATTGCCAAATTTTGTTAAATTCTGTCGAATTTTACGCAGGTTATCTATTAACAAACAGACACACGTAGATACACACATCACTTGGCCGATTGACCTTAAACTATTCAAATCTCAAATGTTCGTTTCACTCAACCTTATTACTAAATAATTTTTACCTTTGTTTTTATCCATTTTTGTTATAATTTATCTCAGCACGTTTGTTGATTCACAAATAATGTTTATAGCGTTTTCCCAACAAGTAAAAGTAAATAATTCTTCTATTTTTAAATTAACGGTACAAAGGCACAAAACGTAATGAGCGAATCTGTCACTAGCGTAGTTTTTTATATTAGTTCGTCCGTTCACGTTCGATTACGCAAATTGTGCAATACGCGGAAATGATTTCATAACTTTCGTTTGTACTTATAATTATTTTTATTGTTTTAAGTTCTTTTTTAATAAATCCAAATGAATAAATAAAAAAAATAATAAGGTTTGCGTATAAAACGAAAAAACAGTCCAGCGTAAATTGTATTCGCACTGTATATGGCGAGCGAACGTAATTTACGCTCTATGCTTAATCTTCGAAGAAAAAGAAAAAATGCAATTTAACCAAAATTAGGGTATGAAAATATTTTTATTTTAAAATAGGAAAACTATTTGCCAAAATTAGATATTTTACAAACTATTTGATAAAATTTCGATATCTTGATCTTCATCAACAGCAACTATCGATTTGAAAGTCTACAGCCAGAGTCGTAACCCTCTTTGCTACCTATACAGCACACAACATCGTCTGGAAGCGTACAAGAATAACAATACTTTCCTGCCCTCTTTAGGCCAAATCCTATATACAGAATGGCATTTAGGGTTCTTACCGTCGAACTAATGCGCAATTTGCTTTTAACCAAATTCATTTGGCTAAATACACGTTCAATAACCGCGTTTGAATGTGGTAACGACAAAAGAGACATTGCAAACTGATATAAATATTCAAAGGTGTTTTCATTAGCTGCAACTTTATATACCATGACTTCATTTCAAAACTCTACCGTGGAAGATAGAGATTCCCATTAAACGTGAACTATTTTTCTCCGTTGAGATACGAGTTTTTCAATTATTGGCGTATTCATTCCGAACTCTTGGGCTATTTCGACTATCGATGGCTTGACAACTTTTAAAGTATCTTGAACTGAAAACATGGATACTTTCTGAAATACTTTAAAATTTATGGGTAATCTCGAACGTAGTTCTGTCACAAGTTTCAGTGTGAAACTAATACAACATGGGTGTAAATTGTTTACTGTATCGGACTGAAGATCGTATTCAAGTAATTTGGTCTCGAAATCATATCCCATGTATGGTCTAGGGTCTAAATAACTATCTATGCTTTGCACTAAAATGTTTACCCTGGCCGTTGGGTTCAGGATACGCCGATTTGTCGATTCTACTAAGCCAATCAAATCTTCATACAGTTTTGATGGATCAACATTGTTGCTTTCAAACAATTTCTTTACAATTTGCACCTCCTTTTAGATAGGTCTTAAGTACAGATGATTCTGTGGATCACTATACATATTGTATAGTATTTCTGTCATAAAGCAGTTTTCATCCCGTTTGGCAACTTCAAACAGGCGTTTTAATTCCAGTCATTGCTCTAGAGTAAGATTGACCACTAGTTCAATTGATATCTATCGAGTACTGCACATCTGTGGAATCATTAATGGATCGGAGCCACCGTTGATCGTTTGAAACATGGTTTTGTAAAAAAGTCGGTGGTTCAAAGAATGGCTTAACCTGTCATAAGTTTCTTTTAGAAGAAATGCAATATTACGCTTATTATATTAATAATAACTAAATGTTTAAACGATTTTACGTATTAGTGGTCTTATTTAGTGCTTATTTTGGCAACTTTCTCTTAATGTAAAGAAATAGATGAAACTTAATACTATCACAGGTAATATGTAATAAACGATGGAACACTTTTGCTGCAGCTGAAATTTTTAAAATAAATGTTGAACAAGGCATGGACAAAATTTGATGGACATATTTTATTTAAATATTGTGCATGTCTTTAGAAAAAATATGTTCCGGTCTCCCATTAATTTGTTAATTATAAAATATTAATTTTGAAAACTGCGGTTTTTCCAAATACACTTCTATTTTGCAGACAGATCACTTTGAAAAGTAGCGTATTCTTAATGTTTCCTACAGTAATAACATGTACATAGTATACACGAATGTAAAGACGTGTGTACTTTTAATTTATTTTTATCTGATTACACGAGATTTTCATACTATATGACCAGTTGTTTGTCATTGGTTGGTTGTTTTGTTTTGTCGTCGCAAGATTTCTCGCGGTGAGCACTATGTTCCTCCGCCAGAGCCGAATCGTCTCAAACAAATCTTCAAGGGACCCGAACCATAGATGAGTTTGCAGATTAATGCGTTCGACTGACGAATGTTCGTTCGTTTATTACGAACTCCTGTCTGCTTCGGGTCTGTTCAGGATCATGTTTATAGAAGAATTCGCAAGTATATATAGATTTGTGAACTCATCTGTGCTTCGGGCCCGTTAGATAGAATGTTCGGTGTAACTCGGATGTTGTCAGAGAATTAGGCGCTTTTAGCCACAAGTCATACGACAATAAAGCGAAGCAATTAACTAATGGCAGAAAAGTAAGGACTATTATTTGAGTCGAATATAACTCTGTCTGGAAATGTGAAGTTATACCATAGGCAATAATGTTATATCTAATTTGACATACCGGTTATATTGTTATTGACTTCTGTCTGAAGTCAGCGAACTAATAAATATTTTGCAAGCTTTGGATGGTGAAGCAGATATTAACGAACGTTATGATGACTTAGAATAGTGTCAACAAGTTGATAGTGGTGATATTTAATGGAATGAAAATGAATTTCACATGTAAATTGAAGAATTTGAAATTACTTCTGCCAAAGCCCCCCAGATTAAATTCCAATTTTGTACCAAATAGCGCATCAACTCCATTAGAAATATTGGAACATTTCATGGACCGAACATCGCCGCCAGTGTACGTTTGCCAACTGTACGTTTTCTTTGCTATTGCTATGCTCATGACTAGGAACAACGACTAACCACCGAGGAACATTGACGCACAGATCCGTTGTTGGTAGCATTTATTTACGGGAAAATTATGAGTTGGAACCGTTGTACTATGGATTTTGGAGATGCTATATTTTACAGAGTTAAGGTTTATAGACATTTCGACAAATATTAGAATGAGTGTAAAAAGTATATCGAGCAAAGATTGCAAAAAGAATGTCATTTAATTAAGTATGCTAAACATACATTAAAATCAACTATTATTCCATTGAAAAACTATGTATAGACGAAATAATTGTCCTTTTTAAAAACGCCTTAAAATTACATTACATTTAAACAATCCGTGCTAAAAAGGAATCGTTTTGGCGTAAAACTATTTGTTTTGTGCAATGTGAATACGGGCATAATAATAATAGATCTTTTTGTTTTATTAAAACTATTTGTTTGTGTAATGTGATTACGGGCACAATAATAATAGATCTTTTTGCTTTACTAAAACTGTTTGTGCAATGTGAATACGGGCATAAGAATAATAGATCTTTTTGCTTTATTGGAGGTGGTACTCGGTTACAAATAGTTTCATCAGGAATGTGTGGTACTTCTAGTGCAGTTGTAATCAACTTGCTTTCTGATTACCAAATAATAGATGAGACCCACATATTGTTCGTGGACAGTTATTACACTGATGTAAAATTATTGAAGCGTTTGCATGAAAATAAAATATATGCTTGTGGTACGGTGAAAGTAGGAAAAACTGGACGAATACATATGCCAGAGTTAAAGAAAATAAAAAATAATTAAACTGACATAGATTACAATCACCCGTTAATGGCCATGAAATAGTGTGATTTGTTAATTGCAATCTTCCCATATTTGGCAGACTTATGTTTGAGGAACAATCAGATGATTCATTCAAGTCCCCGCTCTCGATGACTTCTTTTAATATGCCGGGAAAACTAAGCAGCCTCATGGCACTAGTACCCTCTCTTTGCCCTCGAATATTACGCAGTAAATATCTCGTCCTAAAGCTCATGAACCGTCCGTGGCTGGCAGAAAAAGTTTTTGTATCTTCATTATTATTTTCGCTACGCATCCAAGTATTTACACACTTTTTATATAGTTTATCCATCTTAGAAATTAAAGCGTTTTTTTACATAAGATAGTGCTACTTAGAGAAATGGAATGTAAGTAAGAAGTTTATCTTTATCTTCCAATATTGTCTGTACAGTTGTACACCATAAATTCAGTTCACCTCCAGTTAATGAAATGGATATACCGCGATCATTGAGTTTTAAAATCTTAGATTTAACCTCCATTGTTATTGTTTTCTCATTTTTTTCTGCACTTCACTATTACTGTTTCGTTTAGATGGCGTAGTAGTAATTAAATTTCAATAATAAAAACAAAATTAAATAAGTAATAAACAGAAACTCTCCATGAAATAGAGAAAACTATAACACCTTTTTCAGAGAAAGAAAGAAAACTGTAACACAAACTCGTCCGTTATATGTTACATTGATATGGCACGCGCGCTCTTTGATACAAGGGATTATCTGCACGTTGAGACCCGCACTAAAGGAGTTTATATTATCCGAACCTGCTACGACTACAGCGTCACGTAAATCGGAACAAGTGCCGCTATTTCGAAGAATGGTGTCAACATATTGCTTGACGTAACTCGAAACGATTTAAGTCGAAATTGCGTAACTCGAGGACTGGCTATATACACTTTTAATGAGATAGTAACGTGGCTATGTCTGTACATTACATATTCTTTAATTGTGTGTTTATTATCCGTATAGATGTTAAAATAAAATAATTAGAATTTTGTCTATTTATAGGTATGTTCTCGCATAATGCAATGATGTTGAACTGATTTTAATGGAACTGTCACTGATCGTTAGTTCATAATTTAAAATAATATATAGGGTACATATACACATATACATTACGAAATTATATATACATATTATTACTTAAAGCCTACCACATACATTTTTCGGGAATTTTCGGGGTTAAATTAGAAATCAAACCAACACATTAAGCGCATTTTATTGGTATATGCTAATAAGTTGTCAATTTAAGCATGCAAAAATTTACGTTCAGTGTAATAGTATATATATATATATTTATTTAATAAATATTTAAAGGAATTGTGCACACTAAATTATAACGTTTATAAGTTAAAATATAAGTAGATTAGACTCTTAGACAAGAACTGTTTGATTTAGAACTTTAAGATCATAAGAGCGAAGCCGCGATCAAAAAGTATTGTTTTATAAAAGTTTTTACTTTTTTTCCGTACATACAGGTTTATCAAATTTTAAAAGCATGTACATATTGAAAAATGGTTTTTGTTGTTGCGTACGGAATACTTGTAAATTCATCACAGTCCATCCATCTGAATTTTTTAAACTTAAATAACTTAAAAAGTAATTTGGATAAGATTTAAATTTAAAAAAAAAGTTTATAAGTTTAAAAAAGTTTTTCAGTTCCAAAATGAAAAGTGAATATTTTTTTCCATCAATAATATTGGCTAGTCCAAAAGTCAGTACATAAGAGTAAAACAAATATTTACACATAGTTTGTAAGTAATATTAGTGAAAGTTCTCGGCAAGACTATAAAATATATAAGTAGTAATTATTTTTATTCTGCATTAGAGGAAATCCTCTTTAAAATTGAGAGGAAACCATCTTTACAATAATATTGTTAGGACTACAAAATATGAATATTTCGAAATGCCTGGTATAGGTATGCTTTATCGTTTGAATTTGTCAAGAAAATTATTTGTTTGGCGTTACGTACGTTTTTATTTTTAAATTGGTAGTACTGGCACGGACAATATAGAATGCTGGTCCAATATGGGCTCGATTTCTTTATTTTTGTGTGTATTGTTTAAACAAGTATATAATGTATTTAAGCAGTAGTTTGTAACGTGTTTCGATCCGGTTATAAATGACCAAAATAAATGGAAAAAAAGTAAACCAACCCATTTTTGCTGTATTACTTGAAACATACAAAAATTATTTAAGAAAAATAATAAATTTTTTCTTAAACATTTTTTTATGGAAGAATGGTTAAAAGAGAAATAATGAAACAAAATTTCTTCGCATTTTATAATACAAACATTTAATCTTTTCACAGCGCGCAAATAAAGAAATATTGTTTTAAAGAAATATTGTATTTAAATAAACAGCTTTATGGTGTGAGTGCTATCTGGTGGTAAATTAATAAAGCTAGATTACAATATTGTTATTATTTTGTGCGATATCCTATAGTGTAAATATTGGTATTAATAAAAATTATTTCCAATGTGTAAATATGGTGTAGAAAATTGTAAAAAAGCATTGTAATAATTTTTATAACAAAGTGTTTAGCTTTTAGAAAATGAAATTTCATATTCACTTATGACCTTAGAATAATAAATACTCCAGAAGGCGAGAACACGCACGATAGTGTGTCCAAAAAACTACGCATAAAATGCGTAGTATCAAAACACGGCTGTCAGTGCAATTTAAGACACAGCTCTGAAAGGTTACGTGACAATACAGCTTAAAATGCCGGCTTGTGCTATTCCCACCTGTAAAAAATATCACTGGACTGCAAAAGAAACAAATGGGGATTACTTTTCGTACATAAAAACTATTACTTAATTTCATTTTCAATTAACTATGCAATTTTAAAGTTTCGAAGTAGATTATTATTAATAGAAATGCAGCATTTTTATTAGTGTTGTCACCTCTTATAAAATTGTTTACCCAAATTAAAACATCTTTATTGCTCGATACTGAAAAATGTAAAATTTTATTTGTAAAAAATTGGTATTTGGAAAATGTAAGAGAATTTGGTGTAACGTTTGAATTACCGTTATCATATTCAATTTTAGAATATTTTACCTATTGCGTATATAATTACTATATGTAGGATTATGGCAAGAAACACATGTTGAATTCATTAATTTCCGCTGTCTTCTTTAATTTCTTGAAAAATGCGAATCGATATTGTTTAAAATGTAAAGAAATTTTAACACGATATTGAATGCTAATTAATATAAATAATTGTTTCGTTCTATTTTGAATTTCTTTAGTATGATATTGAATATTTTCAAACTTTTATTATGGGCTTTTTTACATCTCTTTTTGAGATTTTGGGCGATTAAAAATAATCTGTCATTTCTCGATCCGCTCAATATATTTGTTCGAAAACTAAAGTCGATACGTTGCTGCACTACGATGTGAAAGAAGAATGCACAATCACACTTGCCCAATTATATTATTAGTTAGAACAATTTGTAATAATTTTTAATTTGTAAAAATTTGTAGCAGTAATTGCAATAAATTATAGCTTGATTTGTTTAAAATTAATTTTATTGGTTTAATTTGTTTAAAGTTAAACTAGAAATTTGAGAAAAAACATTAGTTTTATTTATACCACTGAAGAATCTATTTTCAAGACTTTCCCTACTTATGACATGCATAATAAAAATGGATAATTCGTACTAAGTCAAATATACAGTTGTCACGTAAATATTTGAAACTATTTATTAGAAATAAAATGTTGGGCAGTATACAAGTGAAAACAAAAAATATGCTTTTCCTGCTTCTACTACAGAAAAATGGTGGCAAAATACAAAAATCAAAAAATTATTTGCAAAATTACCAAAAAGTTTAATAATGTTTGCAAATTACTGCAGAATCATTATGGTGAGAATTGGTACTATTTGTCAGATTAAGTAACAGACTGAATAAACTTATCTAAAAGAAAAAGCAACAAACAACCAGTGGGTTGTTTGAGCAGTGTATGTGAAAGTGTGCAAGAAAATGAACGAAATCTACCCTAGTTGCATTTAAAATCTTCTAACTCTGCTTGTTTGTTAAAATACCCACCAAATCCATTTTTAAAATTTAAATTTTATCTGCTTTATTTATCAGAATACAGAAAACAGGCTAATAAACAAATTAGAATTAAGTTTGGTGACAGGATAACTCAATTTTGTGTAGATAAGTACCTTAAATAAATAAATGTACTTTTTTGCTTGTACTGAAAACAGGTTGCATGTAGAGTTGGCAGATAGTGGAATTATATGACTCAATTAATAAATTTGCTTTCACAAACAGGATCGGGATAGGTTTAGCAGCAAAAGTTTGTTCAGCTCTATGATCATTTCTGATTATCTTTTCGAGTGCCTGTATAATAATGGTGGAGTTTTTCTTTATAGAGCTATCAAAATGGCAGTACAGTCAGTTGTTGACTTTATAACTAGACTATATATAATGTCACAGCTTTTCTTCGGATGCTAAAATCAAAACTCTTATTGGAAAGTTTCCATAAAACTTGTTTAAAAGTGAAAAGTTTTGATAAATAAAAAGTTATTATATCATTATCGTGTATTGTATGACTACTGTATCAAACATCAATAATTTAATAAAAAACAGTGTATGACTTCTTTAAAAATAATTTCTCTTATAATTCATGGATTTACGGTTATAAATTATTGTATTAGTTAATTAAAAAAGTCTTCTTCTGTAAATGTTGCCTTAATGGAAGTCTAAGTATATAGTTGTAACAGGGTGGAAGATTTAATGTCGGAGAAGTGTTTGTATGAATTTTGTTTAATTTAATATTTATTTCGCTGAGAATAATTTCACGTTTTGCCATATCTTTTCGGGCATCATATTTTGATTATAGATATCAAGATTTCAAACTTTCTACTTTGTATTTTCTGTTTGAGTTCTCTTACATATTAATATTTTAAAATGACACATTCCTTGCTTTGGTTTTTCGAGCTTGATTACTCTGATACGTTAAATACTAAAAAATGTATTCCAATCAACCGTTTAAATGATAGATTGCTTTTAGATATCACAGAGGTTTAATTTATAAATAAATATCAGTCTATTCAATAATACATTGCAGCTAAGTTTTTGTTTCTCGCTTTAGCCCGTGAAATATCCCTTGCCTTGACTTCAGACGCACTAGGACGAAGCTGCAATTAAAAATGTTTATATTGTTATATTACTAAATATATAGACTCACAAAATGGTTTTTTTTTATCAATATTATTATATCTGTATGTCTACCTTTTTAACTTTCGAAACATTCTTTGGCTTATCTTCAGATGTATTTTGGTCATTCTGTAAATAAAAAATTTAATAATATCACATGATAAGATTAGTAAAAAATCATGGAGACAAAACAAAATTGTTAATGAAATAATTTCTCTTAACAAAAAAAGGATCTGTTTTTTCTTCATTTATTAACATTATTCAACGAAACTTAATATTTAAGAAAATTTTACATATATAATCTAAATACTGGTGGCGGTATCTAAATACTAAAAGCACAAGTTCATAATCTAACAGCAGCTAAATAAAACTGGTGTATTCTATTTGCTTGTGTATTCTTATCGCAAGTTTTAACCGAATGTTGACTTATAAAAAATATATAATAATAACTTTTAAGCATTATTTGTATTGCACTCATTTATTCATGTTTCTTGTACTTTATGTATTTTCTTTAAAGTTATACTGTGTAAATGTTGTACCTTCTTCACATGATCCTTGCATTTAGTTTTCCTGTTTTGTAGATGCCCCATTAGTAGGGCAGATTGAAGAAAGCTTGTTCCAAAGGAAATTTGTAGACCTGAACCAAGCACGGTCGCTAATCTGTGGTAGCGCACATGAAGTTTCCATTGATCCAGTTCTATTGTTTCATCACCCACATGTACTCTTTCCACAGGAGTCACCCCTTCCTACAATAGATTAATAAATTATGACAAAGTAAGATATCACAATTTTAATTTGTCTTAATTAGATATATTTTGAAATCTTTCCAGTAAAGAAAATAGTTAATCAAAATATTTTTATTAATTGAATTTTCCATTTACAACATGTTACAATTGGATCAAAATAAATTTTTCAATAGAAATTAGTTGAACACTAAAGTGGCAATAATATTTGGATAACGGGATTATTCAAATATAGGACTTTTGGAATATAAACTTGCTTCATAGATAGTATTTATTTTATCGCTAAAAGTAAACATTTCTAACTCAAAAACAAAAGTTTCAAATATTTAATAGTGTTGTATTTTATATTTGTTTTTACTGCGGCTTTTCGCATTAGTGGAGTGCCTGGCGAATTTGACCTCTGAATTCAATTTCTTTCAATGTATTAATTTAAAACTTTCTGAATTATGTTAAATAGATTAAATACTAAAATGTTTACCCATTTTTTGTGTTGTTTTATTGTTTTTCCATAAATTTTCAATTTGTTCATTTTAAATGAACACATTCTTCTTATATTTTTATAATATAACTATCATTTAACTAAAATTGACAATAGGAATCATCTTTCACAGAAAAAAAACTGCGAACTAGTATGTCAAGGAATTTTGACTGGGAAAATAATTGTTTAATTTTGATATGGAAACAAAAGAGGCAAAAGAAAGAAAAATAAAAGCCAGAGCAAATAAATTGCATATGTTAATAGTATCACTTTACTTAGGTTTGCAGCCTTGCAAAAAAAATGATTTCTGCAAAGAAATTCATAACAGAATTTCTGGGAGTATGGATCTGCAGCCTCGGTGCAAAATAGCACATATATTGTTATCAGTCAATAAAAAAATTCAGCACAAGCTCGTAATGTCGATAAAAAAATTCATCCTCGAATATTTATAATTATATTTATAAATATTAAATGTGGAACAGAATCTTAACTCCAGATAGTTTACTGAAAAATAAATTTGCAATTGTGAAAAGGATGTGAAAATGCCTATGGGTGTTGAAAGTGGTTTATACTGCATTGCGGCGTGTTCACAGTGCAACAGTGATAGTTGTTTCAACGCATCTCCTATTATAAAAGTTGTTTCAACGCATCTCCTATTATAAAAATAAGTAAAGTAGTAGAAACTGATGAAACAAACAAGTTTTTAATTTCAGTAATTTTTTATATGAACTTTTTTTATCAAAATGATTGTTTTTTACTATTAACCTTTAATATTATAACGACATAAAATGTATTCATGACACAATTTCTGCACAAAATTAGTTTCTTAAGCTTGTAATGTATTAGACTATACACCTGTCTTTATTTATTTATTTTATTATTAAATGAAAAGCAAATTTTATATTTTAGATGCTTAATGCACTCCAATAACCCACACAGAAAATCCCAATAACGTTTATATGATACTTTCACCAAGAATTTCCACTCCTATATGGGGACTGCGGAATTCGCCACCTTCTTAAGATTTGTTGCTAAGAGATATTTGAGAGGTTTCTAGAAATTTCTCAATTATCAAGTCTGACTAAATTTTAGTTTAAATTTTCAATCTCTATTTTATATCAAGTAGAGGCGAATTTCCAAACTGAAAATCTTGAAATGATTTGAAGTTTTATTTCATGGCTGTCTCTACCTCCCATTTGCTGAATTAGGGATTATTTCACCCTAGAATATTTCCACCAAGTTATACCAAATTGTTATTCTAATATTGAAATTTCGAAGAACCTTGAATTTCAGAATATTCCTTTTTAAAGAGCTTTAAATTTTTTTATTAATCAAAATCTGTTAGGATTGTCTTAATCCTACTGTATTCTTCATTGAAAGTAAGAAAGCTATTTACCAAGTTTTATTCAAATAGCTTTAGCAATTGAGAAGTAATTCTAAAAAGTTCAGAAGGTTTGCAATTTATTAACTATCTTCTAACTGTGGGGGCGGAAATGAGGAAGAGATGCAGAAGAGATCACTTCTTTCACTAATTTTGTAAATCCAGAAGTGATCTTGAATAATTTGATATGCATCTTGGCATATTTTGTAATATTTGATGCGTTAGGAAGTGGGGTGGGGAGTAAAGGACTCCTCAGTGAATGTTTCTTGAGTTAGAATGTGGGATCATACTCTGAGGAAATCCATAAAAAATGCAGAAAATCCAAATTACTTGTGTTTTATATGGTAATAAGAATTTCCTTTCACCATATGGGAATAAAGGGTGGTTTAACAGGATTTTTTTGGAAATTTGAGGAAAATTATTTAAAAATTGTAGAAACCTATAAAGAATATACATACATATAAACATTGAGTTTTATATATAAAGATTTAAAAGCACTATGTATTATATGTTTACGTACCACCCACTTAAGTAAATATTATTAAATTGTAGCAATTACCTCAAAAAACTTGAGAACATCTCTGAATATTGCTCTTTGGGTCTTGCGATTTTCCTTAGATCTGGAATTGGAATTAATACATAAATAAAATGAAATCATTTCTCAACATTTTGAACACATTTTTATTAGCTTTACTAAATCTTTATGTAAACAAGCCTGTAAACAAATCTTATTATATGCATGCAAATAAATTCATTCACTTCTAATTGTTATTTTGATTTAAAACATTGTAAACTTATGCATTTCTGATGATAATACAATAATGTGGTATCAATGAGCCGATATATATCAAAAGATATGTTGATGGAGGAGGGAGGTGATCTTAGCAACTACTCAATGGCAACAGTAAACTCGTGTAACTTGGGCAGTTTCACTTGTTCCAATCAGTTTACATGCTAAAAATGGAAGGATCTGTTTATGGAGAAGGGAGGTGATCTTAGCAACTACTCAATAGCTACAGTAAACTTGTATAACTTGGGCAGTTTGACTTGTTCCAATCAGTTTACATGCCGTAAATGGGAGGATCTGTTTATGGAGCAGGGAGGTGATTAGCAACTACTGAGTGGCTAACAGTAAACTCAATTAATTTGGGCAGTTTAACTCAGGGCCGTGAATTAATGAAATGTGTGAACAATCTAAGACTACAAACACTTTCCAATGGAGAACCAACATACTGGCCTACAGGTCACAAGAAAACTCCAGATCTAATCGATTTTTTCATTCATAAAAATTTACCCCATAAATATGTTAGTGTCGAATCATGCCTGGACACCACATCTGACCATACTCCAATGATTTGTACCCTCGGCGTGTCTGTCATTAACAAAGTCCAACAAATAAATTTGTATAATAACAACACTGACTGGCTGGCATTCTCAGAATTTTTGGAATCCAAAATAAACATGAAAGTACGACTTAAGTCCGAGGAGGATATAGATGAGGCTACATTTCTCATCACGAACTTAATACCTACTCCATCTAGCCACAATGTTCCTACAAAATGTAACATACCTTTAAAACTACGTAAAAAGCTAGAGGAAAAAAGAAAACTAAGACGTAAATGGCAACTGAGTAGACTAAAGGATGATAGAATGTTATGGAACAAGGCAGTAAGAGAACTAAGAGAAATGTTGGTCGAACATAAAAATAAATCACTTCAACAAAGACTGTCAAAATTATCAGCAACCAAACATGAGAACTACACTCTTTGGAAAATCACTAAGGAATTCAAAAGACCACAACCACAAGTTCCTCCATTAAGAAAATCCTCTGGTATCTGGGTTAAAACGCCTAGCGGAAAAGCTGAACTGTTTGCTGAGTATCTTAAAGATGTGTTCAGCGCAAATGAGGCTAGTAATGATGAATTTGAGAGTGAGATTGAAAGAGTAATAAGCAGTGATCAACAGTTGTCTCCACCATTAAAGCTAACTACTCCAAAAGAAGTAGCTAAAATAATAAGGAAACTACCAAACAAGAAAGCTCCTGGGTTTGATCTCATTACAGCAGAGATTTTGAAACATCTACCACAAAAGGGAATAGTTTTCCTCACTATGCTCTTCAATGCAATCAAGAGACTCTCATACTATCCAAAACTTTGGAAGATATCTGTCATACGTATGTTAGCAAAACCTGGCAAGCCAGTAACTGAACCTAACTCATACAGACCAATTAGTCTGTTACCTATCATCTCCAAAGTTTTTGAGAAAATACTTCTGACTAGACTAAAGCCAGTTCTTAACACTGAACATGTAATCCCCGACCATCAGTTCAGATTTAGGTCACAGCATTTAACCATAGAACAGGTGCACCGGGTAGTAAATACTATAAGACAATCTTTAGAGAGAGGAGAATATTGCTCTGCAGTGTTACTAGATATCCAGCAGGCGTTTAACAAAGTTTGGCATAAGGGGCTCCTGTACAAACTGAAGATTCTTCTCCTTAACTCGTTGTGCATGGTGTTGAAGTCATATTTACAGAACCGCAAGTTTATGGTAAAATTTTATGAAGAATTTTCTAAAGTATATAATATCCGAGCATCTATACCACAGGGATCTGTACTCGGTCCAATTCTTTACTCAATATATACATCTGATTTACCAGTGACCCTGGAAGTAATGACTGCAACATATGCAGATGACACAGCTTGTCTCTCCTGTGATAAAGATCCCAACAAAGCATCAGCTAAATTACAAATACAGCTTGATAGTGTCAATCAATGGTTAAAGAGATGGAGAAACAAATGCAATGCCATTAAATCAACTCAAATGACATTTTTTTAGTTTGCGTAAAGGAAATTGCAAGCCGGTTACTATGGATAATCAAGAGTTACCATGCAGAGCCAGTGTTAAATATCTAGGCTTCCATTTAGATAGGAGACTAACATGGGCAAACCACATAAAAGTAGAGACAAGAAGTAAATATACACAGTCAAAAACTGTACTGGCTGATAGGTCGACAATCTATGCTCTCACTAACTAATAAACTGCTTATTTACAAATGCATTATAAAACCCATCTGGACTTATGGCCTAGAATTGTGGGGCTCGGCTAGCAACTCAAACCTAGAGATTTTACAACGGTTTCAAAATAATATCTTAAGAATGCTGTCTAGTGCACCATGGTATGCTTGTAATACTGAGATACATGAATATCTAGGTATACGAACCATTAAGGAGGAAATAAATAATCGTTGCATAAAATACAAAGAAAGACTTCGGTGCCACGCAAATAATCTGGCCCAAGATTTGTTAAAGACAGATGAACAAATTGCACGTCTTAAAAGATGGCAGATATTAAATCTTGACAAAAGGCACTAAAGTGTAATGTGTAAATTTAAAAATGGCTTTGAATTTCGATAGAGAATCAGCCATCCAAACATCAAGTATTGGAGAAAACATCTGATTATGGTTATTCAGCCGATTGCAGATAGTCAAAATAAATTTGAAAAAAAAAAAATTTGGTAAGTTTGACTTGTTCCAATTAGTTTACATGCTGCAAAATGGGAGGATCTATTGATGGAGGAGGGTAGTTGTCGTGGGACCTAACAGCTAACCTATCCAGTTTGGGATCCTTTGATTCTTCTTAATGAGTCCTTTATTTCCAAAAGATTGTTGTTTTAGTTTTTTTTAAAACTATGTGTTATAAATATAGCTAGAGACTTACTTAAATCTACCAGGTTCTTTAGCCAGCTGCTTGACGTCCATAATGATAGTAGTCAACTCTTCTTCGCCAAATTTTTCAGAAAGCTCCAAACCCATTTCGTAGACAAGTGATAGAGCAATAACTGCTGACTTTTGCAGCTCTGCAGAAGGTGCTTTAAGTAATTGGGCCAAATTAGACAGAGACCTGTTGACATAACATAAATTTTTAAATGAGTCGTATTTTCAACTTAAAGCATGAAAATATTTGAGTAATGATTATACAAGGCATGTCATACCAAACAATCTACGTCTTATTCTATGTTAAGTTCATTTAATTACTGCGTGAAAGTAAGACAGGATGCAAAAAATTTGTCTTGAAAAGTTAATTATAAACTTATATGTATAAGCAGCTTACAAGGAGAATGCGGTAGTAGTTCTGCCTAGTAGTGCACAGACTTCAGCTGGAGAACACCTAGATAAGAGTAAGCTCCAGGCATCCAAAGCAACGATACGAATCATGTCAGCCTTTATACTATTATCATCCTGAAATGAAAAAAAGATGTGAATATTAATTTCAATAAAATTTCAGTATTTATTTATATATATATAAAATAATATTTATCTATATACACTTTCATATTGTCATCAGCTTAACCAAACATACTTTTCAGGGTTCCCCAATGACATAATTCTTCATAAAGCTCATTCTTTCTGCTTTCTGACATTTTATTTATATTTCAATAACATTCTACTTCATTGTGATTCTAGGAATATTAGTTTGATTTGATACTGAATTACATATATTTTTTTGTAAAACTTATATAATTAACATTAAAAGAGACAAGACGCTCCGAGCAGTATACAAAAATTTAATTTATTTTTATTCTTTAATTTTAACAACCTTTTGATATTTTCCAGAAAATATTTTCTCATAAGTCTTCATTAACTCCATAATAACACCATTGGCACTGTTGGACAGGAAACTTATTATGGCCAAAGATTGGCAACACTGAAAATTTAAGAAACAAAAAATTACCTCCTTTAAACTTTTATTTCACTATCAAGTTTTCTTATAATCTAAATTGAGCAAATTGTTAGATAACTGGTTCCAAGGATACTTCCACAGTTTATTTGAAGGTTAGGAAAGATTTTCTTGGGAATTAAATTTTCTGTAATTTTCTGCATGGGAAAATATTGAAATGTTTTTTTTACTAGAGAATTAATTTTCTGTATTTTTCCACATGGGAATTATTTTCATATAACATACTGTTTACAAGTAAGAACATTTTAAAATTACAAAACATTTATTTTTTCATGAGTAGTAAATTTTTATAATTTTTGGCACATCAAAGATTGCCAAAAACGGTTTTTGCCAAATATCTCAATAAGTGTTTATCATAAAGATATGAATTGTTATTTCAGTCAAAATTATATTTTCTATAATATATATATATATATATATAAATATATATATATATATATATATATATATATATATATATATATATTCAGATTAATATTTTTTGAGATAAAGGTTATCACAAGCTGGATAGTCCTGGATGCAGCCAGTTAAAGGTAATCAAGAGATTTTTTTTAAATCTCAGTAAATATATATTGAACATAAAAATATATTATCATGAATCTTATGGAGCATTTAATTCTCCCGAATTTTGAAACTTTTGTCAAGTCATCAATATTTCAAGAGTCTATGTTTTGTTGCATTTTATCATAAGTTAGTTTTATTAAAATTAATTATTAATTACTTATTATTATTAATTACATTACTCTTTAGAGATTGGTAAATAATTCAATAAAGTAAAATCTCTGTTACATAAAAATTTCAAGAAACACTCAGCTATGTTTTTATGCATCAGTTTTCATAAAATGTTTAATTTCTTATCAGAGAATATACCTTGCTTAAAATTTATTATAAAATACCATACTATGATCAACTTACTTCTGCTCTTACACTCGTATTGATTGTGTCGTCCCTTATGTTATCTAGAAGTGGAGTCTTTAGTAGGTTTAATAATTTTTCACATTGATCTTCACCCAACTGAAAATATAGTACTATTAATAGAATGTCAAGTATGTTTATAACATATAGCTAATTCTGATTATATTTTATTTCCTTTCTTCGCTAAAATTTCCATAGATTACTAGTAAATGTGACTCAATTTTTGTTTTGTTACGTCAATAGCAAATACATTTTTTACCATGTTATGAAATAAATGAAATAAGATATCATGTTTCAGAGAATATCATTGCAGAACCGAAATTATAGCATATTTTACAGATAACTAACAAACTCACTTGCACAAACAGAATCGGAATAACTTTAGCAGCAGCAATTTGTTCAGGTCTTCGACCCTTTCTGAGTATCTTATCAAGTGCCTCTGCAATAATGGTGTAGTTGTTCTTAACTATGTCAGGTGTTAGCCGACGACATAACGCTGCTTGTAGAGCTGTCAAAATGTCTGTGCGGTCGCTTGTTGACTTTATATTTAGGCCATTTACAGTATCACACAGCTTCTCTTCAAATGTCTTTTCCTTTTCTTTTTCTGCAAGTTATATTAAAGCCATGACATATTTCTAAATGATTAATGAATATATAATAATGATTATAAATAGTGCCAGATATATCTGACAGAAATAACAAAAAAAAATTATTTCATAAATTATTTATTTGACCTAGTGTCACTTTGCCACTTTATTTAGTTTTTTAACATTTAGTTTTTCATTTTGAAAAGGTTTTAAAAGTTTTGAAGCAGTTATATTACATGCTAATAAAAATAGTATACCCTGGCGGTTTTGGGGTTCAGTGAAAATTCGGTGGAATGAAAGTGTGGGTGAAAATACACGGGATAAACGGTAAAAATACTGTGAAAAAATGGTGAGTTTCTTTAAATTTTTTAGGATAAAAATGCGTTATAAAATAAGTGAAATTACAATGAAAAATTGGTGAAAAAGTGAAAGTAAGAGAAAAAGCGGCCAAAAAACACTTAAAATGGTATAGAAATGCTAAAAAGCTGTAAATCTTAGTAAAATATTTTCTCTATAAAAAACTTGCAATTCGCAGTGAAATCACGTTATTTTTTACGTTCCAGAGACAAACAAATTTTGGAAAATCACAGTTACATCTCGGTGAAACCTTGACAAATTTTTAGTCTCCATTTTCTCGTAAAATAATTATGCAATCGAATTGGTTTTGATGCAAAGCAGTGCGCGTTGACGGAATTTATGCTGATTAGTTATGGAACGAAATCAGTCAAGTATTTTTTAGTAATTTTTTACATTAGCTTGTTTTTTATTTGGCATTTGATATAACTTCTTTATATGTGCAATCAATATTTTTATTTTTTTCCTAGTTCCAAAATTGTAACGGATTGAAATAGAATAAAAATCTTAATTGTGTGGTTAAATATAGCTAAGAAAAAAAATGTATTTTTGTCTAAAACTATTCAAGTAATTATTTAATTCCTGCACCGCTTATTATGTTTCCTATGTTAATTATTAGGCACAAGGAGCTGCATTTGTATTTGAAAAATGTGGTATAAACTGGCAAAATTATATAATTAAATTGAACAAATACTTTTAATATTCTAAATCTAAATAGAACAATTAAATTGTGAGTCAAAGAAAACTAACTAGATGGCGGTAGTGGCATAAGTACACGGCACAAATAAAACCAACAGAAATTTCAATATAACATCCGTTTACTTTATAACTTTTATACTCTAAAGGATGGAGTGTGCTTGTGATAACTATTGTATGAACCAAATGAACCAAATTGTCCTCTTGTCCTATGGTCAGCCCTTATGAGTGAGAGCTGTCTGAATATTATGGAGCAGACAATATCACTCCGTTTCACATATTACCATTTTTTAATAGCATTAAATTTGTTTCATCTTATTTTTACCATTTTTTCACCTCATTTTCACTGCTATTTTGTCATTTTTTCACCTCATTAAAACTGCTATTTTACCAGAATATTTTTCATTGCATTTTCACTATATTTTAACCTTTCATTCATCGTGGTTTCACTAATTATCCATCATATTTTTCACTGCATTTCCCCTATATAATCGTTATAAAATATTTGCACAAACTCAACACATTTTCACTGCTATTTCACCATGTTTTCACCGTATTTGCACCGAACCCAAAAACAGCAAGGGATAGTTATTTATTAATATTGTGAGCATTATTTTCAATCTGGATCATACAAAGTTTTGAATATATTCTAAAGATATCCTTACCAATACATTTGACTTCTTTTTCAAATATTTTTGGTTTTTTCATATGTATATTTGTCCCAAATACCAGAGGTTCATATCTCAAATCTATACTTGGTCCATTAGTATCTGAAATCAAAAGATTGATGTTAAAATTTTATTTATCTATATTAAGTTTCAATTTACTTTTACAGAATTTTATATTATCAAGATTGCCATACAACGTCATAAAATCCCATGCCTTACAAACACAGAATACATAAAGTTCAACTACAATTAGAGACAATGACAAAAAATAGGATTATAATACAGAGGGGAGTACAAAATAAACATATACAAATGTACAAACAAACATAAAAACGAACATAAATAAGAATGTAAATATGAAAGATTCTATATTTTGATGTTGTTCCTTTTTATGTACTGAATGATTAATCCTAGAATGGGTTTGTCGGCAATAGATAAAAGTGATCTTATGTTAATGGACAATTGAATTTTATATTTTAATAATTTGTAAATAAATACAGGAAATCAATTATTCAATGGACATGCAAAAATTAAATGATTTAGATCACCTTCTCCAAACTCATAGTCGCAAATTGGAGATTCTCTGACACCCAGCCTAGCTAAATGGGCAGGAATAGAACAATGACTCAAACAAATGCAAGATTCCACAGGGGTTTCTTTTCGAGGAAAAGAGAATTTTGATTTTTCACAGTCAGATGTGTAAGAAATGAATAGTGAAACATGGATCCCCTTTCACGGAGGCGATTTATATTTGGCCTATGAAATACCATGTCAAATGGAAAAGTATGGAGAGGGAGAGAGGAATTTGATAAATGGGTTTAGTGAGGGATTTGAATCTTTGGAGGCTAACGATAAGAAGAGGTTAGTACTTAGAATGCCAAAAAGGAGCATGCTCAATAAGCCTGGATAGGAGGGCAAGTTTCGGAAAAATGGGGTAAGTAGAAAACCTAGCTGCCTTCAGTAGATAACGATCAGCAAGGTATTGTTGCCGAAGGTTTAAAGGAGGATCAACACATTCTACTTGTAGGGCATTTATGGGACTGGATTTCATTGCACCTGCTATGATCCTCAGTGCTTGAAACTGAATGCGGGTTAATTTAGTGGCATTAAATTTGAGGCTAGAGTATTATATATTAATGTAATGTGGTAGGGTGTGAGCCCCAGCACACTCCAGAAAGTGCGCGGAGAATATTCATATTACCCTGGCATTGGGAGATGACATATTCAATGTGAAAGTTATAGGATAATTTTGAGTCTAAGAACATACCTAAGAATTTGGTATTGGAAAGAGTAGGGATCGAGGAGGAATTATAAGAAATAGATAAAGGTTGAGTAATTCTCTTTCTCGAGGCAACCACCACAGCGCTTTTGGAAGGGGATAAGTCCATACCATGAGAATTAACCCATTTATTTAGGTTAACAAGGACAGAGTTCAAAGCATTTTCGGCAACTATTATTGGCTTACCAGAAGAATATAAAAGCAGATCATCAGCGTATTGTGAAACACGACAGAAGGGATTTACTGTTGAGTGGACAATAGAATAGTAAATATTAAAAAGTAAGGGACTTAAAAAAGAGCTTTGGAGAAGACCCCTCCATATAGTTCTTGTTAAGGGAGGGGATCTCGAGGATCTAAGCGTGATAGATCTTTCTAAAGGAAAATTGAGGAGGAAATTTGTAATCTTGATCGACCAAGATTATGAAGAATTTTCTTGAGGATTGGAAGGTTTATATTATTGTAGGCTGAAGTAAGATCTAAAAAATCAGGAATGAGGGACACTTGTCGAGAGAAGGCAAGTCTGATGTCAATGGTTAGGATGCTGAGATTGTGCATTATACTTTTAACTTGTCTGTAGCTAAATTGGTTGTTTGGAAAAATTAAATTATGTTCTGTAAACCATTCTAATCGATTCCTAATTAGGTGTTCCGTAATCTTCGCTAAAACCATAGAAAGAGATATGGGTCTGTAGTATGAACCTACATTGGTATCTTCATGAGGAATTATTATTTGAGTTTTCTATGGCTGGAATATAACCTGATTTGAACATACAGTTGATCAGATGTAGAAGATACCAATGGGTAGATGGTAAAGTATTTTTCAACTTTGAATATGACATTCCGTCAGTACCAGGGGAAGAATCCTTAAGATGATGCAAGGTGAAATCTTCTTCTAAAATATTATAGGTGTTAGTAAAGTTATATCTGAAAGTTAATGTATCTAAATTTGGCACGGATCGGGAGCTTATTTAAAAATTGATCTACCCAGTTTCATTTGGGAAGATCAGGCTGAAAAATAGGCTGAAAATGTTTTATAACAGACCAGAAGATACAAGAGAGCATAGAAGGAGAGAGGGAGTGATAGAAATTTTTCAAAATAAACGGAAGTTTGCTTCCGACATACCACATTTATATATTGCTTCAACCTCTTTGCAGGCTGTAACCGTCACAGAACAGTCTCTATCCCACCAGGGGGGAAAGGACCTGAAGTGGAAGTTAATGGGATGGGTTTAATGGGGAAATGGTCGCTTCCAAAGGACTCAGACAGAATATTCCAGGAAGCTAAAGATGCCAACGATGAGGGGCAAAGGGAGATATCTACTGAACTCGGGTTCTGAAATGGGATAGGAACTCATGTTGGAGAACCAACATTTAGTAAAGACAGGCCAAAGTCTTCCTGGAGTTCCACCAAGGAGACCGCTAGAGGGTTGCTTAGGGTGGAACCTAAGATGGATGGTGAGCATTAAAATCTTCCAGAATAATATATGGGCCAGGAATTGAAGTAAAAATATCCCGTAGTTCTAAAGCTACAGGATATATAGAGAGGATGGTGATATCTGTAACTCTTGCAGCAATAAAATTAAATTGACAACTGTGAGAGCCAAGAGAAATTTGAAAGAAGGGAAGGGATTTGTCAAGGAATAAGGTGGATCCGCCCTTGCCATCCACTCTATCATCCCGTAGGCAGGCATAGTCGCGGAAAGATCTGCTATCAATACAAAGATCTGCTTTGTTGGATATAATAATGTGACTAGTCCATTGCAAGACCCTCGCCACTGTTGGCGGGGCCATTAGAAATATTGGACAGTATTTTATTGGGGGAATTCAGGATTTTGACCAAAGTGATAGTAGAAGTTGAATAATACTTATAGAAGAAGGAGTATTAATTGAAGATTGTTGACTAAGGCCGCAGCCATTTTCAGGCTGAGGAATTCGGAAGTCTACTCAGGCTTGTTCTAAAGCTCATAGCCCTGGTTGGGACTTGCCGAAAAGTTGGGTAGAGGTTTCAGATGCACAATTTTTTTGTAAAAAGAACTGGTAGGATGAGACGGAGGGAACAAATTTTGGGAAGAATTTGGAGTGGTTAGCTACAAATGAGGCATATAATTTTCTTGCAGAAGGGACCATTTTGGACGCTTCCGCATAGGATATGTCTCTCTCAGACATTTCAAATTTTATTTTTTTTGTCTTTTGAATTCTGGACAAACTCTATCAGTGGAATCACGATTTCCACAGCAAAAGATAAATTTTGCCTTGTCAACAGGAACAGGGCAGTTTCTTTTGACATGATATTCACCACTTCGGAAACAACTCTTGGAAGATCAGCATTTTTCAGCGATATGTCCAAACCTAGAACATTTGAAGCATTGAATCGTAGGGAATTCATATTTTGAAACTGGAGGGGAGGAATATACCATAAATATGCATCGGGGACAGACTTGGCCATCAAAGGTGATGACCATCGTCTCCGATGGAAAATATTTAGATTGGTCATTGATCAATTTTTTAAAGTTTAAGTGGTGGACTTAAATAATCTTACTGCATGCACTTATTTAATAGCATGAAGTGAGAATCTGGAATTGGGCTTGTGTTACTTTTTTTGAACGTGGACAATAAATGATCCAATATCGTCAGAGATATGTAAGAGCTCTCAAAAGAATTCGTAGGGTGGGATGAAAAAGATGAAGTCGGAGATGATGGAAGTAAATCAGAATGTGCTTGTGAAAGAGGAGTGCAAGGGCACATGCCCAGACACTCCATGCTAGCGAAAAGATTTAATTGCCTACACTATTACATACATACTCGCCTATCTGTATCCGTATATATGTGTAAATTAATGTTGGGTTGTTACCAGCACCAGTGTGCAAAATATTTACTAATATTACATATCGGTCTAGATTGTTGCGGACAATCGCACCGATCGACTGTGTTGACACTATACATCAGCAACATAGATGTTTCTCTTTCTAACAAATAGCATCGATCGAATGACTGTCTCGATAGCATGCTGGCGCAGTAGCTTTGTATTGCCACACGTGACTTTATTATTATCTAATTGTAAAAATGTAATTATATGAATAAATATTTTACACTATATATTTAATTGTGTGAAATTGATTTGATAATAATACTATTAAGATAACATTTGAAAAAAATGTACTTAGTATGGATCTTAAAACGAAATAAAATCTTAAATAAAAATAATTTTTTTTATTTCTAAATGTGATACACTGAAATGTTGCCTTCGTTGCACTTTTGTCTTGAACAGATTTGCTTCATGTGAAAGATCTCTTAATAAACAATATAACATGTCTACAGCCAACACTAGAAGAATATGTTTTCCAAACACATCGCATTCAAAGAAAACTTTTAAGAACAGTTTGAAAGTTAAAACTGTTGAGTGGCATGTTAGTTGGCACAAAATTATAAGTACGAACTAAATAAGTTGGTGATGCAAAATAAAATTATTTACAAACAAAAAAATGGAGACAAAACAATCTCCTATCAACGATTTTATTGCTTTTTAAGCATTTGTACACAGTGCAATAACAGACTGTTACATTGAATTATTATAAATAGTTAATTATAAACTTAAAAATGAATTATAATTAAAAATTTAATTACTATAAATAGTTAATTATTATAGTAACACTGGATTACACAAGTTAAACTCAATCAAACATAGCACAATTGAACCAATAACATGCGGCACGCAGCTAGCGGCAACCTAGGAACGCGTACAGATGATCATACTCATCATCTGTGGGTGACGTTAAATTGGCAGGGGGAGGTGAGTGTCGCTTCTTTATGTAGTTATAGTTAATATTCTTTGGCAAGGGTGCAGGAAGAGCCAGAGGATGAAGAAATATTTTTAGATGTATTTTTTTACAGTTTGCTCTTTTACAATTTTTGGGTTTCCGTTTTAGTTCTTGTTGGAAGTCAATTACGGTAACACAGCTAGCTGGGGGAGTAGGACAAGCAAATTCATAGAAAGTGGAAATTTAGAAGGATCTAGATGTTAAAGGGGAATAACTAAATCCATTTTCACTTTTCAAGTAGATTCGATTTGACAAAAAAGAATAATACAACAAAATAAAGAAAAGAAGAAACTTACCAAACAGCACACTGATTATAACAATTAATTGAATATAGCTACGAACAAAAACTAAATGGAAAATAGACTTAAAATATAAATAACGCAAATAATAGATAACTTGTTGCAGCAAAATAGACAGAATACCACAAAGATAATAACAAAACAATCAGGCATCCTAAAACCTTTCAAATGCTATTCTCAAGAAAGTATGTTGTCAATGCCCATGTGTTTCGTTATTTCACATCCTATTCCAACTTAATAATTAATGAAAGAAATACAATTTTTAACATAAAGTATTGATGAAAATAAATTTGTTAATATTAGTACATTAATAATACTAGTATATAATTTTCCTTTTTCTAATACAAAATGATAAACAAATCATAGATTACGATATACTTGAGTTGAAAAATTTGATATAATTATTTCATGTATAAAAATAAATTGTCCATTGTATACACATTGATGAAAATAAATTTGTTAATATTAGTACATTAATAATACTAGTATATAATTTTCCTTTTTCTAATACAAAATGAAAAACAAATCATAGATTACGATATACTTAAGTTGAAAAATTTGATATAATTATTTCATGTATAAAAAAAATTGTCCATTGTATACAAGGACAATGTAGGTACCTAGTTATAGACTATTATATTGCATCACCATGCAACAATATTAATATAACTTCATAAAGGAGGAACAAATGTGAAGGTAGTTTTTTTGTATTTGATGATATATATAATGTTTTATTGCACAATAGATTCAATATTTTTTCAAATTTATTTATTAGGGATGTAAAGTCTCTGGCATTACAGAGTTGATTATGGAATCAACACATTTTTTTTATATGTTAGGTTTCTATTTATGCTTACTGCTATGTTACTAATTAACAACATCTTTAGTAGAATGCATCCACAAGAAATTATGTTTCATTTTTTATGACATCCCAATATGTAAATTTTTATCAGACAGTGAAAGAAATACGTAAAATTTTTATCAGACTAAAATGGACCTGAACCAATTTTCACAGCATACTGACTCACAAGTCAAGTACAATAAGGGTAGAGGAAGAGAATAAAAATATTGATTTTTTATTATCTTCAAAAACAAAAACATTTCTGAATTATAATCAATAACTTTTGTGTAAATTTTGGATTTAACATTTTGACAAATGTTTTAAAAAATTTTATAGCACAGTTTTAAAAGAAAAGGTTTATAGCACTTACTACAAGAGCCATCAATGGACTAAATTAGTGACTGAGCAACTCATGGGCATAAATATTTGGCGAGCATTTAGCGAATGCACATTTATCTAATAAAAAACTGGATCAGAAACTAATTCTCATAGTTCGTTTGTCAAAATACCCTTTTAAACTAGATTTTTAATAAACTACAGAATATCACTCTTATAAAATTATACAATTATACAAATTTTTACTTACATTTTTCTCTTCGTACTTTATCTTCATACTTTTGTCCCTTTGCCACCTTTTCTTTGCTAATTTGATCTTTATCTGCTATTGTAGCAGGGCAAAATTTGCCCGCTGTTGTATCTATTACCGATGGGTAGTAATCTGTGTTCCATGAACCTAGAATTGTTACAAATATTATATTGTAAAGCCAGTTAAAATTTGTATGATTTCAAATATCATTAGATCATGTTAATACAACACTTACCCTTCCCATCTAGGGGGCCAATTGTTGTGTTGTCTTTTAATTTGTTTGTAGGTGAAAAATTATCCGACATTTGTCTAGGTATAAGTATATATTCAGATTTGCCATACCCTGTTAAATAAACAAAGTTGTCTCTAATAAAGCACTACTTGAAAATTTGGGGTTACTAGAAAATTGGTTTCAAATAAGGAAAGAATCACGTTGTCCGGAAAATCTGTTATAGTACGAAGTAGCTATTGAAATAGGTTTAAACAGGTTATTTCGCATCTCCTTAGTTTTCATATCCAGTCAGTAATAAACTGAATTTAACTTTCTAATGCTTCTGCATTATTTCTAATACGGTAATTGTTAATAGTATTAACAACATTCTATTCTGGTACAATAAATTTGGTAACAATAAAAGGTATGATTTTTAAATTTGGGACAATTCAGTAAAAATATTGTTTTATGGTTCATTCTGAAAACCTTTTTTCGTCACTAAACTAATCTTATTGGTAAAGTTTTGTAGAAGAAATAGAAAATGAACAAATGCATAATTTCATTCTTAAAAAATTTCATTACTACATGGTGCTACCTGGTGTCATTGACTATATTGTAATAAGTACTTACATCGTACATACTGCTTTTGTTCAGGTGTCAGCTTTTTCGAAAAGCGCTGTTCGGCTAAAATTTAAAAAATTTTCATCAGTATAATTTAAAAAATTAAATTTACCTAATTTCACTAATTTCTTCATTATGGCTTGAACAGATATTTCAAAATTCTTTTAAAAATATTTTCCAAGTGAAAAAATATAAACCGTGTAAATTTTGAAAATATATGTTGACTTTTATGAGTGCTCAAGCCACTCATAAGAAACGTTAGGCTTGTTACAAGTTCAATTTTCTTGTATTCTGCAAGTGAATAAGAGTGAAATGTAACAAAATGCGCTATACAAATTTTGTGTAAAACTTTACACTTAAGGGCTATGACATTTTATAAATAGATGCGTTATACTCATACTAAATACGTCATAAAAATAGCGCCAGTATTAAACGTATACAAATCCTACTGATAGGATATAAATGAAGAAGGTATTAAAAAAACACTAGACCATGCTCTTTCCTTAGAATTAATATCGAAGAGAAAGCTGTTGATGATACCGATTGCGAAATCCTAGAACATGAAAAGATTTGTCAAAGTCTTTGTCTCTTTGTTCAAACCTGAAAAAGTGATATTTGATTACAAGCAAAGTTCAGTCTCTTATTGACAAGGCAGTAAAAGAAAACTGTTATCTCCATTGCCTTTTCAGAATAAATTCAGATAAGTATCTTCAAAATTACAGGTGGCAAGGACATATATAAAATGGAAGTGATAAGGACGATAAATTGTATTGTGTTTGCATAATTTACTTCGCAAGGTGTCAAAGATGCATTTGATTTTACACTAACTGTATATGATAAAAATCACCGAAGATGGACCTTGCAAGCTAAAGCAGAATTAAAATTACCTTGGTTTAAAGTATGCTGTTGGTCCTGGCGATTCCAGTAGATATAATATTGTGTTATTTAAAATGATTAAGTTTATCACTCATGCTTCTATTGAACATAATGAGAATTTATGGAAGAAATAAAACTGTGAATATTAAACTATAGATTTCACGATATATATACTTTTCATCAAATTGGCTTCAACTTGAAGACATATAGTGAAAGGACAATTGCTATTTGTAGTGAAGAGACACCCTTAGATGACCCACATTAACACCATGTCAATGGAAAATGCTGTTCTATCATTAAGTCACAAAGAGTAGAAAATATACAAGAAGAATAAAAATAGAGACGACTCAGGAATATTGGATAAAACTCAACTATTGTACGCTTGTCAGTTTGTGGAAATATTTATAGGAAAGTTTTCTACTTTTAAGAAATTTCTAGTATTTTTTTTTACGATCATCATTACTGTGAGAAGTACATAACATAACAAAAACTTAAATTTTATTTTGTAATACAATTTTGAATCAACCTTTTATTGGTTTGATGTAAAAAATTAATAATCTTTTGTATGATAATAATGTGTGTGTATATATATATAATCATGAGTTCATTGAAATCAGAAAAAGAGGGTGTTTTAGAAAAAAATGATCTAGATGAGCATGATTCATATTGGGTCTCGGAGTATGTATGGCTGTATGTATATATATATATATATATATATATATATATACATATGTATGTACTTTGTACTTTCCACGGCTCAAAATTGAACAGAACATCAGATCATGACACGTGTGCAATGATGTATTTCTTGATATCTTTAATCTCTTATTGCGGCACGTACATAACGGTATATTTCCAAATGTTCTAAGAATTCCAAATTAACTTTTGTTTTTAAAAGTACAATTTTTATTTTATTGAAGTGATATGATAAGAAATTATTTAACAATACGAAGAACATCCGATTAATTTTTTTCTATTTGTTAATTTTTTTATGTTTTTATTTTGACAGAAGTGTTCATGTGACTGTTATGTTTCATGTATTAAAAATTTAATTTTGATGTAAGTTTTGTTTTGTGAATTTTATGCCAGATTGCTTGTTTTATTTGTTATTTATCTGATTTATGAAAAATATTCATTTGCTGGTTCACTTGTGCGGAATACTTTATTTATTTCTTTAAATAAATTTTATTTTTATGTCTGAAGTTGTACCTTGTTAATGTTAGAAATTTCCTTGGTAATGTTAAGAATTTAAAGAAATATTTTGTCTAACACAAAATACTTACCACGTTTTTCAAGTCGTTGACTCAATGGAAATGATTTATGAATTCTAATCCAATAGTATCTCCTTCTTTCATAATCTTTTTGTATCCAATGTCTTGTGATCCTTTCTTCCCTACTTTCTAGTGCTTTGAGTTCATCACATTCTGTAATTTTTAATTTATGCTCATTACTTAGATTAGTTTCTAATATATTTTATTATTTTCACTAAATTTATATATTTAATTAAAACAAGGTCTACATAAATATGGGCTGTTTGTCAAATGATTCTAATTCTGGAGGCTTTAAATTTGTAAAACTGGAAATTTGTGCAATTAAATAGAACACGTAGGTGGTTTTGAGAGAAAATATTGTAAATTAAAACTAAAGAACAACTATTAAAAAGGAAGAAAAAACATTAAAATTTCAAATCATGATTTCATTTTGTTTTTAGCAGTTTTCAGAAGCTAATCTTAGAAGATGGTAATAGTATTAAGAGTCTAATGCCATGAAAGAAAATAAAGTGTTAACGATGTTATACATATTAATAAAAACATAAAAGTAAATGTCCCATTTGTGTTTATAAATTCAAGTAAATGTCAATTATATGAGTTATCTTACATGAATTAAAACATTAAAATTATCTTTATTTCAAATAACAATTTTAATACAAATGGGTTAAGTGAGTTACGTCTTGCATAAAATTAATTTCATGTTTCTCTAATTTTCTGAATAGTTCGTTAACTCTTTACTTTTTACGTAAAATATAAATGCATGATTAAACTTAGGAAATTTACAAGCAAGAAAAATTTTAACTAAAATTAAAAAGAAATCATAAGTAAACTTTGCATCACAAAAATGGCAGCTAAGATTCAAATTATTCAAAAACGCTATGTATATTTTTGTAATCTACTCTTGAATATCTTTCACTGTGGTGTCAACCACACTTAAAATTTAAAAAAAAAATTTTTTTTATTTCCAAAATGGTAATTAAAAATGGCGGATTTTTGTTAAAATTGAGGAATGGTATAAAAAGTCCGGTCAAATTTCGTAAAATTCTGTCTAGTTTTACGGAAATTATCATATTACAAACACACGCACACACACACACACGTACAAATATACACACAGTTAAGGGACAATTTTTTAAATCTCTGCTTTGAACACAGCCGATAGACCTTGCTCAAATGTCAAATGCAAAACTTTGTTTCACTCAGTCTAATGACTAAATAGTCTTTACCGTTACTTTTATTCATTTTTGTTATGATTTCACTCAGTACGTTTATCGATTCACAAATAATGTTTATAGCGTCTTCACAACAAGTAAAATTAAATATCTATTGTATTTTAAGCTAACGGTACAAAGGCGAAAAAGTAATGAGCGGATCTGTCACTAGCGCAAGTTATTTTATATTATCTATCCTTCACAACGTTCGATTACGCAAATTGTGCAATACGCTGAAATGTTTTCATAATTTTTGTTTTGATTCTTAACAGACTTTCTTCAAAATGCAGAAATATTTAAAAATTAAAACAGGAATTATGAATTATAGTTTGAAAAAACAGAACTTCGTTATAATAAATATCAGCAACAAGTAAATAAAACAGAACAAAAAGTTTGCTTACAGAACGAAAGAACAGTGAAGCGTTATTTGCATTCGCACGTCGTACATTCTCCCCATAATCTTCAAGGAACAAAGACAATTCCCGGTTTATACAAAACTGTCGAAACGAAATTATACTAGACGAAATGAGTCCGAACTCACTTCGTCTATTATAATTTTCGTATTTAAAAATTAGTTTTTATTAACATTCTATATTTTAAAAGTATAAAACGTTCAAAATAAAAAAGTTTGTATATAGAACGAAACAACAATGTTACGTAAGTTGCATTCGCATGCCCATTTGATCTCCAGAGAACAAAGGGACTTATTTAAAACAATCGAGACTGTTCAAACAATCGAGACTCATTTCGTCTATTATCATTTCCATACCCAAACATCAGTTTTTGTTACCATTCTACATTTTCAGTATAAAACGATTCTAATTTTTCAAATAATACGTTTCATAAATCCAAGTTGTTTTCATATTTTAAAATACGAATACTGCTTCTATATCTGTCAATATTTCCAGATTTTCTACATAAACTGTTTTGTGCATCAAGATGTGGTATAGGGATGACTCATGCTATTAACGTAACAACGTAGGCAACGGTAATTTCATGTATCTAATTATTAATTTTATGGTTTTATTTCAGACATAGGTTTCCATCCGTAACTGCTTTGTAAAGTTTATTTTTTGTGGATTAATACCTCTAATTGCAACATTTGCTGGCTGAATTGTAAATGCTTGAATCTAAATTACATCGGCAGATAAGAGCTCCACTGAAATGGGTGCAGTATTTGCTTTAATTTTGTCGTACACCATTCATATACTTCCGAAATTGGTCACTTTGATTGCAATAGGTTATTAACAAGTCAGTCTCAATGAGATTGCGTGCGTAGGTACGTGTTTATTTAATTCGAGTTGTCTGGCGCTTCTACGAATTAAGCGATTTGAATACAATTTTTTTCTTTCACGCTTTTTATAAATAATAGACATTTATTCTTTTCTTCTAACCTCAAAATTTCAGACATTTCTCCTAAAAGTTCAACCTTTCCAGTTTATAGCATTTTATGAAACCGTCAGCACGCCGTATGAAAAATTAGATAAGATTACCAATCACACAAAACTTTGTCAGTTATAGATTTGGGCGATACGAGTATTTTGCAATACTGAGTACGAGTATTATAAAATATCGGTGACAAAATACTCGACGAGATAGGAGGCGTAATTCGGTTGTGAGAGGACTATATTACAAATCGCTATTGACGTACGTTCGCAGGAGATGAGCCATAAATCTTAATTGCTACTTATTATGAAGAGTTCTTTTACTCGTATCTTTTATTTTTTACAGCTCAAATTAGCGGGAATTCCTATCATTTCTAAATGAGACATTTTTAATAAAATATTGTACATCATTTAGATAGCGTATTTAAAAAAAATTATCAGGTTATTTACATTATAATAATTACTTTTCATTTAAAAGATGGACCACATTTTTTATCGTTATCTGTTTTTTATCAAGTAATTTAAAAAAATGGAATACAAATTTATTTACCATCTTTAATTTAATTATTTTTGAAATAACTGTTTGTTTTTTTTGGTTCATCCATAATTGTATTTTTTTCATATTTGTTATACTTTAATGTTCTATAAAACTTTCATTTTAATAATAATTATTATTTGTGACTTACTTGAATGAGGATTTCAAGTTTAAAATTTTGTTGTAAAAATATAATTTATTCTAACTTTCTTTGCCCACTAGAATGTAATCACACGCAACTGTTCCATTAGGAAAACACAAAATTTACATTAGAGGAAAAGAGCACCGTACATAAAATCCTTATTTTAAAACACTCGTACTTATGGTACTGAGTAAGTATTTGTCCACGAACTGCGAAGTGTGAAGCAATACTTAATATAATGAGTAAAACGAGTATATGAGTACATTTAACATAGTCGTATTAAATATTTTAAAAGTATTAAGATTTACGAGCATTTAGATATTCGGTTTGTACCTTACTTTATATACGTTTTAGATACGAAAGAGAGGGAAAAACTGCGTATGATATGCATGAGTGCAATATCTATAGCTAGCTAGACAAAGAGGGGTAGGGCACAGTCCGACCATAAAGTAACCATTGTACGAACGTCCGGTCAGTCATACCATATAAGTATCTACGATAGTAAGTACTTTGTATTTTGCATACCAAGTACGTATTTTGATCTGAGACATCGAGTATTTTTTGTGACATGTCCTAAATACTTTTAAATGAATATGTTCACCGAGGATTCCTTAAGAAATCTTTTTTTAAGAATTTTTACATTGGTCAAAAATTATGGAAGTGAGGGACATTACAAATAACATTGAAATTCCGTAATTTATATTTCGTAAACAAAAAAGAAAATTGCGAAATAATGTTTGTTTCCATCTTACATTCAAATATTGTATTTTTTATAAAAAAAATCCTATGTGACAGAAATGAAAAATAAAAAAATCCTGTGTGACATAATATGTTGCCTCTTAAAGACATATGTTACTCTCCGAGACTAGACGAAACTGATCAAGTGCGAGTTTATAAAGAACATGTTTGTGGTCGGTCAGTTTCGTCTCAGGCGCTCGCTTCGAGGTCGATTTTTTGTGCCTAAGTCTAGAAGACCACTGGCATGCATCGTGATTAAGTATTCATGCTAAAATAAATCAATTTTATGGGATCCTCGATGCGAAACCATAAAAAAAACAAAGAAATAATTATGTAATTATCGAAAAAATTGTTGATGAAATAACAGTACTGGGGGAAGAAAAAGATTTTCTTTTGGCGGCATTCAGAATGTGTTTGCATCGTAAAAAACATCATTGAAATCTAATGCAGATCGGAAAGTATTACTGATAATTTGTTTATATGTCTACAATAACAAATGAAAACTTTTAGATGAAAAAATATATCAGTCGACGTATAAAAATATAAACTTATTTTTTCTGTTTTACAGGAAAATAAAATAAAGTTTTTCCTTTACAATATATATTAAAGGTAGAACATCTAAAATGTTGACTAGGTGCTTAGCGATTATCTCTGTAAAGACCCGTATAGACTACGACACTAATTGCGACACAAAGGTCCGACACCAATGTCTGGCCGTTCACACATAAGGCGATTTCGGTGTCGCGACACTAAACCAAGTGTCGCAAGTGCAGACAGCTGTGTTCACACACAAAGTGTATACACCAAAGTGTCTTAGCCTTAACGTAGCTTAACCTTATTCTGTTTCAGTGGCAAGCTATCGCCAATCGATAATCTTGAAATTTAAGTCGGAGATTTTTGAACACTGAGCTATCTCTCTGTTGATTTCTTGGATGATGTTCTCTTTCAGATGCGCTAAAATGGTTGTATTAATTTTGTAAACCATTGATTTGATGTAACAACAGATGAGCAATTCAAATGATTGAATAAAATCAATTAATGAATGAATAAAATCAACAATTCTGTTTATTAACATGATCGTTACGATGGAAATTAGCCAGTCACTAAACGTTACGTTTAAAAAATGTCAAACTATTTCTGTTCATAAAGTTTACTTTTAATCCATAGACTAATTATATTTTATCGGCATTCAAATGCAAATCTCATTGCAAAACCGTTCCTAAAGTTGAATTCTTGATGTCCAAAGCTGGTTTCCCTTATCAGTTGATTATTTTGGAGTTTGTGTAACTAATTCATGATCTTTGGCTTCCTTGTCGATATCAGACGGCCTTTATTAGTTACTTAGACTATCGTTTACGTTTATCTCGAGAATCCCTCCCGAATGTATCATGAAGCGCGATTTCGATACAACTATAGCATAATAGTTATCGTTTTATTGTTCTCATGAACAGTGCGCACGTAAAACACCGCTCCGCTCCGCTCCGTTAAGCGGTTCCATGGCGAGTAAGAATTTAAAAAATCGGCAGATCTAAAAATAAACTGCGCGCGTCATAAGTCGCCGCATTTTCAAGAAATCACCGAAGTAAACCGGTAACGCCCCCTCCCACCCAGTACAAGCTCAATAAATATAACACGGATACTGCAATAAATTCAACGCCAACTATAATCGGCGCCGAACATGTGAATAGACGCACGAAATTTTTCAACCAACCCGTTACTTAAATTGCCACGCTCGTATAATTTGACGTATTCTATACCATATGTTGTTATACAATCGTTTACAAAACATAACATTATGCAAGAATAATATTGCGTAATATTCATTGAAAGTATAAAATTCCCCGAAAGTTCATTGACCGGTATTGCCATGTAGAATTAATGGTATTAAATACACTATGATTAATACATTATGATTAAAGCTATTGTCATGACACACTTTGAAATTATGTTGATAATCACGTACATTGATAAGTATCCTATGACTTTGGCATTTAAGTAGAAATTATTTTATTGTACGAGTATTATCGTAAAGTTTATCATCCATAAACAATGAACTAAGGACTCTACGATGACGCGAATTTTCCGATGCGATAACTATATCGATATCTATAGAAAGATGGATAGGGTCAGATTAGCAACTAGAGGTGGGCATTTATGCTAATCATGATAAACGTTAACACCTCTTAAAGTTGACGACAGTTAACTGTTGACGAAAACTGTTAATATTAACTGTTAACGTATTTAGGCGCCGCACGATAGATAATGTAGCACTATGCCGAAAATGGCGCACATTGTTTACAAATTTTTAAGTGTTCGGGCCTCGAGCATTCGTCAAATGTTTATGCTGATAATTGTATGGAGCTTGGGTCACTTAATATATAAATATTTAAAATAACACTATGTGGATACCAGCTCGATATATGTTCATTCTTTCTCCTAATATTAAATCATATAAATGCAATGATATTTTATACATAGATGCGTTACTCGCGCTGTAAAATGGAAACTTAAAAGAAAGGTAATTTTCTGGAGTTGATTTAGTCGTAAACAGTCTTATGTTAAAACTCTACGTTATTTCAATTTATCAAATGTATTCAAAAAATATTTAAAAACTGTGAAAAACAGAAAATATGTCTCATTTTATTCGTAAATACTGTATAAATACTTTGTAAATATTAATAGTAAAATATATCATTACAACTTATATCAAAACAAAAAAAGGAAGATACGGTATACTCTTTACTTTATGTAAATACAAAATAGCATAGGTACAACTACAAGCACACAAAGTCTCACAGCTGCAATCACAAATTGCTTACATGTAAAATTAACTGAAAGAGACAAAGCGATGCATTGTGACTGTGGCCCAAATGAAAAATAGTATGGTACTAGCAGTGTGTTCGATGCAAATTATCAAAAAAATTGACAAATTTGCCCCGAACAAACTGCTAGTACTATAGCTACTCACGGTGTAGTGCTTGCGCATGCTGCTGTCTTTCAAATGTGACGGTGATAAAAGAAAATATTTTTTTCTAAACTTAAACATTTTTATGTAATTACGCAAGAAAAGTAAATCCATGTGTCCTGTTTTTTTTTTGTGAATGGTTAATGGATCTGGTAAAAGCACTAGAAAGCATTTTTGGATCAATTTGACTGAAAATATTAGCAACTTTAATTTCAAGAACCCCACACCTATCTGAACTGCCGGTCTGTATACAACTAAATTGAACAAAATACAACCAGGTCCATTGGACCTGCTTTACCCAAACCACGCACTGTTAAAGCGTACCGTATCTTCCCTTTTTTGTTTTAATCTAAGCATTAAAATTAACGTTTCCCAACCTAGCACTTGCATGAGCTAGTTGAATTTTATAAAAGAGTAATAAAGAAAAATGCCTATGCTAACCAGTGTGGACGAGTTCTCATTAGCCAGCGGTCGGTGGTTAATGACATCTAACTTAGAACGTATGATTATGTCTTTCAACAATGTTTCCGTATAGCTTGATGATTTTCGAGTGTAATCCTCATACAAAACTATAATATATAGTTAGCTATCATAGTATATGTTTAATGCAGGCACTATTTTTATGGCGTATTTAGTATGAGTATAACGCGTCTATTTATAAACAGTCATAGTATGTAATGTTATTAAAATATCATATAAATTTAATATCATAAGAATGATTATTAAATTTATTACCTTGAAATCTAATGTAAAATATCATTAGTTCTCCAACAAATTTGCTTTATCTTACGTTATCTAACGTAAAATAATTTTAAATGTCACTTTATTTATGTCTTTCTGACATTTTGAATAAATTTAAAAATCCAATCTTAAATATCGAAACTACGTAAACGTAGAAACACACACACACAAAATATCCATGAAATAAATATTGATTATTAACACTTTCCAACTTTTTAAAAAAATTTAAAAATACAATATGAATTGAAACATAATTATAAAATATTTGCACGAAAAAGTCACAATTAATGTATGTAATTATTATTAATATTTTATGTATAATGTTAACCAAAAAATTATCCACAAAATAAATGTTGACTATTAATACTAAAAAGTTATCCAAAGTTCTTCAAAAAATTTATTCTTTTGGATATTACATTTAAAAAAAAACTATATAGTGTAAAATATTTGCGTTAAAAGGTTTCAATTAATTTTTTACTAATATTAAAAATTTCCAAATTATTAAACTACCGAACAAATCTCTAAACGTTTGCTTATTTGCCGTTATTATACAATAACCGTCGACGAAAAATTGCCTGTTAATGCATAAGTAATTAACTGCAAGTGTTGGTCAACTGTTAACAAATGTTCCCGTCAACAACCTTGATCATTGAAGCACATTACCGCTGAGTGTTAACCGTTAATCGTTTTTTGTCACAGCTTTAGTGGCAACAATGAATCACTTTTTGTTTGAGACGTTGTAGCAAAAAAGTTAAGAAAGATATAACTTTGAATTTTATTTTCAGCAACACTAGGTTCCAAGACTTTCATTATTCATTGTCACATTTTGAAGTGACGGGTTAGTTGTTTCATGACAGGTGTTTTTTTAACCCTTAATTAAGTGCATTAAAAATAATATAATTAGCCACATAGGGTCACCAGTGACCCCTAAAAAGATAGTTAAAAATGGAGTGTCGAAAATTAATAAAACAATATATGTATTATCAAAAATATTGAATTGCTATTGTAACTAATTTCAAGCACAAAATTAAACTTTGACTTCAAACTATGAAAAAATAACAAAACTTTCAAACTCTCTTAAATTTACTAATTTTTGGCATAGACAAGATCGATATTATAAAATAATTAATCAAATTCAGAATTAGATTCTTTTGGTTTGCACAATTCGTTTGGTAACCACGTAAACGTTTAACGTAAATTTTAGTTTTGTTGCTCAACTTAGCAGTGCAGACCTATGGGTTGAAGAAGAAAAGAAAACGTATATTTTTTGCACTACTACAAAAAAATTCACCATTTCATTTGCAACCTTAATGGATTCTTCACCAACTATATTAAGGGAATGAGCAGCACATGGCAAATAAACATTAGCAGCGTTGTCGAAAGATTGCCCCTACAATTATCCAGTAGGACTCTATTTATGTTTAAACAGTTTTTTAGAGTATGAAATAAAAAGAAGCCAGTATGACTACTAATTTGAAATTCATGTTTATATTTTCAAAAATATCCAGCAAGTCCCATCAGTTGTCTCACTTGTTTAATATTTCGCATCATAATTTAATGCTTTCAGCACCAGACTAAGCCCTCTAATCCTTCTTCTATGTTAATTGAATATATAATGACATAATCTATGTAAACTAGGAATCATCGTCGATGACAGCATCGATGTAACTATAGAATTCCCCAAAGAGGATAAGGGTGAGCATGTGCACCTCTGAAGCTTTGGCCAAACCTAATGCTAAGGGAAAGATGAGATTCATGATTATCTAAAATAAGTATGCTTTGAATTTCTAGTGGTGAATTTGTCTGCTTTACAAAATACTTAATAACTTCTGCGAATAAATCAGAATTTATCTAGCCTGTTGACGCTGCTAGGCCAAGTGTTCCTGCAGAAATAATTTTACACATATAATACTTAATTGTTGTTCGGAAAAATTATTATGGGTGGTAGTGTAGACCCACTTGCACTAATTACACAGCACATAGTTATTAGTGTGCCTTTTTCACCACTCTTATGTCTTTATTAACTTTTTCCAAAGTCATATGTCCTTTTGGCGCAATAACCCTCTGATGTTTTTAAACAGCGGTGGTCTTGTCGAGATTAAGCATTCTTGTTCCGTCTGAAAAAAGCAGGATTCCTTTGCATTAATTTTCAAGCTTGTCATAAAATTTATCTTCATTAACCTTGCTAAATGCTGTTGCTCTTGTAAGACTGCAGGGTTCTGGTCTGCCCAAACTCAGCTCTGGATGCCTTTTACGAAAACCTTTCAACTGATCTTTCCCTGCCATTTCTTTTGTTGTCCATAACTGAGGAATATTCCGATTATTCATCTTCGCCATTTCATAGACTACTTTCCTACATTCTTTTGTGTTTAATCCCTAAAACACAAGAGCACAATGCCTAAAATAGTCGCTAAGAGTTTTTTCTTGTTCTCTACTAAATACTCTGTCTACTTCATAATTGGATACCAACCGGATGTCAACTGCGCCCTCTTTAGACTTAGATAGTACCATGTTAAAGTCGAAAATAGAATTTCACTTGTTTTTGAAACTTTGTGGATCTGAAAACTGTCATAAATTCATTAATGCCAAATTCCCACTTGCAAATGCATACTTGTTAGAACTGAGCCATAGTGTACTAGGATGCCATTATTATTTCAAAATGGAACCCAACTACAAATTACATATACTAGCCAAAGATTGCTGCAGAAAAATAAACTTAATTATGTACTTTTGTGGTATGTATATTAACACTAAGATGAGATTACCCTGCAATCTGAATTTTTTTAAATGAAAACCAAAAACTATTGTACAGCACAAACTCATATTTGTGCTCTAGTGAAAGTTGCAATTTCAATGAAGGTATATACATCACATGTCACATTATGTTGTATGTGTTGAAAACATCAATTTTTTTAATTTTATAGAGATGACATAATTTATCATTTCATCAAATAAATATTTTAATTACACTAATTATTAAGTTTCCTTCTCCATCTAATATTCCATCATGAAAAACACAACCCGATATTATTTATTGACAAACACTTTAGCAAAATAAAAACGATAATATAAAAAATACACCAGCAAATCGTAAAAGCAACATACAAGAACAACACATATTCGAGAACTAATGGACATATTTATTTAAATAATGTAACAAATAATAACCATGGCCAACCATTTCTTAAAGATGTAAAAAATACCTTAAAATGCAACAGGCATTAGAGCTAAAATCCTATATGAAGATAAATAATATTTATAGACTATAACCATTAGAAGAAAAAGATATTTTAGTACATATAACTATAAATTTTATCATACTATGCATTCAGATGGAAAAGTATATGGTGGTTTGATAATACTAATAAAGAATAAAATAGAACATTATGAAATAAAAATGTACTGCTGCATACCTATACAAGCAACAAACATATGATCTGCCTAAATACAGCATTAAAAAAAGAAGACTATGAACATTACTTTTTAACCTTGTGATATAGATTTTTAACTTGAGTTATTAGAACGCATAATACACTCACAGGGGATCAAGAGTAATTACCTTAGGTAACCCCAGTTGCTGCAAAATAAAAAAAAACCAGTAGTGGTTTCATGTGGTTAAAAAAATATACTGGCCCGAAGACAGAAACGAATATCTGACCTTACTGATTTTTTTGTTATTAAGGGAATTGCTAAAATATGCTTCAAATGAAAGTCTAATTTAAAACACCCTTCAAATCATTCTAGAAATAATTCTTAATAAAAAATTTCTGACTAAAATAAAACTATGTTGACTTAATAGCCTTAAAAGTGACTGTGATTACTTCAGGTAGCTAATAGGTAAACATTTCTGTGCCATTAAACATAATAATGACATTTTAAGAGCAGTTGGACACTTCAATAGTGGTGTAAAGCAAAATACTTGGATTCAATGCCTGTTAGTAACTAAACTACCAGCCTTGCTCATTATCAACAAGAACACTACTAGCAGAGAAGCATAGAGCGAGGAAACAGTGGCAAAAAATAGAACTGCGGCACACCTAAATTATTTTACTGCAAAAATCATGCAACGACTATGAGTTGCCAGAAACTAAAGTGTTAATATATACTTCAGAAATCTGGATGCAAAACCAAAAACTGAGTTTTATAGATTAGCAGTTTATTTTCCATTGATAGTTGTGATTTTCTATTTATTAATTAGTATCATTTGCAGAATTACTAGCACAGTGTTAGATATTTAGTAAATATACAATTTGTCCACGTTAATTTTCAATCTAGACACATTCTCAAGTACTTAAACTACTAGACTCATTCTATGTAGCTTCTTTTGCTTGTGGAATTTTGAGTCAATATTCAAAATTGAGTTCCTTCATATACCCTATCGAAACAGACGTAGCATATTTACTAAGGTTTAACATACAGGTCACTTTGTAAGAAACACCAATTACATAGTTATATCATATGATTATTATAACACCAATTACATAGTTAATAATTGCACCTATTTATTTTAATGACAGGAAAGTGGGAATTTTTAATAATACTTACTAATTCTTATTTCGTATATAGTGTTTTTTTCTTATGACTGGAATTCAATTGGTAAAAACCTTTTAAGTACGAATACGGAACATTCCTAGTAGCAAACCTAAATTTTACGAGGGCTCTCCTCACACTTTTTTACATATACGTTTTCTACATATTTTATAGCAAATCTCTGGAGATATACTATGTGAAATTATGTAAACAAATTTTAAGGTCTTTATAACTAGCCTTTTTTTAATAATATCACACATGTCAAATGAAATGAAAAATAGTTTTTTTGAATTTTTTTAACCTTTCGAAAATTTCCATAGAAATACACTGAGATATAAACAGGTTAATATATATTCTCACTATGCCAAATTTGAAGTGTCTACATCAAACTACTACGGATGGACATATAAGAGTTCTTATAAGATTTCCGTTTTTACTTTTCAAATATCATACCCCTTTTTGACATATGGAGATGGAAATGTTAAATGCAAAGAAATAAAAGTAGGTGTTATTTTCAGATTATAATTTTACAACTCTTTCTTTTTTCAAGTTTTACAGCGTATTTATAACAAAACACCCTGAGTGACATCACTATTTGGTGAGAAACTATGACATAAACTTTTGCGTTAAGAAAACATTCACATTGTAATTCTTTGACCGATACTAATGTCACATAAATTTGTAAGAGATGTTATTAAGTATTATTTTAAAATTTAATTACATCTCCTTGAAAGAAAATAAAAAAGTCAGGTAGAACGAGACAATAAGCTGTATCTTCAGTTTTATACTTTCAGTCTTCTATTTTTCATTTTCTAAACATAATGGAAGGAGAACCTTTGATGCAATATTTTTTGTAACATGTAAGCAAATGATAAAAAGTCAGTTTTTCATACCTTTTATTTCATTTATACATATTTACAAAACAATAAGCAATGATATAGAGTAATAAGCGTATAAAATAAAATAGAAAATTTACACCATTCCTAACATATTATTTTTATTATAATATTATTTTTATTTCATTCCTAACATATAATATCACAGTCATTATTTCTTAAACACAATTTACAATTTTGTTCAAATTTTGCAATACATGTGGTTACATATTGCAAATAATCTATGTTAATACTTCAAAGTAATAAAAATTAATATCTACAAATTAAAATCTGTGTAAAATTTGTCTCTATTCTTTTTAAGTTCTATAGTTCTGGCCTTTGCTGTAGCGGCATATTGTAGATGCTGCAAGAAAAGAGAAGTAAATATCAGATTCTTAATTTAATTGTCACCCTTAAACTATAAAATTTGAAAACCATGTAATTGAGCTAAAAGAGTATTTTGTTGAAGTTTAACTTATTTTAGTATTAATGATTAACACAACTAATAAATTTTTTTTTGGGTTACAAACACATAATGGAAATATTTAATAACCAACATACAATATACATGACTGATTTATAAAGAAGTTACTTAATAACCTTTCAATTTCTTCTCACCTTTTTTTCTTTATTGTGCCACTGCGGTGGTTCATGGTGGATCGGATGTTCCCTGTGTATGACGGATCGTACTAGACCTGTTAAGTTGGCTACTTGGTATTCTGGACAGCGCTCTCTCGCCATCCTGTGGTACTGAACATGGCTAGCCCACCTGTCTAATTCAAAGGTCTCTTTGCCCACATGAATCCACTCAATTGGAGTTTTTTTCTTCTAAAGTACAAAGCAAATGATAATGAGTTGGGAAGCGAGGATATAAATCAAGATCAATCGCAATTAATTAATGAATAGTTCCGAATGGAACTCCATAATTAGTCCTTAATTAGTCAACACAAATTATTCCACGAATTTAGATAAAATTTTGTGAAGATGAAATTTGAGAAATCAGTCCATAAAAGTTTTCATATTCCCATTTTGTACAATATCATTTTGTACAGAACCATCACGCCAGAAATTAGACGTGGATAGCTGATGCATGTAATATTACAAAAGTAATGTCACTCGGAGAGGTGATGCAACATTACGCATTATGCGAGAGTTCTAAACATCACCGCATCATCTATCATTTCGATTCAGCAAAGTTCGATCAGAGTCGTTTCTGTTCGTATATATTACAAGTGATAAGGTGATGCGTAACTCACAATGTAATGCGATGCGGTCAATCTTGTATCTAATATTCCGTTCAAAATAATACTAATGATGAGTGATTTTGACATACTGTGATGCAATAGACTCATGAACTTCAAATTTAAATAATTTTTTAGAAAGAAATACTGAATTGTTCTGACATGTTAAAAAAATTAATATTCTGGAAACCAAAATCTTAATAAAAATGTCATTAAATATTTTAAAAAGTAAAGCCTTTTGTCACAGCCCGTACATGACAATGTTAGTTTTGTTTTTTGGCAATGAAAAGTGCAATCATGTTAAACAAGATTAACTAAAAGACATTCTCACCTTCTCCTGTTTATTGTGCTTTTGAGATGATTTGTAGGAGACTGGGTGTCCCATCTGTAGGATAGAACGCAACAGACTTGTTTGAGTAGCAACCTGTAATCCCGAACCGAGCGCAGTTGCCAGCCTGTGGTACACAACGTGGCTAGACCACCTGTCCAGTTCCAACACTTCTTTACCTAACCTAACCCTCTCAACCGGACTCTCTTTTTCCTGAAAATCAAAGTAAATGACAATGAACTAGAAGGTGGATAGAGATAAATAATTCATGACAACAGGTGTTTTTTTAGAGGTATACAACTTTAAAATTAAAATAAACGGATAAAAATCAAGATAATGGTCACGGTATTGGTTTTATTCAAAAGATAATTTTATGCCATTTGTGCTTAAATAAGATTTTAGCATATGAGCACCGCGGCTGGCTGCAATGAAGTGCAATCTGGAAATGCAATTCTCTATTTTTCGAGAGGTTGGAGTCATATATTGGTAATAATATTGTCTTTCAAGTGATTTAACGTTTGTGGTTCATCGGCATAGACTAGCAACTTCACATATCCCCACAGAAAATAATTCATATCACACGATCGTGGAGGCCAATTCACAAGGGCATTATGTGAAATTACATGATCATAGAATGTTTTCTGCAATAAATTGATTGTGTCGCGTGCTGTATGGCATATTGCACCATCTTGATGAAACAAAAGCTCTTCAACATTAATACCATTCAATAGGGGAATGAAAAAGTCTGTAATAATGGATCTAATGTGCTCTCCATTGACTAACATTGTCACCACCATTTTTGAAGAAATACGGGTCAACGATTCCACCAGTTCATAATACATACCAAACAGTGACTTTTTGTGGATATAACGGTATCTTTAACATTGCACATGTTTTTCACTCTAAGTCTGGTAATTTTGTTTGTTGATGTAGCCAGTAAAACTAAAATGAGCCTCATCGCGGAACAAATTATTGCACAAAAAAGTGGTTGAGAATTGGATTTCCAAATGGCGCTTCATTCGAGCCAATCGTGGCGTTCATATGTCTGAAATCGTATTTGAACACAACTGGCATAAAATTACCTTTTCAATAAAGCCAATATCATGGCCATTATTATGATATTTATCTGTTCATTTTCATTAGAAAAAATTATATATCTCTAAAAAAAACCCATTATATTACATATTACATAAGGGCACTGTATTCTTAATCATAGGCTTTGATGTAATTTTTCTGCAAAATTTTTTAGAAAATTAAATTTGACAAGTTAGCCCGTAATAGTTTCCAAGTCCTATTTTTTTACATTATGCAATGAATAAATAAAAACATAATTAATTACCTCTAAAGATCTTAGTACATCCTTGAATGTCTTTCTTTGAATCCTTCGATTTTTCTTAGCCCTGAAAATAAAAGAGAATAAATATGAATTAACAACTGAAACTATAAATATAAAGAAAATAATATCATATCCCCCTAATCATAAATTTTACCATCGATAAAAAATTCTGCACCGACATGACAAATCAAAGCTTTGCACTTGCCACGAGGATCGACAAGTAACAAGTTTGAATAATGAATTATGTGTAAAACCTTTCTATTTATGTTATTATAACCAGTTTCAAATTATCGCATATCACTCTCACATTGTGTAGACGGAGTGTGGAGTTCCAATAATTGCATCTTATAATTAATCTCATGCTGGTTATAAACCATAGCAATCACTATTGTTAGCATAATACTACTAGAAGAATAGTGTCACTACTAATTACATATCTTTGACAACCAATATTTGATTTTCCACACAGTATTAATAGTGTCATTATGTGAATTACGCAGTGATATTTTCTAAGTAAAATTTGTCAAGCACGAGTGGAAATTGTAAACATTTATGCATTTATAAACATTTAATGGTACGTAATATTCCTATTAAACTATTTACAACATTTTTTAGAACGAAAATATATTGCCTACTATATCTTTCATGGGCGCATATTTAAAGAAAATATATTTTTTATATAATATAACTATAAATTAAAGATTTTTTCTTTTACTTGTCTTGTGAGAGACTTTGCTTCTTGCAAAATTTGATGGTTATAGGTCAACGGGAAATACCCTATAGGTTTTGATTTATTTGTGAGTGTCAAAATATGCAGCATGAATGGTTATATGTTTAGGCTTTTTCTTAATTCCGTTGACTTAGAAGCTTGATTTTTTGACAGCTCCAAGGGACCATAGACTTAAGTATTTGATATTAATTTCAACTTGAATACGTGTTCTTGAGAAAAAGAGTATTGACAGACTGACAGACGGACAACAAATTGTTTCTATAAGGGTTCCTTTTTTTTCCTTTCGAGGTACAGAAATTATGACAAAACGAAATGAGTCATTTACTTCATTGACTGTGAAAAAAGATCAGATTATGTAAAAGTACATATTTGAAATAGGGATTTATTTCATTGGATGACAAACTGCAACATGCTTTATACATCTATTTTTAAAATTAAGAAGCTTTGATATTTATTTCTGTATCTGGAAACAAACATCTACTGTTCAAATAAAACAAGTCAGAATGAGACGGAAATATTTCAAGTATCATGTTTAGTAGCATTAAGGGCTAGGATGTGTGAGCCCTACATGATGGCAGTAAATCACAATACCGTTTCACACTGTAAATAAGGTCAGTGTGATGATAGACGGAGAAAGCATAAAAAATTGAGTGAAATTACTTTCAAGTGACACAATGTTGAGTCGTTTGAAAGTAATTTCAGTCTCTATCAATGAAATTACAAATTTCAAGAAACGAGTATTTGAATGAGGAAAATGAAATCAATTTTTTACTTTTCAGTCTGACGAATCAACATATGTGTCCAATTTGACTTGAATTTTATGTTTTATACAGTATAAATGCAATAAATTAATCAAAGGAATTATACTATTTTGTTATTCAATACCTTGTTTTATGACTGGACAATAGTAAATCTTTTTAAAAATCAAAATACTTCGTTTTCATATTTTTTTAAGATATTGAACATTTGTATGTATTGGCAAAATTCAGGTGATATAATTTCAAAATTACTTAAATATAAATTTAATAGTTTGTGACAAAAGCATTTTAATAATGAAAAATTTGAAGTTTCTCATCATTTTCTAAAGCGAATAACCCAGACACCATAATATTTCACTGTGGTGTCCGGATTATTCTTTTTAAACAATTATTGACTTCCAAAACATGAATCTAAAAAAATTGCATTGCTACTCAGGTTTTGGATAACATAAAGGAGCAATCACATAAATTGAATTTATTACACAATGTGATACTTCTGATTTCTGGAAAAAAATTATTCTGACAACGAACAATATTATATAATACAATAAAACTTTCATCTCAAGTAATAATGGCTTCTTTGAAAATATTTTATCCCATATGCCACAACTTAATTTTAATCGTTTGAGTGCCGACGAGCACCATCGCGCTCGTGCGCATATTAACTAAATTTGCCTTGAGCGCGATGGCGCTCGCGAAATTAGTTGCTGTTTAGCGTGCGGTAGGGGAGGTTGCTCGCATGCATTGCTAATTTTTTATCTTTCTATGTGTTACATAAAGTTCAAATTATAATATTATTAATAATTACAATATAAAAAGGATCCAGGAAGAGAAAATTTTTAAGCCATAATGTCGGAATACAAAAATAATTAGAGTGAAAATGATTGTTTTTCAAGTTGTGAAGAAAGCGATAGTGGGTGTGACATTGAGGTGCGCTCACAATTTGGCGTGATGCAAATTTTGAGTGATAGTGATAATTGTGACAATAATTATTTTGCTGATATGGAGGATGTACCGGACTGTAAAAATACGATGTGACCTGATTTCAGTTTTTGTTAAGAACATTTATGCCAGTAAACGTTGTGTCGCTTTATAATTTTTGAAACACTAGATGTGATTGCGTGGAAGGATGCCCTGGAGTTAACAATATAAATAACACACACACACACACACACACACACACACACACACACACATATATATATATAATTTTTGTTCACAATATATATGTCCATAATTTTATATAATATTTTCAGTAATCAATTCCTCTTTACATTTGCTGACTGGAAGATTGTTGCTTGGTTCTGCATTATATAGAAAAATAGGAATATATTACGGAGATAATAGTGCAAGCATTTAAATTTGAATGAAATTAAATAAATTGTTTACAGCATTTATCTCAACATCTAACTTTGATCTTTCTATTATTTGTCATTGGTGATTAATTTTTCAATAAGAGAACAAAGTGTATGTGGAAAACACAGAATGTGTGTATTGTAATAATACAATTTGGTAAAATGAATACTAAATTACCAATAAAATCTATAATGAGATAATGGACTTGTAACATGATTGAATATAATTAGCACAATGCATAAAATCTATGAGATAATGGACTTGTAACATGATAGAATATATTTTAATTATATATTAGCAAAATGCATTGTATTTAAGCAGTGAGAAATAGTGTTTATGAGATAAATATAATGAATCATTAATCTTTATATTTAAATTGATATATTCAAATATAAAAATTTAAAAACTAAAATCTATAATTAATTAAACCAACATCTGCAGGCCCAATATCCTGTCTAAAGTGTATGCAAATCTAGACTGGGGAATCTAGACTAGGCTGGTGAAGAGTTCTGCATTTATAAGCTAATTTTAGCTTGGGCGATGTAGGGAAATTATCACATTGATATTAATGCCAGTATTTATACGATTCTCCCAAAAAATGTGGATGATAAAAATATATTGAAAAGACAATCAAAAATTGACGTTGCACAGATAAAATTCATTACCTAAATTTATGGGAGTCCAAGATAAGCTGTTCAACTTTGGTAATGACAGTATCCAATTTTTCTTGTCCAAATTCTATGCAATATTCTGAACCTAATTCGTAAGCGAGTGACAGAGCTATTCCTGTAGCTGTTTGCACTTCTACAGTTGGAGCTTGCAATAACTCAATAAGCTTTAAGAGAGATCTGTAAAAATAAATATGATATATGTTAAAAATAAGATTTATTTTTGACTACGATATAGAAACAGTATTTTCTTGTTGATTCACTACTTTTCTTCGCATTATCTAAATATTATCTACGTAAGGGTAAACAAAGTATTTAATACATGCACAATGGTGAATAAAGAAAAGAAGAATATGATAAATATAAGAATAATATACCTTAGGAAATAATTAGTAGGTGAATTTTTTATCAAGGTCTTGTCACAAAAGGATAAACCGATTCAGTGCAAGTCACACTCGTATGTCGAATGTTCCTTAACTCCGTACTAAAAAAGTATAACTAATTTAAAAGTACATATACCTTCCTAAATTTAAAAATAACTAAAGATATATTTTTAAGAATTTTGTAATTGACATAAATAAAAAACTTTTTGTTTCGGAAGTAAAAAAGGAAGAAAATCTGCAAGCAATCAGAATAAGATCAGTAAATAAATCCTTAAATAGAATCCTTTCAAATGATATTTCAGAACAAAATATTTATTTTTTTATTGTTCCAAACTTTTTATCACAAAAATTAAAATAAATTATTTCAGTTTTCAACATGAGAATTATACACATGATGTATGCACTACTATTATAAATATACACATAGAATTACAACTGTAGGTGTAACTGCTTGGTTTTTGCTTTTTGAAATAAAATTATTATTTTGTGAAGGATGAAAGTCACGTTAGGTCTGCTGAACGGGTAGGTATATATCACCGCTGTATACTCAATTGTAGTGCAAGATGAATTTATTACAGAAAATAAAAAGAATTTCCATTAAATGTCCTGCTTACAGATAGAAAGTGCTACTCGTCCCATCAAGCAGTGAGTAGACATCAGCTGGGGCGCACATAGCCAGAAGTAGAGTCCAAGAATTCAAAGCTGCTGTCTGGATCAAGCTGTTTGCTTTCACACATTCTTTAGTGTTACAGCTATTCTGCAGGTATAACGCATATAATAGCATAAATATTTTAGAACATGGAAAAGTATGTATGTAAATAAGCGCAAGTAACCTCTACGTGTGGTTGACGTAAAATTGCTTTGATGGTTGTGGCAGGTATTATGTGGGCGACGGTGTAGCTATTTTGCAAAGTAACTACTTCCCATAGCAAATATTTTGAATCAAGGTTGATTTACTCCCATCTGTTAAGTAATTATATTGTACATCTCTAGAACTCAACATCAGACTCTGACCTGGTCGATGGTGTAGTTATTTTGCAAAGTAAGTGCTACCAGTAGCCAAAATCTTGAACTATAGTTGATTTACGACCATCCGTTAAGGAGTTACATTGTTCATCTCCAGAACTCATCATCAGACCCTGACCTGGTCAATGGTGTAGTTAATTTGTAAAGTAACTACTATCAGTAAAAAATATCTTGAGTCGACTTGATTTACTACCATCCGTTAAGGAGTTCCATTGTTCATCTCCAAAACTCATCAACAGACACTGACCTGGTCAATGGTGTAGTTATTTTGCAAAGTAACAACTATCAGTAGAAAATATCTTGAAACACAGTTTATTTACTACTATCCATCAAGCAGTTACATTGTTCATCTCCAAAATTCATCATCAGATAATCACCATATTTATAAGGGACTACCTCGCTAGTCTACCCTTTCAAACAAAATAATTATTAGTATTAAACTTAGAAATAAATTGAAGTATATTTGTATATTTAACAAATATACTCACAAAATTCTATAATCAGTAGCTTTCAAACACAGAAATTTGCATAAGCAAACTATGGACTTAAAAATCTAAATTATTCTCAAGTTGCACCTAAAGAAATTTTACTTCAAAAAGGCAAATATGTTGTCTTATGCTACCTGAGAAAATATGTGACACATTAAACTTTTATCATTGAAAAAATAGTCCTTTAAAGAACAGAGGATTAAAAAAATCACTTCTTTGGTTTATCCAAAAAAATATTATAACATACTTTGTAATAACATCGAACTTGAACGTACTATAAACAACACTAACCTTGTAGTAATTTCTAGTAAATATTTTTTCATACATCCTCATCAGGTCCAGCATGTCATGCATGTCTATGCTTGCTAGGACGCTAGTAGCAGCTAAAGATTTGCAACACTGAAAATTTTGTTACAGCTGTATTAAAAAGTAATTGATTAGCAACATACTGATAGAGCTTATAGTATTCCACGGATGTGTCTTTGTATTTTATATTTCGATTGAAAATATGTTCAAAACTTGAACTCACTGACTAAATTTTGTAGCAACTAATATCAATGAAGTTCTATTTTATGGGTAATTTTTTAAAATTTAATAGCAGTCGCTGTTAAACCAATCGAAGGACTTATATAAACTTATTGAGTAAAATTTTCTCCAAATCTCCAATTGTCTCACTAGATGTAACAAACACTACAAAAATTACAAAAATGCACATAAAACTTAAAAACTAAGAGCTATGACCACGTGGATTAAAAAATATCTTAATTATCCATTACCTACATTTTGTAATACTGAACAAATATTAATGAGATTACTGTGCAAAAAAATGTATTATCATTTTCGTGAAAATTTTAGAGTTAAATTAAACTTACTTCTGCTCGTACTCTGGCATCGACTAACTTATCCATTATGACCTTTATGAATGGAGACTTCACTCTGATAAAGAATTCTTCACAGTAATTTTCACCCAACTAAAATAATATTAAATTTACTTTTTCATTTTTGGCAAGTTATTGCACAACTAATAAAAAAAAGGATCCTTTATTGTAATTAACAAACTTACCTGAATGCACACGATGGGCACAAGTTTAGCAGCAGCCAGTTTTTCAATACTGTGACCCTTCTTAAGGGTTCTATTAAGTGCAATTGCAATAGTGGGGCAATAGTTTACAATTGTGTCGGGAAAAAGACGTTTAGACAAAGTCGCACGAAGGACATCGAAGCTAAGAGCTCTGCTAGCTGCTGACTTCTGATCTAGAGCATGTATGTCATCACACAATTTCTCTTCAAATTTCTTTGATTTTTGCTCATCATATGAAATTTCTGTTATAAATGTAGGGTAAAAGTATATTATTTATCAATTTATTTTTTCTAAGTAATATAGTTATAAATTATATAGATTTTACACAAAACAGTTGAAAACTATATTCATTTTAAAGTTTTATCCTTTTAAAGGTGTTATAGCTAGAGAGCTGGTGGCAAAAATGTTGTTCAATTGTATCATGCTGCTGAAGTTAATAATTCTAAAGACATTGTAATGAAAAGTTGGAAAAACCATTTCAATCATTCCGGTGTTACTGATTTTTTTTGACAGTTAATTAAAAAGGCAAAAAAATGCTAGGTCATTTTATCATGTCAGTCACTTACTTTACATGGTGCAAACAAATATCACACTGATATAAATGCAGTTGACTGAAACATGAGTAAAAACTATGCAATGTTACCATCGGTGTACCTTATATCAAAAGTTTCAGAAAGTGAAATTCCACGTATACAGTCGGCATAGAGGAAGAACCATTGTAAGCAAGTTATCATTTATTCCATATTAGCTACAATCGTTCCTATATCATCCTTCTTTTTTACAGTCCCTTGGTTTATATAAATGGATATTGCGCAGTAGCGGTATCGTGTGGTGTTAAACTGTATCAAGACTTTTATTGTGTGATATTAATATAAAAAAATTTATAAAATAGTGTGGTTCCTACTAATAGTTGTGTCATATTTTTCAATGATAATATATTGAGAACTTCTTCCACGCCTCATTTCCCATGTCTTTTGGGGTCGGCCCTCCTCGTATTAATGCGCCATTCTTGGCGTAATTGAATCACGTCTGAGTGTAGTGCCATCATTTTCATACCCTTTTCTACTGTTCCCATCCAGGCGATTAGTGGCTTGTTGCGACTTCTTTTAGGTTGTTCCTATTTCATAACATATCTCATCATGTTATCTTGTTCATAGTGTTTAAAGTGTTCAGATATTCATTCTTTTTCATAGTGTATAGTGTTTATGCAAGCGGTTTTCGGCAATTTTGCCTGGAATTTTTGACATTTTACACATTTCACAGATATGTTCATTTCTAATTTTATCTTACATGGTTTGTCCTCCGGACCATCTGAGCATCCTTGACTCAGTTACGTGGAGTTTCTGCTCATCAGATTTTTCAAAGGTCAATATTCAGATTCATAGAATAGAACTTGTCTTATGGTTCCTTTGTATATCTTGTTCTCCATAGGCATTCTTGCATCGCACATAACTCCTGTTAGAGATAACCACTTCAACCAGCTGACATTTATTGTATTTTCAATGTCATTCTCAACTAATACATCTGTTGTCATTATTGAACTTAGTTATTTAAAATTGTTGACTGATTTGAAAGGGATATGATCGATGCATGGTGTCTGTGTTGCACCAGTCGATCCAGATAAATTACATTGCATATATTTAGTTTTGGCCTCACTCACTTGAGGTCCCTATGCGCTCTAGTGCTCTAGCTGCTAGTAGTCTATGCGCTCTAGTAGTTAGTGGTAAGCACCATGTTGTCTAATCATTCTATACTTCTTCCAATATCCTTGCTATTAATACTATGTTATCTGCATATAGTAGATTCCATGGAGTTGGTTTTTGCAGGTGTTCCTTCACACAGTTCATAACAATATTGAATAGCAGATGGCTGAACGTTGAGCCTTGGTGAAGCCCCATACTCATCACTAGTACCAGCAGGGCTTACCACTTGTGTTTTCATATTTTCGTACATGTCTTGGAGGATCCCATATAAGTTTCCATGGTAGCCTATTAAACGTCTTGTCCAAATCTATGAGTACAAAATATAGGTCTTTTTTGCGAACTTTATATTTCTCCTTTAAAATTCGTACCATATGAATGACATCTACAGTACGTACTCCTTGTTTCCTGATTTTGGTCTGATCATGATTTTGGACAATCTATTAGCAAATCAGGCTTTACCAGATCTTCAGGGTTTGTGATGTAAGTTTGAATGGTAATTACTGCATTCAGCTCCATCACCCTTGTTTTTATAGAAAGGGATTAAGTGGCTTCATCTCCAACCATCGGGTATTTTTCCGTGCAATAGTATAAGATTGAATAGTGTAGTGAACCACAAAGTCTCGGTGGTATCTCTCATCTTCAGAGCTCTGATGGTATTTTATCGAATCCTGTCGCTTTTCCATTTTTTATTTTGGGATAGAGCAGTTATACCTCCCAGTGCCACCTCTTTTACAGGTCCCTAGACTGCAGGCATATTCTCCAAGGTTTCTTGCGGGAGTTCTTCGATTAGTAAGTTGTTATAATACTTTTATTAATAGAATCGTCAAAAGTGTTCAGATAGAGTCCTTGATATATTTGTTGAATTTTATGTCTATTTTTTTTACTCCTGAATTTGGCAGTTTTGAATATGTCTCTTTCAGTTACTATATTCTCAATTCTGTAGTAAATATCCTAGTTGACTAATGCTCTCGATTTCGTAATCATTCTATTAGCTTCTGTTGAACCGATTCCTGTCTAGGCTCTGCCAGATCTTAAAAGTAACCTTCTTTTTCGCTAGATGTATTTTGACACTGTAATTTCACCGGCTCGGATCTTTGATTGTTTTTGGTTTACCCATACTAACACCTAACATCTCCTTTGCTGCGTTTATTGTGTGCATTTTGGAATTTATTCCAGACAATGTTAACATTATTTTCTGTAACCTCTTGCTTTTCCATAAAATCTGCAATGTTAGATGCAAGTACGATAAAATTATTAAGAGCACCATTTTTTTGCAACTTTAAATTCTACCCAAAAAATAATAGAGCCATAGATGCCAGCCACTCATTTTTTTCTTTTTAGTTTAGATGACTGACATGATAAAATTACTTATGAGTACCTTTTTTTGCATCTTTGCAATGCCAAACTTAATGCTATTTTAATTGGTCAGTTATAGCAATACTTGCACTCCATCACTTTCATCAGCAACAATAAAATCTTATACCATTATTGCCACCAGCTCCCAAGCTGTTAACATGATTAAAGGTTCATTTACTTAATAAAATATAAACTTTAATTATAATACTTGTTTTCTATGAATTGTTAATGAAATGTCATTGTATTGTGATATTTATTCTTGGGTATTAACACTTTAAAACCTGCTGAGTGTAATTCTGATAAAATTGACATCAGATCTTACCAATTTTTTCTTGTTTATTCTTCTGTTCAGTTTCTAAAGGAAATGATATGTAATCACCATGAATTTCTCCTATCGGCTTCTCGGGTTTGGTAACTGTAATTAATAAATGGTTATCTTCGTTCTTTGCAACAAGGCGTGTTGTTAAAAATATGAATTACTCACTATTTATGAGTTAGGTTTGATATTGTTCTCTTTTTATCATGAAATTTTAAAAATTCAAAAAACTGATTTTCGAAGACACTTTCTAAATGGGTCTCGCACATTGATTACTCTTATGTATTTAGAAAAAATAAAATAATTTTCAATATACTTCTCGGGTTTGGTAACTAATTAATAAATGGTTATCTTCGTTCTTTGCAACAAGGCGTGTTGTTAAAAATACGAATTACTCACTATTTATGAGTTAGGTTTGATATTGTTCCCTTTTTATCATGAAATTTTCAAAATTCAAAAAACTGATTTTCGAAGACACTTTCTAAATGGGTCTCGCACATTGATTACTCTTATGTATTTAGAAAAAATATAATAATTTTCAATATACTTCTCGGGTTTGGTAACTAATTAATAAATGGTTATCTTCGTTCTTTGCAACAAGGCGTGTTGTTAAAAATATGAATTACTCACTATTTATGAGTTAGGTTTGATATTGTTCTCTTTTTATCATGAAATTTTCAAATTTCATAAAACTGATTTTCGAAGACTCTTTCTAAATGGGTCTCGCACATTGATTACTCTTATGTATTTAGAAAAAATATAATAATTTTCAATATACTTCTCGGGTTTGGTAACTAATTAATAAATGGTTAACTTCGTCCTTTGCAACAAGGCGTGTTGTTAAAAATATGAATTACTCACTATTTATGAGTTAGGTTTGATATTGTTCTCTTTTTATAATGAAATTTTCAAATTTCAAAAAACTGATTTTCGAAGACACTTTCTAAATGGGTCTCGTACATTGATTACTCATATGTACTTAGAAAAATATAATAATTTTCAATTTACTTGTATAGTATGTTTACGTGGGTTTTTGTGAATTAAAAATGTGCTTAAACAAATAAAATTATAAACTCACATTAAAAATTTTATGGAAAATTATCGAAAGATAAAAAATTTTATTGAAGTAACTTTTGAAGTGTAATTATATATATCAGGGTAGTTTAAACTTTATTCATAAAAAAAAAGAATCAGGTCTGTGCAAGAACTAGAATATTTATTAAAGGTAGGAAGAGCTTACGATAGGTAAAGTAAAAATATTTGCATAGCCAATACCGTATCAACTAATACAGCATACCATTGTAAAGCAGGGGATGAGGGAATATAGATCATTCCAGTAAATTAAAATTAGCATGTTTTAATTTCCATTAGACTTTCATTCATCACAAAATAACGTAAGTTAAATGTTGAATATCCCACCCGTGACTAGCGCACTTCAGATGCTACGACCTTAAAATGGTATGAAGGCCATTGTCAGTTTTGAAAAAAATTTATAAAAATTTTGTAAAAAAAGCGTTTAGTTTACCATTATTATATAAAGTCATATTCATTAGCAATTTTTTGATATTTATTTGCAAAAATATTTTTTGCTTTTGCATAAACTTAAAGTGGTGTTCCACTTTAAAGAAACATTTTTTACAAAATAGAATTTGTTTTAAAATATTCCTAATTTAAAAGCACTAAATTTTTTTGAAAATAATAGAAGTGTTAATTAAGTTAATATAATAACCCAAAAACTTAAATAATGATAATAAAAAAACACAGTAATAAAAGGCACAAGCACAGAGACTCACTTGAAAAAATATGAACTCACTATCCGGTTACCAAGCCACAACCAACAAAGAATAAGTTTAAAATTGTTTAGAAAAACTGCTAGAAGTTTATTGACATGATGAGTACGACAGCACCAACTATCTATTGAATATATTAGGCGTTAATTTTGTAGAAATTCATTATTCATAATTAAATGAAACTACGTGATGTAGTATTATTTCTACTTTCTTTAAGTTCTTTACCACAATCTAGGTTTCGTTGTATTACAACTAAAAGGAAGTAGAAATAATACTAGATCATGTAGTTTCGTTTAATTGTGACCAACTATCTAAACAAGCTTAGGTTTAAATACCGGATTTGGTATGGTGGCACCCCGAGACAGCATCTCCATATCGCATCCAATGACTTTAGACATATAAAGTAACTTCAAGTGAGTTCAGCACTTGGAAATATTGTGTAATATCAATTTACTTTCAAGAAGCTTGCAATGAGCATTTTCTGTGCTAATGATTTTATGAAATTCACTGGTTTAGGATTAAAAATTATCCTAAAACAGTTCAGGCCACGTTACAATAATATGTAATAAATGTATGAGGGATTGAAATGGGCATGTAGATTTGAAAATGTAGAACTGAACCTACAGCAGCAGTTATGATGTGAGGTGCCGCCAATTAGACAACCTACCAATTTAAAAAAAAACTAAGGGATAACAAATTAACTTAAAGTAGAATTTTTAGAACAGTTAGGTACGGCAGTTATTATGTTTTTGAGTAAGATATTTTGATATGTTTAATTCATACACTTATAAAATTTCAGACACTTAAAATTTCAACATTTACAAAATTTGAAAGCTGAGAATAACGTCAATTTGGTTTAAATTTTTTGTTATTTCACATTTACTTACATTTTTCCCTTCGTATCCTGTGTCTATATCTTCTTTTCTTTACAATTGTTTCTTTATATATTTCATTTTTATCTGCTATTGTGCCAGGGTTAAATGTACCAGCAAAAGTTTCTAAGGCAGATGGACAATAATCTACTTTCCACGAGTCTGTAATGAAATATATGTCATAGTGAGCCCTAATGGAACAGTTGTGTTGATTTTTGACTCTGTAACAATAACTTGAACTTTGGCTGATTATTCGGCTATATTTTTTCATGTTTTAATAAGAGTATATAAAAATTAATTTTTTGATTTTGCTAGAAGATTTTGTTTACCTTTTCCTTCCAATGGACCAATTTTCATTTTCTCCTTAAATTTATGAGCAGGCGTAAATAATGGCTCTCTACGTAAAGATGTACTTACTTGCGAAGTATATATATATCTTCGGAGACCTATAAATGTAGTAAAAGCTAAGCGGGTGGTTCTATGTTTTCCATATTCTGTAAAATATGAGAAAATTATCCATTAATTACTTTAAAAATACATATCCATGGAATCTAATCATAAGGAAATTTCTGATATATAAATAAAAATTGAATATAACTGTGTTATTTCATTAATTTTGTATTTACTTATGAAAACTAAAAACCAGAAATATAAGTTTACTAGATTTATTATTTCACACGTGTATGTGTGCACAGAATCAGACAGAATTCTTGCTAAAAATGGACCTCTCATCTCTCATCATAAAATGTGGAAAATAGGGGAAATTTTATGTCTTCCACATTTAATTACAAGCCATGAAAATAAAATTTTTTTGAACAAAGTTTATAATATTTCTATACATGATGGTTTTATTTTAAAATCTTTTCAATATAATTTTTTAATAAAATGTAGAATTTTGTGAAATCATTTCCATTTTATATAAACTTATAGACTTATACATTATGGCACCTACAAAAATGATAATCTAATTGTTTTCAGTTGTCTTCTATCTATCCTAGAGTCTATTTCGTAGAGGGGAAAATTTTTAATAAGCCGTTTTTCTACCTTTAAATTATGGAAATGTAAAGGAAATATTCGAAACATTTAATATTGCAATGTATTAAAAACAGTACTTTTGATACAGCAAATAAGATTTGTATAGTTTATGTGAATAGTGCTACAGTTTTTAGACACTTAGCAGTTAGTTTAAGAGAAAGAACTGCAAACTGTATTAGTTGGAAAGTGTGTTGTGGCTACCTGTGTACAGAGTATCGTGGCTCACAACAGACACGGCTGAAGAAAACCAATTATAAACTTTTTGCAAAGTATGGAATGCATTAAAAATTTCACTCCATAATCATGTGATATTATTGGGTTAAGACAATTATTAAGATGTATTGCTTTGTCATGACTTGGTGACATAAAAAAAATTAAACTATTTTGAAGAGACTAGTTATGAAGATGAGAGTTGAATATTTTATGAGACTACTCAATATCAATTCTTTTGGACTAAGCGTAAAGAGCCTTAAACTATAACAAATCTTGGTCTTCATTTAAAAACTATTTTGTTATGCATTTGGTGGTGCTGAAAGATTTAGTTTATAATGAGCTGAAATGATTAATTCAATGATCGGAAATAGTGAACAAGTGAATCTTTTGTTTTTCTATCATCATAATGCCAAGCCCATGTTTCTTTAGCGATCAGAAATTAATTTTTCTATTAATGTTTGACTAGAATGTTCTACCTCATCCTTCATATTCTCTGGATATTGCAGTTTACGATGTTTTTGGTTATTTTTCCTTAAAAAAGTTTCTCTGCCGTAAATTATTTAAATCAATAAATGTTTCAAAATATGAAAAAAATGTTGGATTCTTAAAAAAGGGGAAGATTGGATTATGAGGCTTCGAGCGTGACAAAGAACGGTAATAGGTCAGTATGGAACATGTATGACATACAATCCATAGAAATCTATTATATATATATATATATATAAATGTAGTAAACGTGGTATGAATTAATTAAATCTTTCAAAACAATATATCTATAAACCCAAATAGTAATTCTTACTGTGGTATTTTTTTTGCTCTTCAGGTGTCATCTTTTTGAAAGCGCGCTGTTCAGCTAGAACAATAAATTTGAAATTTATGAAGAACAGTACATGTGTAAGAAATTACAAGATTTAAAAAAAATATTTGAGAATGCGGTCAAATCTTATTTACGATTTTTACTATTCAAATCAATGTTATGTGAGGTTAGCAAATTCAGTTTTTTTTTTCTTGAATTTTAAATTAATTTCTTCTACAATGAAAAAACCAGCATTAAGTGTAAATATTAAACCAAATTAAAGTTGTTTTTCATCTATATTTATAAAATGTATCCAACTGTTAACACTAAAATATATCATATCACGCATATTTGTTAATTATTTTAAATTAATTTGTTCAATTCAACAGCTGCATATAATAACTGTGTAAATATTTAAGGCAATCGGAAGATATACACATCTACATATACAATTTGTTCGTGATATATAAGTTACAAATAAATACTGTATGGGGTTAGGTGCTTGTTAGTTTTTAATTATTTATTGAGAATATGAGAACTTATTTTATAAACATATATAAGAAGCATAAAGAACTCCCAATGCTCTTTTTATGAATCAATCATAAGTATTTTTTCTAATATTGCATTACGTTGGTTGAAAACCCATCCTAAAAGAAAACACCTTCATCATGTAGAATTGTTGGAAAACAAAGCTAATAGTTTTTCTTATGCCTAAGATTGGCGTTTTTTATGCGTAAAATGAAATTATGGAAAGATATTTGGACTTTAGATTATGTGTAATATGCAGTACACTTAATTAAGTTTTGTTCACCATGATGGTACTCGTATAATAGATATCTGTTACTAGGGATTCTTAATTAATACTTTTTTCTGGAATTACCTCGCCGTTTAAGTCGTTTAGCCAAAGCAGAAGGAGGATGCCTCTGAGGATAACATGTGTATTTATATCTATTTTTTTCTTCTAAATATTTTCTTATCCTTTCTTCTCTGCTGTCTGGTTTTATGTTTTTCTTGTTAACTGAAAATAACATATATTTTTAAGTTTATAAAAGTATTAAAGTTAGTTTTAATTAATTAAACTGCAGTAATGCTGCAAAATAAGTCCCTTCGCCTATAGGAAACTGAAGTGGTACAAAAGAAAATGAATAAATATACATGATAAAGGTATCGTTCATTATTATAGATAATAATATGTAAAGCTGCGGTTTCAAACGACAAACACACTAGCATGGCTATTGAATATTTCTGGCATTCCTTTGTTAAGTGATTATTTTTATATAATTTTAACTTAAATGTCATTTCAAATTTAGAAATGTCTATTGAAAAGTATAGAAATTAACTATGAAATATAATCAGTTTAGTTTCTATCTAGAAGAGTTTCTACATTAAATTTCGATATCATAATGTACCTCATAATCAATGTAGGGGTGAGTCTTTTCCCTAATGGTAATTCCCATAAAGCAGCTGATATTGTAAATAGTATTTTTAAGAATAATATAAATAATTAACTAAGATATCTAAGATTAGTGCATGTAATGTGAAAACTACATTAATTTCAAACTATAGTTTCAAGGAAATCAAGAATAATGTGTGTAATGAATAAACTGTTTGGATTTATTTTCAGTCAAATATGTTAATGCGTTTATTAAGGTGCATGTGAATAATATTAATGAAACAAGTAAAGAGAAGTTGCCAGAAGACATACATTCAAACAATATTAAATGAAAGAAAGTTTACACAACTAAACACTTATTTTTTATTCCTTCTAATATTTAAACTTTTTGCAAAGTATGGAATGCATTAAAAATTTCACCAGTTGCCAGTTTATTAAATAAAATTATAAAAATCTTAAGCGACTAGATGATTTTCAACACCAAGATTATTCTGTGTAATAATAGGAATAATCCAATCCGCTAGATGACACTCTTTTCTCTATTGCCATTGAAATGTGTAAGAACTTTCAAGTGCTGTATGTATTTACTATCTTTAATATTTCTTAGAAAATAATTCACAAAACGAAGAAAAATATATACATTTATGTATGGTGACAAATAATAAAATATTTTTCACTTGTCAACAAATATAAGCCTCTACTAAGGTACAAGCAAGAGGCTATAAAATGTTTTGAAATAAATAGGCATAGAAAATTTTCATGAAAGTTTATAAGTTTATATTTTATAAAGAAAATTTGATAATTTTATCATCTAATTTTATTTTTCTTAAAGGATTCGTTAAATATAATCAATCAAATAAAAATGTTAGTCAAATTTTGTAATAAGACAGAGTGTGTAAAATGATGGACTGTGTTTCAATAAAAAAAACTTCAAATATTGAAGATCAAAAAGAGATTATTATTTTTTCACTGGAATTTGTTTTGGAAAGAATTTTTATATATGAGCATTTTTTATTTTATTTAATCACAAATTTATTCCTTACTTTCTAGTGGTTAAGTAGTTTATTAAAAATACAAACGTAAAGTTTTTGACATTTACATATGGCTATTTTATTGCATATAAGTTAAACTGGCATATTATGTATTAAATAAAACTCACAAGAACATAAAAAATTGGTTTTCAAATACCAGGTAACTAAAAATGCACTTGCATTTATACAAACAAAAGTTGTTAACAAATTATTCTTCTTAGCTTAAGTCATAGGTGAAATAAATGTCCTAAAATAGTTAGAAACAGAAAACATAATAATTATGAAAAAAATGCAACCCTAAAATAATTTTCGTATAATCCTTAAAATCTTTATATAATCACTGTTTATTTGTTTATTATTTATTAATATAATTTTTAGTACAAAAAAAATAAAAAAATAAATTTACACACTTTCAACTTTTTGCCATAGCTTCACAACCTAATATCTATATTAATATATCCATAAGAATTTTCTTCATTTTTACACGCATTGTTATTTTTAACTTTCAGAAAATAATTTTTTAATATTTAAAAGTGCAACTGACACTTTTAAAAGTATATTTTATTTTTCAATTTTATAATTTTCACCTGGAATTCCCGGTTCAGTTTCTGCCATTTTCAATCTTATAAAAAAAACAATACCGGTGACAGGCACTTGTTATGTCAATAACACACAAAAGCACTAAACAAACTGAATCAGCTGATCACTGTCTTTTACTTTTATTAGCACAGTGGTGGTATTACTTCACTTGTGCAATACCTTGAAATAAGTGACTTTCTTGATATGATCGTATTTTACGAGAAGACATTTTTTTCGTTTTTCTTTTTAAAGTGAAATATAACTTATAATAAATACCGCCTTGGACATTTATGAAAACCGCATACGATGTTAGGAAAACTCGATTTGAAAAGACCTTCAAACTGTCAGTGAATGACAAATGTCATGCATGTCAACAGACGTTTACTGACAAAATAAAAAGCGACTTAAGTTGACAAAACGGTAAATTATTTATTGTAAAAGCATATAGATAAGTGTTTTTCTTGTTTTGTAAATTGTAATTGATAAAGAGAGTGTAATAATATAGTTAAGGTTAATTGAAGCTTTACAGTTTAATCACTCTTTTACCCTGTTGCACGTTATTACTTTTCGTACCGAATTTGTTTCATTGATATTATGAATCGAGCCGGTATATAATAAAGAATTAAAAGTATTTTTTTACGTAAGTGGATAGTAAATAACTGTATTAATTAGTTTAAATGAAATGCCTAAATTGAATGTTTTAAAATTTACATAGTATGATATAATGAAAATGTAATAGTAAATAAAAAGCGATGGTAAAATAACTCGTAAAAAAATTTCCTCCGAAAAAAATTAAAACGATTACTAAAATCAACTTCATGTTCAGAACTATTATTCAGTTGTGAACTCAAACTTTTACCTTAAGTTTATTATTTCTTTGTATATATGTCATATATTTGTTTGTATATTCTTATTTTGTTCTCCTTTGTATATTGTAGTTACATTTGCATTATCTATAAATATAATTTTTTTTGGTTTTATTTATTTAATTGTAAAATGTAGTTTACCTTTTTATTTCATTTCTGTTTTATTGTACAGTTTAATTTTTTTATTACTAAGCAACAATGACAAATATCAGAGACATGATTTAATCAGTGGTGCCTAGCCATTCTTTCTGAATTTGATATTGACATGGTTATCTATAAAGCGAATGAACGCCATACAATAAAGGATAAAGATAAATTTATTATTTACCTGTGAATCAACATGTGCGTGTTGGACAAGTTTTCCAACTTTCATTATACGCTAACTGGTATTTGAACAAATTTGTTTGTCAATTATACCTAAAAATCCTCATTTAAATTCCTAGTTGAAGTAACATTTTGTTTAATATTAAGTCACAGAACCTTTGAAATTACGACTTTAAAATATTTTGTTTTTTTTTTATTTCTGAAATAGATATTTATTTTTGGTTTATACATTTATAAAAAAGTAACTTCTTGAAAATTTATATAAATAATATGATATTCATAATAATTACTGGAATTTACGAATTGACTAATATTTTCTATCGCCATAAAAGTTTACGTACAAATGATGACCACTTGTAATAATATTTCCTTTAGAGGCAAAAAATACATTTGGCATAAAACTATTCTCACTTATGAGGAGAGGTCGAAAAGCCCGCCCAATTGTGGGATTATAAATTAATCAGCAAGAACCGGCTAAGTTATAGTGTGGCTCACGCATCAAGGTTTCCATACCTCATTTAAAGTGAAATTATTTATCATAAATCATCACAAATATGGACTTCATAATGCAATAAATATTTACTAATATCTAACATAATTATGATAGGGGGAAGAGAGGCATATATTTTCGTGGATATCTCAAAAACTAAGACACGTCAAATCATCGTGATAGTTTTCCTACTATCTTTGTGTAGGCTCATAAAACTTGGTTTTGTTATAATTTTTGTTTCAGTATATTTTCGAAGAAATATATCTTTTCTTCCTTCAAAATAAGGTGAAATTGCCTACTTCACCTCTTCTTTACCTTGTAATTTCTTACAAAAATTGTTGAAACAAATAATAGTTGCTGGAGCTGTTTTCAAAATGTGTAATGGCTGGACCAATGATTTGTACGCTTAGAATAATGTGTACTCCAGAAGATGATAATAAGCACACAAACACTATGCATAAAATGCGTAGTATTAAAACACGGCTGTCAGTGCAATGTAATGACAAATATCTGAGACATGAATGGTCGTGTGCTTTGCACATGAAAACATCGCTTAAAATGTCCTGCAACTGGCACGGTGGACTGCAAAACAAACAAATGGGGATTACTTTTCACACTTAAAAACTATTACCTAATTTAATTTTAAAATAACTATACAATATTAAAATATCGAAGCAAATTATTATTAACAGAAGTGCGCCATTTTCGTTGGACTTGTCACCTCGTAAAAAATTGTTTACCCAAATTAAAACATATTAACATGTTTGTGTGATATTCATAATAATAAAAGTTATTACAATTTTTTCCTATTTTTCTCTCATATTTTGCTTTTGGATATAAACTAATACCATTCAAAATTCATCTAGTAGATTTTGCCTATAGATGGACAAATTAGTATGCAGACAATCAGAAAATAATACGGTAGTTGACTCATTCTAAATTTTGATATTTTTCGTACAATATTGTGGAATATAAGTTTAATAAAAACCAGTCTTGAAAAAAATTCAAAAATTGATTGAAAAATAAGCCAGTTGTAGGTTTCTATATTTGAAGATACGGATAGAGTTGAATATATCCCTATCTCTTTTCCTCTCGTAGAATATAATGTGCAATATTAAAAATGACCTCACAACACAGTATTGCCGCCCTTCTCTAAAGGTTAAATTTAAGCTTTTATAACTCGGTCAATTTTTAAGATTATTAAAAAATTTTACCACTCTTCATCAGCTTGTTCCTTGAAATTATGATTAATGAAATTAAAAAAATTAGTCAAATCCAAAAACAAGTTTTCTGGCTTCTGTTTATTATTCTTTATGCTAAATCAATAACTCTTTAAATAATTCACTCTATTACCATTTTATTATATGTATAGTTTACTTAAATCTTCAGAGTAAATAGTAACCTTAATTAAAAATAAATTATTTTATTACCTGAACAAAGATAAGGACCAGATTTTTATGTCGATATTTTTTGAATACCGTTTTAGAAACAACATATATCTTTCAAAGTATAAATGTTTATGCATTTATATAGCTATTTAGTTTGAATATTGACAATTTTTTTAATACATCAATTCAGAATCGTTCTTTCATTTATCCAAATATTTACAAAAAACCATCTGTCCAGTTGCTACACTCTAGAAATATGAAATTTCTAATTTCAGGTAATAGGAAATGCAAAATTGTCTAATATATTGTATTACAATGCTACCATCTTGCTTTCATAGTAGTTTGATATGATTATGCACTTTAATTCTGGTCCCAGATTTATACAAAAATATTTGTACACAAATATGTTTAAATTCCAGCACAAAAATATATTTGTGTGAAATTTAAAGAAAATTACTTGTATAATGTTACCTTATTTCTCAGTCCTTGATTGTTTAATTGTAGCTCATAATAAAAAACAATCGTTGTACGTAATCATAGCACAGAATAAAAAAAATAAAATTATCTGATTTACCTAAATTCAATTCAGATGATTTGATATAAAACATTTTTTTTACATGTGTTTTAATTTTATATCAAATATGTGCACTTTATTTCTTCAAGAATGTTTTAATGATTTTCACATACTACAATTTGTACTTTATATTCTTATTATGGAGATCAGAGTTTTAAACTTTAGGCTTCAATATATGTTCTGACCTGTTTGCATTACTACTGAAAATAGTCATATTTTAAATAATTTTTTGGCTTTGTGTAAATTTTTATGTTTCTTGCTTAATACCTCTGTTACAATTAAATCCGTGATAAATAAAAAGCCTTTAGTGATTTAAATTACAGATGCTTAATTTATAAATAAATGTCAGTCTATTCAATAATAAATTGCAGTAGAGTTTTTATTTCTTGATTTAGCTCGTAAAATGCTCCTTGCTTTGATTTCAGACATACTTGAGCGATGCTGTAAATAAAAATGTTTGTTATTTATCAAGATTATGTAAATTTACAAAGTGATCTATCTTTATCAATATAATTATGTTTATATGCCTACCTTCTTAACTGTCGAAACATTCCTTGACTTATCTGCAGTGGTATTTTGGTTATCCTATAAATAAAGGTTATGAAATATTTAAATATTTTTATCTTGTTTCCCTGTCACGATCTGCTAGCATATCCCTTTTCCTTATCCATTTTGATTTCTAAATATTTGATAATTTAGTTACTATTAAGTTAATGTTTATTACATAGTTATACTATTAACTGTTATAATCGTAATAAATAGTTAATTTTATCATGGCCTGCTGGTGTTTTGATTAGCAAAAAGTTCCCCAAATGTATAATATGCTGAAGTTCAAAAACTTTCCTTCATACCGAAAAAATATTTGTTTTACTTATCAATATCTCTCAGTAAAACTTGGTAACAAAGAAAATTTTACATATGTAAACTATGATACTAAATACATAAAATTCAATTTCATCAGTTAACAGCAGGTAACCAGTAACAGGTGTACTCTTTTTGGTCTTTTGTCTGCTCTCATTGATAGTTCCACTGAAAGTTGATTTTTGAAAACAATATTGAATAATTAAAACAAATTGTGAGATTTGTGTCATATGTCAATAAAAAGCTTTTAGCGATTGTTTGTTGTGCTATATTTACTAATTTGTACTTTGACAAATTAAATTTTGTTAGCAATAATGTCCTGCATCTGTTATACCTTTTCCTTTTGTATTTTGTGTTTCCGTTTCGTAGAAGCCTCATTAGTAGAGCAGGACTCGTTTCAAAGGATATCTGTAGGCCTAAACCAAACCCAGCTGCAAGTCTGTGGTAACGCAGTATCATCCCACTTCAGTATAATTCTAGGAATCTTTACTTGACATGAAGCTTCCACTGATCTAGCTACAGAAGTCACACCTTCCTACATAACGAAACCTTTATAAATTATGATCATCTAAAAGTATACACTCTTAACTTTTTTATTTGATACTTGAATTTGCATATTTTGAGACTTTTCTAATTAAGAACTATATCCACAACAATCATTTTTCAATTATTGTATGTTATAAATGGTTTAGAAACAATTATTTCAAGGAATGTACTGTTGACACTGATATGTAATGAAATAAAATGATTCAAATACCAGTAGGATTATTCAAACGTAGGACTTTGCTAAAATAATATTACACAATATACTATCGAGAATTACAATTGTATCAACTTAAGTTTATTAATGACAATTACCTCAAAAAAATTAAGCACATGTCTGAATATCTCTCTCTGGGTCTTACAATCTTTCTTATATCTGAAATGGGAATTATTATGTAAAAAAATAAAATGATATTATTAAAATAAAGTTTAACGACAATTTTGTATGTCGCAATTATAATTATTGAGATACTTAAATCTACCTGGTTTTTAGCTACCTGCTTAACATCCATTGTGATAGTAGTTAAATAATTTTGGTCAAATAAATTAGAAAATTCCATACCTATTTTGTAAACGAGCAACAGTGCAATACCTGCAAACTTTTAAACTTGTACTACACTACTCGCAAAGTTGATCGAAGTTAGGCGAAAAGAATCGTGTAGAGAGGTACTTCAATTCACTTTGTGCATACTTCAGAATTTACTTCAGATGTACGTCAAACTGCGATCAACTTCGACCAACACTTCGTTGAGGTAACTTGGCGAGTAGTGTTACGCCAAAATAGACAGAGACCTGTGGAGATAACATCAACTTTTAAATGAGCATTTTTTTCAATTTAAACTAAGAACGTAATTAAGGCTTACGTTTATGAAATACAATTTTATTTTATTTGTATGAGAAAATAAACCAAATGAAGAGCAACACACATGCCACGCTAAACAATCAATGCTATACTTTTTATTTAATTTTGTTTTTTAAAAAGGTAATTAATTAATTATAGAAGATACTTACAAGGAGGACGCACTAGTGTTTCTGCCTGGAAGTGCATGAACTTCAGCTGGAGGGCACTTGGTCAAGAGTAAGCTCCATGCATCTAAAGCATGTACACAAAGCCTATTTTTTACCATTACACTGTTATCCTAAAATGAAAAAATAATTATAGGCTTTCTCATTTTTAAGTATGGATATAAAATTAATTTCTTTTGTATTGTCACATCATTATCAGTTTTGACATATACACTTCGCCTTGTCCAGTGACGTACATTATTGGAGATCTATTCTTCCTCGTTTCTGACGTTATATTAATAATTTTCAGTATCATCCCACTTCAGTATAATTTTAGGAATCTTTACTTGACATGATTTTAATAAAATTTTAAAAATTTTTATAAAACAAATGCCAACTAATAGTGCCTCTATTAATTGGCATTTAGCTTCTCTAGAACCATGTGCATATAAACTAATATTTGTTTAACTAATCAGTTTTAATATTATACTTCTTGACATTTTCCAACAAAGATTTTCGCATATATCTCCATTAGCTGCTTAATATCACCATTTGCACTGTCAGACAGGAAACTTATAATAGCCAACGATTGGCAACACTGGAAATTTGTAAACATGACATTTAAAAGTTCATGAAAATAATAGGAGAAATTTTATTTAGGTTTTGCCGTCTATTAATCTAATTTTAATGGAACTAATTATTAGATAGTTAGTTGCGGAGATGCATTCAGAGTCTTTCCAAGGGCGGGCAAGGCATCCTTGGAGTTAATTTTGAGAGTAGGAAAAGAATTATTTCAGCATAAAAAGAACAACTATGTTGACTAATAAGCAATATTAATATTAATCAAAACAAAATCTAGGCATTTAATATGAAACCTCTTTATACTAAAAGAAATTTATTAAAATCTCATGACTAACAATGTTGCCAGTACGGAATATTTGTCATCTATGCTTTCGAATCAGTGTCCGAGTTCTGTCATTAAAGTATGTCTTATTTTAGCTATGTTAGGGCAAACCTGTTGTGTATGTAATATTGAAAAGAGTGATAGCATACAGTATAATTTCAGAAATTGAAGAAAATGTGAAGCTGGGTTTCTTTATTTCTCTTCAAAGGGTTCTCAAAATGTCATAATCTCTTTGAAAACTAGCCATAAACGCTCAATCATATTATTGAGATTCAACTCTTTTTTGTTCTTAAAGGCATTCACACATGTAAAATATACTATTCCATCCCGTACTCAAACTCTGAATTTGAATCAACTTTTCTTGAGCCTGAGTGGACTGGTTAAAATGAGTTATAATTCTTTTTGGCTGGAATTTGGAAGAAGGGTAATAAACAAAAATTGAGGTGAGAATTTTAAGCTCATACAGAATATAGGTGTTGAATAAGATGATTCAAAAGTTGAGGTGCAAATTATAAATATCGTAGAAATTTAACAGTATGGTAACTCGAAAAGACAAAAAATAAAAATATAACCTGATGAATGGGATACTCTAAGCCTAAACAATAAGGTGATCTGTACGAAACAAAGTGTTGCAATACCAGAGATTAACATATTGCAATGTAGTTATGAAGTTAATTAATAATATAAAATGCTAAAGTTTGAAATTCTTAATGATAAATGTAAAATTAAAGTAAACATTTTAAAAACATGATCTATATAAAATTTATATCAATTCCAATACAAAATGCTGAGATGAAGCCAACAATTTGGAACTTGTTACAAAAATTGGTGGAAACACTTCTAACAAAATAAATATTGTATTAATTGTAAAAATACAAAAGTTGAATTGAATATTTTACAAAATCTATAAATAAATTTCTTCCATTAATGTAATATACCAGAGAATATGTAATGACATCCAGTTATTTATTATTTATAAGAAAAATAGTTTTGTCTATATATATTTTTTATTTTCAGTTCTATGTCGTATATAAATCACTTAAGACCCATCGCTGCAAACTTCCACATAATAACCTATCCTAATGTCGTTCACATTGAAGTTTTGAAGATATACTTTTGAAAATATTTTAGACAAATACTATAATCGTAAAATTTCTGATGTACTTATGTTTTTTTTTAAATGTTAATGTTAATTAATACTTTTAATAAAAATTTATAAAAGCAAAAACGTTTTATTAATTTTTAACAGTTTTTAAAATTAATTAATTAATGTTCTATTATAATGCCATGGATGACAATATTACTATGGATGTCTACATGCCGTTTACCAGGCGCTGTTAGTGCTACAAATACCACATGGTGTTTTCGTTGCATGTGGACCATACAAAATTTCTTCCAGTTTTATTACGTGGGATGTTTGGAACAAGTTCCACTTATTCTGTTCTTTGTCTATTATGCAGATAATATCAAAGGAGCGCGATGAAACGGAGAGCTGAGGGGAGGGGGCACATCACATGACGTAACAAGCACGGACGGGCACACATATGAGAGTAAATGTCGCTGACGGATGTCTGCACTTATTTGACAATTTCTGTCGCATCGAATTTCCAATTCGGAATATTGTCATAATAACTTTTAATCTTTGTGTTTCACTATTTGCAAAACACGAAATACCAATTTGAGTCATAAATAATTTTTTACGCGCAGGAAGAAACAGAATTTTATATATTTTTGTAACTTTTTCATTTATAAAAATTAATCAAATTAAAAAAATATTATTAAAGTTATTTTAATATAAATTTTGAAACAATTAAATTAGGAATAGGTTAAGTCTTATGTAAAGTAAATTTTACGTCGTGCTTCATTCCACTCCAGTTTACTTTTCACATAAGTTGTAAAAATACATTAGAAATATCTACAATAACTATTAACTGTAAAATTAATAAACACTGAATATTTTTTACTATTATTTTTACTTGTATCTCTTTTTGCAATATTTCCACTCAACAAGTTTATTTGTTCACAAATAATATTTATCGCGTCTTCCCAAATATTTTGATACTAACGATATAATGGCACAAAACAAGTGAACGAATGGTTCGTAAGTGCCGATAATTTTTTATTAAATATTGTTTCCGCGCAATTCAAATTGCGCAATGTTCTGATGTACCTTCATAACTTTTGTTTTTGTCTTTTAATTATTTCTGGTCTTTGAATTTTATTTTAAATTTTATTCTGTTAAAAACAAATACATACAATAAAATGAAATAAATAAATGCCGGTGGTAAAGCACCAGTTGAAAAATTTTCTTTCATTGGTTTTTTTTTTATTTATACTAGAAAGGAAAATAATGACAGATATTTTTGAATAGTCACCTATTTCATACATTTACCCTCAACACCAACCTCGACGCTATTGAATCTCATATGTATGCTGTATTGTCACCTATTTGCAATGGTAAAACACGATTTAAGGGTTTCTTTTTTGGTTTTTTTATCTGTACTGAAAAGGAAAAATAATGACAGACACTTTTGAATGGTCACCTATTTCATACATTTAACCTCAACGCTCACGTCAACGACATTGACCCTTATATGTGTACTGTATTGTCCCCTATATACGAAATTAATTTAATGAAAGGAAATTCCATATTCTGGTCATTTAAACATTTAAATAGTGGTTAATTTCATATATAAAATATCTCAACTACAGCTTTTGTGTCTATCTACGCCACATTAGAGGAAGTAACTATGATTAGGTTACTGCTTAATTAATTGGGGGGGATTATAATTATATTGAAATTTTTTTTTTTTTAATTGGATTATATTTGAAATATATAATTAAATGCCTTATTTCTTAAATAAACATTTATCAAATTTTTTTGTGTGGCCATGCTGTTTATGATCGAATAAATAAAAAGTTATAAAGTAATATTTTTGGTTATTTTCTTTTTTCTAATGAGTGATGAATAATTTTCTAGAGAAAAGTTGTAGTGTTATAAAAGTTCTTTTTAAAGTATAAACTTTAATTTTTCTACGTTAATATAAGTTTTTTGTAAATTGTAAACATCCAATAAATTTAAATCGAAAACGTTTCTTGTTGTTAAAACAGTAATCTTTAATAAATCATAACACTTCAAAAATGTTTTTCAATTTTAGTTTACACATACTAATTTTATATCTGGATATTTTACAATACTTAAAGCACAATGCCAGAATCGCAACGTAAAATAACATAAATGTTGAAAAATTCATTCTAAAAATTTAGATTTTTTAAAATATAAATTGAATTTTTGTAGAACATGAGATTTTATGTAGATTACACGCATTCATACCATCAGGGTAAGTCGCGATGTTGCAATTAGTGCTTTATGAGCTCAAAAATATGAATATTTTATAAGTCTAATAACAACATATTTGCAGCTTTGAATTTAATTATAAAGCAAAAATTTTTCCTTGCGTTCCTTTCGGTATGAATACAATATTTTATTTCTTATAGACACCATTCGACTTTTTATCGCTTTCAAGAAACTAACAAAAATCCCAAGATAGCTGCCAGTATTCTTAAATTACACACCTTTATTACGTGATATTTTCAATAGCGTCTATTGTTACGTAGTTACAAACAAAACATAACATTATTCAAGAGTAATATTACGAAATCTTAATTGAAATATTAACTTAAGGACCAAGGAACTTTGATCGGATTTTCTATGTAGAATCAGTGATGTAAATCAAATTGTGCATTGTTGTTTATGCTATTTTGGTGATAAGTATTTAAAATCTGTTGATAAGCAATAAAGGCACATGTTTGTAGATTAGATAACTGAACTGAGATAGGTCAACTGAATTATTAACACGATAATTGCGTGCAAAAAAATATTATACATAACTCTTTTTAACACGCCCAATACTTGCCCAGAGTGTGGTGTTTACCAGCATTGCCGATGTCTTCACAGAACAATGTGCACAAATCTCGTGTGTACGAAACAAATAAACAAGATGACAAATAATTATGAATTTTATTTACAATTTTCTGAAAAAAGTAATCTTTTAAATTTTATTTTAACGAATCAACTATTTTTCAGTCAAAGAATAACGTCTTTCTTTGTTCGACACTTATTTCCGGACACCGTGTATATGTCATGTGACGTATTGAATGTATAAGTAATTGTAGTTATTGTGTGCCAGTGAACCTGTGTCGCGGTGTTGAATGCAATGAAGATGTCACAACGTCTTGGATTGATTTACCGGCACTCCGGTTTTATATATATATATATATATATATATATATATATATATATATATATATATATATATATAGTATATATATATTTATATACATATATATATATATATATATATATATATATATAAATAGAGAAACATATCTGATTATTTAATTAAGATTAATTAACAATTAAATCCACGAATCTGTGGTGGACTTCATTTTTAATATTATTCCTATTTATTCTAGATGTTCCGTCAAATTGTTTTATAAAAATTTTTAGAAAATTTCAAATCAAAATAATATATCAGAATAACACTAATGAATTCAAAGATAGTACCTACACAAAACGTCTAAGAGAAGACCACGTTTATCTGTAAATACTAATTTTTACCCTCACACATTATAGTGTGATTATTGAAATTAAATGGTATGTATACTTTTATTTTCATGACTTTATAATACAAATTACAATTAAAAGAAACATATTTCATCAAGTTAGTTAGTTACATATTTTTATAGTTAGTTAGTTACATAGTTATAAACATATTTCCTCAAGTTCAAGGGAGTGATACTGTTGCTAATTCATGTTGCGTTCCAAAAACTCACGTCTATCCGTGACACATTGTTTCTAATAAGAATTTTCCCAAATAAATGGGATTCCCCGAAATAATAAATAATTTATGCCATTTCTCAACTATATCTGTGCAAAAATCATGGCATCTCCTATTCCTTTATGACGTGAAAGAAGAAGAAACAAACACACTATCAAATTCATAATATTAATAGGATAATATTAGTCAGAATGATATCTACCAGGTCAGAAAGTAGCTTTTACTATTTACCGACCCGTTAACCATCTTTTTGTAAAAAATCACTCCGATTACTCTGTTGCGACGTAAAAGAAGCACAAATATACTTTTAAATTTTTATTATTGGGATTGTTATATTAGTCAGGACGATATTTATCTGGTTGGAAAGTAGCATATGCCATTTCCTAGTATGCTAACAATTTATGTGCAGTAAAACATATCGATATGTTATTTCATTGCAATGTGATAGTGATTCGAAATGACAAACATTCTCGTATTTTAATGTAACGTCAGTTCTGTCATATTTGAAGACAATGAATGGTACGTTTTTCATTGGAAAAAGAAGCCATTTTCACAATGAAATAGTCCAAAATCAGTGAAATCAATTCGAGAAGAAGCGCAAAGCTAGGACTAAGTATACACTTGGCACAGTTAATTAGTACGTAACGTAAGCGCACGCGCGCTCGTGCATACGTATACGTGCATGTGGGTGCGTGTGGGTGAAGGTGGATACGTATGGGTGCATGTGGGTGCGTGTGAGTGCGTGTGGGTACGTGTGAGTGCATGTGGGTGCGTATGGGTGTGTGTGTGTGTGTGTGTGTGTGGGGTTTGTGTGGTGTGTTGTTGGGTATATGGGAGTGTGGTGTGTGTGTGTGTGTGTGTGGGGTTTGTGTGGTGTGTTGTTGGGTATATGGGAGTGTGGTGTGTGTGTGTGGTGTATGTGGTGTGTGAGGTGTCTGTGGCTTGTTGTGGTGCGTGTGATGTGTATGGTGTGTGCGGTGTGTGTGTATGAGTGCGCGTGCCCGCGCGCGTGTTTGTGTTTGTGTATATGTGTATATATGTATGTATATCTTATTATATATAATCTTTCGCACGTCTGTTAGTAATTATGTAACTTTTAAACGACTTGATACATAATATATGTGGTTTAGTGTCAGAGTTGGTTTAGGGTTAGTTATGCGGTGCTGCGATATATATATATATATATATATATATATATATATACACACATATATATATATACATATGTTCAGACAATATTCTCCCTTATTTCAAATTACCTGTTGATGACAAATTCGGGTCATTCATTTCAAAATGACCCGAATTTGTCATCAACTAGGGGAAAAGGTGTCATTAAATAGGGTTTTAAAGGAAAAACTTCGTCACCAACTAGCACATATGGAATGGGTGAATTTTCTTCCAACACATTTTTGAAGAAGGTAAGTTAATTTTCTTCAAACTTTTCCTCCATCAATTATTGTTCTAAAATTCCTTCGCGTTCTTCTTCCAATATCAATACCGGTAAGTTATAGACAGCATCAGCTATTGCAATTAATACAGCTGAATTTGTTTTTAAATGACAGAAGTAGTTAGCCTGTATCTGGCAGACATTTAATAGTTACCTATTTTTCATTACCCCAGAGCAGTTAGGGAATTGCCATTTTTCCTGGAAAGCATTTGCCACTTGTATCCACGTTTTGCTCGTTGGTACTGGGAAATAAAAAAATTCGACAGATCAAAGTGCCTCTAATAATTATAGTCGTTTGTAATGAGCTACAAATATAGAACTTGTAAAAAAATGTTTAGCCTTCTCAAATATTTTTAGCAACGTGAATCCCACGATAACTTCTGGAAATGCTGATCAAAACTCCGAATTGTTTCTGTTGAACTATAGATTTCTACTTTAAATGGGAATACTCAGTCATTTATCATACCAGAAAATTGGAGACAAACAAGAAATACTTCAGCATCACCTGCAGACAATATTTTTGATTATTTGCAAAATAGAAATCCTCCGCTAATACAAGAATTAGATGCACTTGAACATTTATTCATGGAATAGCTAAGACTATCAAAACATTTGCACCTAGAAGGCCAGCCGCAATGAAAATGAAAATTGTGCAAATAGTAATGGAAAATGAAATACAGCATTTATGTACAGAGTACTGTCCCATGTGAAGAAAATGATGAAGCTTATTATTCATCTTTTAACCTTGATGGTGGTTAGTTAGTTATAAGGTTCAACCAAAAAATAAATCAACAACAGTTCAAATCAATTAATAATGGTCACTAATTCTTTTTGTGAGAAATTAAACTTTGGCGAATCATTAATTTTTATAAACTCATTATTTTCACTTTTATTTCCTACTTTGTTTCTAATTTTATATTTTCTATTTTTATAAAAAATGTTTAAAATTTAAAACTTTTCTGCTAATTTCATTTACCTTAAACATATCGTCAAACGTTCACTTGAATCTGTGGGATCAAGACAGTTGATTTTCTTCGATTCTTGATAAAATTTCATTATAGCATTCTTCTGGCATGGGGAAATATATATAAAACCTTTCCCTATCTTTTCGGATTGTGGGTACCAAAGTATGAAATTCTCCTAATTCTAAGCGTTGAGTGCTCAGCTTATGTACACATTTTCTTGTCTTCCTCTTCCTATAAACAAGTTTATCTGGTGTCACCACAGTTTTATATACATGTTATTTAAAGATCAATTAATAAAACTTATATTTCAAAAATTATTATAACAAAATTTTTATAAGAAAAAATTTGTCCGTATCAGCTCCGGCGCGCAATTGGAGTTTACTCCTTAAGTACGATTGTCTTGGAATTTATAAAATAGTAAAGGGGGTAAATAAACACATCCTTTATGATAGTGAAAGCATATATATATACATATATATATATATATATATATATATATATACATATATACATATATATATATATATATATATATATATATATATATATATATATATATATATATATAAATTTTTACAAACACAAAAACGCAAAACAAAATTTTTAAATTCCAATTAAATTTACAAAATTTTTGAATTCTTGTTTAAATTACTAACAAATAACTTTGTTAAAAATGCTATTATTGAAACTCAAACTGACTGGCGATATAATTCCCTTTGCCTACAGCTAGAATTTTAAAAGGGCATTAAAATTAGTTTGCACCGGATGGTTTACTTTACCCATAGCCAGAATGTTAAAATGTGCATTCGATTAGTTTGAACTAGATGATGATAAGTCAGTGACTGCTTTAATTTAGGAAGTTATCAATGCATATTTATTCTTCATATCTGGTAATTTAACAAATACTTGCAAACACATATTTTATTCTAACAAATTGAATTCAAGTACAAATAATGACAAAAGCTACATAAAGTAAAAATACTGTTATTGAAATACATTGTATGGTTCAATTTGCCCATAACTAAAACAAAAACGTGCATTAAATTAGTTTGGAATAGGTAATGCAAACCATTCTTTCATAGGGTTTCAATATGAAAATCCTATTTCATTGGTTTATACACCATTCCATTGAACATTTGTTTTACCAATGTCTTACCAAATGTACTAGTATACTTATAGACCCTTATTAACAAAGCTTGACAACATAAAGGCGACTTTAACAATTAGTAAATAATTCCCCCCATTTTTGTGTAAGATCAAAAATATAAACAATAACATTTTTTAGCTTTTAAATGTTTTAAACAATGCGTTTCACTGCCTTTCTACACGCAGCAAAATAATGACTACTTATAGCGCGTAAGATAAGCTAAGTAAAGGTTTAGTCAAAATTTTATTTATACTACTGCAAAGTGAACACAAAACATTGTATTTCCAATCCAGTCATCTAATATGGCGGCGATATTTGTTTAATGTTTATTTATCTAGAACGCCACTTCAGAAAGAAACCTCTAGTGCCGAATTTTGAAAGATCGGAAATGCACGCAAATAAAAACGAAAAAAATTATCTCATAAACCAAATAAATGGAACGTATCGAATCCACAACAAGATAACGAGTCAAGTGGAACACTGTCGAGAAGACCACTTAACGATCCCACGCGAAATACACCGCTGAAATGTAATAGGGATGACGGATTTTTGGGAAGTCGAACGTCAAGTCATAGCATTAAGTTTATGGAATGGGAAAGTATAGCATTAAGTTTATGGACTCATTTATAAAAGCTGCTTTTCGGGAGGGAGCGAGAAGACACAAACATGTAGAAGACACAGATGCATTCACATATTATTAAGTCGTCTTGTAATATTCTTTGTAATTATTAAATAATTAAATGAAGTTTATTTTTAAAAAAGCCAGTGGCGACGTAGCGTAGTCGCGGTTTTTCATTGAACACCCCTAAAATAAAACAACAAATAGTAAACGTAGACTATATTTTGCTAAAATATTCTATCTCATTATTAAAAATTACTTTCCTGGCCTTATCAATAAATAAAATGGAAAGATTGTTTAGTCGTGCCTGGCTCATTGTGGACCTTAAATAAGATTTAGTTGAAAGTTCGGTGGCTTCATGTGAAAGAAGTTTTTCAAAATTAAAGTTTTTCAACTTTAAGTTCTTCAAAATTGAAGTTGAAAAACTAAACAAATAGTTTAAAAAATCTTATTACAGCGCTGACTCAAAACAGTCTCAGAATTCGATGAATCTGAGAAGCTCTAATGTCCGCTTCTTGGAAAGAAATGTTGGCAACTTCCAAGAGGCGCCTCAGTCGTAAAATCTCCAAAATTATATCCTCTGCATTGGGGCGAACCGCCCCCACCGCTCCCCCCACCTCCTTTATGCCACCATCTATAAAACTTTATCTTGTCATTTCGTTGAATTTCTTAACTAGCACGACTTGTATATCACAATTACAAATTGACACAGCTTCTCCTATAGAAGATTTTGATATCCAACTGACAAAAAGTGACATTGGCAATGCAGCAGCTTCAGATGCAAATAAAATTGTGGTAAGCATTGATTAATTCATTAGGTTAGGTACTTGGTTTGGTATACAGTAGACTCTTGACCCGCTCATTCAGTAAAAACTATATTACCTACCGCTGCCATGTATTGCTCAGTTACTATATTTAGTTGAAGTTCATGCATCTTATGTAACACCGGAAATGGCTACGTTTTTCAACATAGTGCAAAATGCGTTTAATCAGTTTTCTGCTTTGACTGAATGTTGCCAAGCTTTAGCAAATTTAAAATTGATTTTGGAGAGTCGTTCTGATATGATATGGTCAAATCAAAAGATCATTTAATTCACTCTTTACATCCTCAACTTACAAAAATATTACATTCCATTGCAGAAGGAATTGATGAAAGGAGAAAATATGCAGCTGATTCTGTATCTTAAGCTATAACTATTTTAAAAATCATTATTTTGAATTTATTTCTTATTTGTCATGGGAATTCTCAGAAGCATTGATAATATTAATTGCATTTGACAGGTAAAAACCATGTCCATTGAGTCTGCATCAAAACATTCGCAGGGCCTTGTAGATTTTTTAATAATTTCAGGAAAAATTAAATAGAACTGTGTATTGATTCAGCAAGCACTCTAGTAAATGAGCTATCGATAGGACCGAAATTTTCTGGAATCACACTTTTTCAGGAAATTCCAGTTCTTTCAACGAAACAAGGTTAAAACAATGTTCGACGAAAGGGCCGAAGGTTATGCAACGTTATGACTACCCTTCAAAATTTAAAATTCAGCTTTACTGTGTACTGCATATATTTATTCCGCAAATGGGATGAAGAAATCATAGTTTAGTTGTCGTAGCTTCTGATTGATTGGTTTCCTAACAGGACTACCATTACACAAAATCTCCACTAAAGCTCTAAAAAATCTGCAGCTGATGACGCATTAAAATACAACGATGATTTAAATGCCAAGGAGTTAAGTTTAGAGTTTGAAAGCTACAAAAGAAATGCAGATTACATTGCATTTCTTAATTGCCGTGAAGAATATGGCTTATCCCAACATAGGAATTGCTCTGCGCCTAGCATTGACCCTACCTTTGACTTCTGCCAGCTGTGAAAGGTCTTTGAGCAAATTAAATTTAAAAAAAAATTATTTATAATCGCAGATTGTTCAGGAATGTTTGACTAATCTCGCTATACTATTGATTAAGTGTATCATTGCATGAAGTATTAATGTAGACCATGTGATTAACAAATTTTAGAAACTTAAAGTACTATAAAATTGCATTTTTAAGGTATTGTATTGTTCCTCTTCCTACAAAATAAATAAGTAATATAAGTTTTGGGTGGTGCAGAATTCAAATATTGCACTGTGAGCTTATGACCTTGGCTACAATACTATTTATGTCAAAGTAACTTATACTACTACAATAAATAAAATCAAAGTGAATATACTACTACAATAATATATTAATACAATATTATTTATGTCAAAGTGACTTATACTACTACAATAAATAAAGTCAAAGTGAATATACTACTACAATAATATATTAATACAATATTATTTATGTCAAAGTGACTTATACTAGTACAATAAATAAAGTCAAAGTGAATATACTACTACAATAATATATTACTGCAATATATAGTTATGTCAAAGTGACTTATTAAAGAGTAATGTTGGATAAATAAAAACAAAACAGTAACCATCTGGTCTCATTGACGATTCAATAATGTATACATTTTTGTTATTTAACTTAAATCAAATGCAATTTATTTCACTAGCAATACTTTAACTATCACATGCTATCTTTCATTTTGATCTACCTAAGATCAGATATTTTTATTATGGAAATCAGAGTGTTAAACTTCTGACTTTACATACATTTCACCTTTTTTTAATTACTAATTTCTTAAGTGTATAAATATTTTAAATAAATCTTTCATCTTCAGACAACTTTGGAAATCCAAAATTACTCTTTTGGTTGCTTGAATGACTCCTACTTCTAAATGTGTGTAATTGTTCATAAGTCTAGAACTGTGATTGTAATGCTTAAATTGTATACTGAAATTTCCATTTTCATTTACACATTGCATAATTTCACCTTTGGTAAACTGGAGCAATAACATCTTTGTATTAACTGTGTAGTAACATTCTTTTGTGAAATTCTGACTTTATCCACAATTTCTATATATTTGATTTTTGGAGATGTAGAAAAAACAGAAATTTTGGAGAGGTAGAAAAAAAAGAAAAGATTTGATTTACCATATTTTTATTTATCTAAACTTAATTCAGAAGGTTCAACTTGGAAAAACATTTTTTTTCATGTATCGTTTTGTTGTCATGTATTGATTGACGATTTTCGCATCCTATATTTTGTGCTTTATATTTTGATTATAGAGATCTAGGTTTTTACTTTGACTTTAGTGTATGTTCTATCCAGTTCACATTACTAATGAATATATCAATATTTGAAAGAAATTGTTTTTATGTATATTTCAAAATTCAAAATTACTTATTAATATTTGCTGTTTCCAAAAATAACTTATTACTGTTCGCTGTTTACGGCTTAATTACTCCGATATGGGACTCCAAAAAGTTTTTAACAATTAAAATAATAGATTGTTTTTTCATATCACAGATGCTTAATTTATAAATAAATGTCAGTCTATTCAGTAATACATTACAGCTAATTCTTTGTTTCTAGATTTAGTTCGTAAAATGTCCCTTGCCTTGATTTCTGACGCACTCGGGCGAGGCTGCAAATAAAATATTTTTTTATTATTTATCCAAATATATAGATTTACAAATTGGTCTGTCTTTATAAAGAGAATTATACATGCCTACCTTCTTAACTTTTGAAACATTCCTTGACTTGTCATTGGATGTATTTTGGTTATCCTGTTAATAAAGATTATAAAAATATCATATAATATAGCTTGCAAAAATCATGGAGGATATAATCGGATTCTGAAATTATTGGATTATTTTTGCTACACCACCCTATACCTTCTTCTCCTATCGTATCCCTTTTCCCTAGCCATATTGATACCTAAGTTATGGATCAATTTAATTAGGTTAATTTTTATTACATATTTATATTTTTAACTGATATATCATAATAAATAGTTAATTTTATGTCTCACTAACAATATATCGTAGACTTCCACAACGCTAAGTTCTCAACTTCTGGTGTTTCGGGTGACTGGCAGTGATTGGTCATATAGCAATAAGTTTGCCAAATGTATAAATATATTCAAAAATTAATTAAATAAAAAAAGAAATAACATAGTCCAGATTAATTTGTCTTTATGCCAAAAAATATTAATTTTTTTTGTTAATATCTATCAACAAAAAAGGTTTTACATGTATAAACTGTGTAAAATACTACCAGCACAATATCATCAGCTGACAGTAGCTTATCTGTAACAGGTGTACTCTTTTTTGCTCTCTTATGTTCTCTTTCAATAGTTTAAATTGAACGTTGACTTTATAAATAATTATACGTGATAATGACAAATGATGACAAAACTAAAAAAATATTTTCCGAGTGAGATTTATGTCACATATGTTTGCTTTTATTTGTTGTGCTTTTGTTACAAGTTTTAACAAATATATTCTGTAAAAATAATATTCTGTAAATTTAGTACCTTCTCCTTTTGACCTTTGTATTTTGTGTTTCCGTTTCGTACAGGCGTCATCAGCATCGCAGACTGTAGAAGACTTGTCACGAAGGAAATCTGTAGCCCTGATCCAAGTCTAGCTGCAAGTCTTTGGTAGCGTACGTGTAGTGTCCACTGATCTAATTGTATTCTGTCATCACCCACACATACGCTTTTTACAGGAGTCACACCTTCCTACAAAAGGAGACATTAATAAATTATGATCAAGTGGGAAACACACTTTTCATTTTTCTATTTGATACTTTGACTTATGTGTTTTGAGATTAGTCAAGAATGTAGTTTATTAAATCATTTCTACAATTTTCCAATTACCATATCTTATAATCGGTCTAAAACAATTCTTTTAAGGGAAGTTTCAACAATATCTACTATACAGTCCTATATTTGAATAACCTCCCCTTATTGGCGAAAGAGAACAATTATATCTCAAAGGGAAATTTAAAAATATTTTACTTTTACTTTATATTTGAAAGAACAATGTTTATTAAAATATAATTAATTTTTTAAACCTTATATATAACCTTATATACAACTATATAAACTTATGATAATTACCTCCAAAAAATTAAGCACATCTCTGAATATTGCTCTCTGGCTCTTACGATTTTCCTTAGTTCTAAAATAGAAATTCAAATGTAAATGAAATGCCATTATAACAATGGAGTTTATCAGTAATTTTACATATTACAAATATAACTAGACATACTTATATCTACCGGGATCTTTAGCCAGCTGCTTTACATCCATTGTGATAGTAGACAAATTATCTTGGCCAAATTTTTCAGAAAACTTCAAACCTATTTCGTAAGCAAGCGACAGTGCAATACCTGCAGACTTTTGCAGTTCTGCGGAAGGCGCAAGAAGAAGTTGTGCCAAATCAGATAGTGACCTGAGGAGGTAAAATTATTTTTTTTATTCTAATTTGAAACACAAAAATATTTAAGACTTAGCTTTATGTATTACAAGTTCGTTTTAGTTACATGAAAAAAATTATTAAATCTAGAGGAACGCAATTCTAAACTAACAATGTCATACTTTATGTTAAGTTTATTTATTCATACTTGAATAAGCGCACAGAAGTGAAGATAAGACACGATGTAAAAAATTGCCTTAAAAAGATGATTTTTAACAATTATAAAAGAAACTTACAAGGAAGAGGTGTTACTGGTCCTGCCTAAAAGTGCATTTACTTCAGCGGGAGAACATTTGGTCAAGAGTAAGCTCCAGGCATCTAAGGCAGTAACATGAAGCATGTTTTCTGCTTTTACGCTGTTATCATCCTGAAATGAAAACATAGTTACTGGCATTCTCTGAATTTAATTATTTATTCAAACTTGTCTATTTATTTTTAAGTACCTATCGATACAAAATTTATTTATATATACTCTTACATAATTATTGACTTAACCAGTGAGTTAACTTCCTCAGTAAGATATATTTTTTTATAAAGCCTTGCTGTTCTAAATTTCCAATTATATATATATATATATATTTTTTTTTAAAATTTTTTTATTGATATATTGATGAAAATTTGCTCCATTTTTAAATTTTAAACTTTTAGTATGATTTCAAGTAATATTTGCTGGAAAATCAAGGCTACTTTTTTCAAAATGAACATTTTGTCTTTTCCTGTTTCTGTTTGGGGACGGCTCTCTTAGTTAATTGATCATTTCGTGCTTGAACATTTGCAAAATTTGGTTGTAGAGTTATCTTCCTGTCTACATTTTTTTGTAACTATTAACTTTGACTGATATTCTATAAATATATTACATTTTTTTATATTATTATTTTTTAAGTTTTCATTTGTACTATTTGTTAGACATTCCTTACCCTACATATTTGTTGAGTTACTGTGATCAAAAGCTCGCAATCCTGAATTTTGTTCAAAACAATCCAATAGGCAATAAGAGACGAGTGGCAGCTACGACACATACATTTGATTATTTTTTGGCTATATTAGTGCTTTGGAATCAATCTCTATCAATATATCAACATTAAATTTATGATAAATTACAATAATTTAATCCTGTCATTCAATCAAAAGTAGAAAAAAAACTTGCCATATTTAAAAAGCATTTTGGGAAGGGTGAAGGATAGCAAAACATTTTGAAAGTTTGAAGAGAATTGAAAATATAATAGAGACCGAAAATAGCTACAATTTCTGAGTTTTGTGTAAAGATCTCATTACGCTGGTGTAATTTTCACTCTTTATTTCTAATAGATATTGATTTATAGGGGAATCAAAATGAACTTCAAACTGTTTTAATAATACGCCTGCGCACTGCCGTTCAGAAGTAAGTTGTTAAGATCATGTAGAATATTAAATGAATGCACTATTCTGGTCAGTTCAACTGAAAAAAATATTCCTAAAATTTATCCATTTTTTTCCATTCATAGTTTCTACTCAGATCCATTGATACCAATTTTTACTCTAAATACTTTGGCCTTCTTGATTTTAGGATTTTTTCCTTTTCAATTTTTGATGTATACTTTGCCTTGTAGATATAAAGAACTTGGGAAAATTAAATGGTAATGCCTTCTCTACAGTAGAATCACTAATGTAAAATTAACATATAGGGGTAGTCTCAGTCAGTAGCCCAGCGCTAACTTTAATTAATTATCATTTTAATTTACCCATCTACTGACCTGGTCCACCACAGAACCAAAAAAAATAAACCGCCTATACGAGACTGGGTTGGTCAATGACCTATCTCACCCCAATGGGTAAATAAATATATTTCTTGTGTGACTTTATAGTGTAGGATCATAAACATTTAGCTGTATCCTTCCAATCAAACACTTATTCAATCATTTTATTATTGTTTATAAGAAGACTGTAGTTAATATTCTGAAAGATTTTTTTAAAATTTTTATTCTGAAATATTTATTTATGATTTTTGTATTTGTATGATATTACGTACTTGTTATTTCACAGAATTGTATTTTTGATTTGATATAAAAAAAATAAAACTATTTTCTTACAACAAAAAAAGAAAAAAAAAACACAAATAAGACTTAAGCAAAAATTTAGTTTAGTTTAATATGATGTTGTAAAATTTAGGTTTAATTTTAATTACTTTAGTGTAAAATTTCAGTGAAAATTTTGTCCCCTGGGGAGGAAGATGTAAAGAAACTATGTTTCTTTAATCGGTACAGAGCTCTTCTGCCAGTAAACAGTGACCATGTACTTATGTACCCCATAGATGGCGCTGTGAGTATTGGCAGCTAACTCAGTTAGCAAAGCGGATTATTTTTGGTTGACAGAACTCACATTGTTATTCAGATTGTTTGGTTTTACTAAAAGAACTGTATAAAAAGGAATTGACAATTTAAATAATAAACTTTAAATGTTGTTTCTTTGTTTTCAGGTAGTATAGTACAATTTAAGTTAAACTGTGTAATTATTCTTATGTGCACTACTAGTACTAAAACAAACTTTGTTTTCAGAGCAACACAATTGTTTAATTGAATTTTGCAATTCCTAATAAGTTTGAAGAAATTGTCTTATACAGATTTAAATGTACATAAACATTTAATCGTACACATTATGCATAGTATTTTTATTTAAACTATTTACAAATATTAATATAATTTTTCACTATGTAAATATATAAACGTATTACGTAATATATCTTCTAGAGATATAATAAACATTTTAAAATATAATCCCTACTTAGCTGTGATAATTTTGCTTTTGATTTCGTTATATTTTTTACAATTTTGAATACTTTCCAGAAAGAATAGCAATTTAGCTGGCAGGGAATGGGGGCATGTAATTCTAACAAAAATGAGCATTTTAAAGCCAAAATTAAAAAAAATCTCCCCACCTACCCCCATTTTACAAGTAGGAGAGGAATCCTAAAAAACCTTTTTTAAAAAATTATATTCATAATATTTAGGCATTATAAAAATGTATAACAATGCCATGAAATGTCAGCTTTATAGCAGTAATAGTCTGCGAGTAAAACTGCTGTGGCATATATACGGCCACGGTGAAACTATAGGGAAAATCTTAAAACAAACTACATTTAGTACTTTCACTCTTTGTGCTCTGGATGTTTATTTTCTTACATTTATTGCCTACCTATCAATATTTTCCAAAAAACAATAAAATCACTATTAATGTTAATGTATTTTGAAGAATCTTAAGTTGACTTGATGCTAAGTCAAGCTTTTCTATAAAAATATGTATAGATATTATTTTCCTACTAATTAACAATTTAAATATTATAGTACCTCTTGATGGTTTCCGAAAAATATATCCCCATAAATCTTCATTAGTTGTATAATATCACAACTGGCACTGTTAGACAGGAAACTTATAAAGGCCAATGTTTCACAGCACTGAAAATTTTAGAAACATGAAATTAGAAACTTAAAAAAATTTATAAAACGTTACACATGGAGTAATCGAAATCTTATTTGTCTTTCTGTCTGGCTACCAAGTTTGTCTAGAATTTAAATTGAACTAATTATTTGAAAGTTGATTCCGAGAGGGCACTCAGAATTTTTTCAAGGGCGGGCAAAGCATCATTAGAGTTCATTTTGAGAGTGGAAAGAGAACTAATAACATTAATCTTAGTTAATTAAATGAAACTACGTGATGTAGTATTATTTCTAGTAACAACTTCAGGTGGGAGCAAATATCTTTGTTAATAGCCCACCTGAATATGTTGTCATACAAGGAAACCTAGGTCGTGGTAAAGAACATAAAGAAAGTAGAAATAATAATACATCACGTAGTTTCATTTAATTGTGAATAATTAATTTTTACAAAAGTAACGTTAAATATATTCAAAATTTTAGTTAAGTTGAAATCTGGGTATTTCATGTGAAACTTTTCCATTCTAAACTAAATGAATTGTATCTACCTAATTCTGCGATTAAGTTAATTAAATAAGATTTATCTATAAATTTTTGCAATACAATCATTACCATTTTATTAAATTATTTCCATGTTTCCTACTCTACAAATGAAGCAATGGGTTTATGGCAATTGTATGGATACTGTTGATTTCAAATTTACTGGTATAACTCACTATTTTTTCATATATTTGCATAATACTGATTAAACTCTTATAGTTTTTCTATTGATAGGCAACAAAATACAATTTTTATGGATAATATTTTGTACTAGATATAAAGCCATCAATTTCTTCTATTTCAAATAGGAAACGTAAATAATCGCCATCGGATTGTCTAAATTGTCAAACATTTTAGATATTATGGACAGAATAATTACTTTATTATAAGTATTAACATATCGAATTCTTCTTTTCCTAGTTTAATTTTCTATTACAAATTAAAGTATTTAAATTTGTATAGTTTCTTAATGTGCCTAAAAGCTATAATAGGTGTATTCAAACAAATAAAATAAACAACATTTTATGTAATATTTATCATCACACAAAGTAGAGTCGGAAAGTTGGATGACTGCCGGTCTAGAGTGAAATTTTCGTAGGGCTGACAAAATTCCTAAACTATTAGTATCATTATTTGATACAACTGGTTAAGGTTAAACTTATCTAGAAAATAAATTGTTTCATTATAAATTTTATAAAATACTTTGCTAGCCCTTGTTCCCAGGTTTAGTAGCCTTTTATGCTCCCGGTTGTTAGATGAGATGACAAAGTCGTAGTTTATTTCACCCATCCAGAGTGCACACCTGGTAACTTGCGCGTTTCAAACATTTATATCGATCAAAGTGGTATTATAAGATGTACCCTGTCTTAAATTTTGTTTAATTCGTTGACCGCTTTAGAAATGTGATTATATAGTCAATTGATAGTTCACGACTGATTATTAAGTAGTTTGATGTTAATTCAATAATTAAACTTTCCAATGATAAAAAAAACAATTATGAGGCTTAAAAAAAAATAAAATGGGTAAAATTTGTCAAAATTTTGCATACCTCAAATGAACATACAAACCTATCCATAATTACTCTCGCACATAATAAACAAAAAATTTTCCTATTTTCAACATACATTTTTTTATACAAATCCTTTTTTATAAATAAAAATGATGTTTTCGCATTTCTGTCATACATTTTGTCAGTTTTAGAAAAAAAACATTATTATGAATTTCTTTTATTGGCCTTTCCTAATATTAAATACATTCTCACCAAGTTTTGGAACAATATTTATATAATAGTAGGCTCTTTGGGTTATATGTGATGATAACAAAAATTTGAGTATGCATAAAACCAATTTTGAGAAAATGCACACTACGAAATCTTAAAAATACGAACTGGTTCCGCATGGCCAATGGCACCTATAATAAAAATCTTTTATAACATCAAATCGTAAACAGGCTTAGTAACATTGATTGTCAGTATAAGTAAGAGGGAAAGTATATTCGTTTTATTTTACTACGAGGAAGGGAATAAAGGAATGCTTAGCATATTTAATTAATGAGTTGAAACTATATTTTTATATTAATTGCAGAATTCTTTTGGGAAATGGTTAAAATGAAACAGCTCTAAAAATTGTAGGTCAATGTGTTCAATCAAATATGTAATGTGATTAAATGCAGTATATTTTAGCAAATTTATCCTTAAAATGTATTCCAAATTTACTTCTTTTTCACATTTACCCTTTGTAGAATTGATTTCAAAGGATTTAATAGGGAAAAAAAACTAATTATATCTAATGTCTCTAAGTTTCATTTTCTGATGTGAGTGACAAAATTTTTCAGTACTACCCTATAGTAGTAGGAGAGAATATTTTAATAAACATTAATAAATAAGACAATCAATACAAAATAAACATAACAATAATTATAACCACACATCAAATAAAAGATCTACACTTACATTCATTCCATAATTACAAACAGAAGCTTAAAAAATACAAAATCACAGTTTTCAAAAAACCATAGCAGCAAAAATAATTCTGCCCCTCAGATATTACATAGAGATCATTAATTACTATTAGATTTTTTATTTCGTCCTCTTTCCTATGATAATTGTCTATAAATTTATTTCATTTTAACATGACTATTTACGTTTGAGTGGCGCTATTCGTAAGCATCACAGTTATGAGTCAGGGACGCCTGAGAGGTTAACAGGCAACTATTAATCCATTTTGTGTGCTGTGGATAATTATCATTATCTGTAATTAGTTTTGCCAGTGGATTATTAACATTGGCTCATTTTCTTGATTCCCAGCTGAGCCAACATGTTAAAACCAAAACTTTAATCAATCACACATTTTTTAAGGCAAAGACTAAGTAACACTTAATAAAGTTTTTTATGTATTTTGTGAAAGAAATATTAAACTTACCAGACAGGCAAATTGAAATATAATCAAAAAATTCTCACTGAAATTTTATTATAAAAACTTACTTCTGCTCGTACGTTTGTATTGATTGTTTCATCCATTATATTATCTACAAGTGGCGTCCTCACCGATATCAAAAATTCTTCACATTGGTCTTCACCCAACTGAAAAATATAGCACTGTCAATAAAATGTAAAGTACATACAATAATTTTTTCTATTAATTATTTCGAACAATTGTTTATCAATATTATATGTCTTATAATTTAATTTAATGTATTTAGTTTATTTAATGTATTCAATATCATTTTTTGGTATCTAATGTATTATAGTAATGTGTATATAAGTTTAAGGATCTATGTACGTACTATGTTATTTTAGAGTGGGAATGTTAGGATACAAGTTAATCTAATATTTAAGAATCTCACTCGCTGTATCTCACTATTATTTGTATCTGGTGTTTCCCCATATGTCATAAACAAGTAGTGTAAATTATATAACAGCTAATGCTGATAATATTTTGTTTTTGAAGTGTAACTTGTTTAGAGTTCATGGATGTCACGTTGAATGTTACTGTTGTTTTAAAGTATCCCAACACCATTTGAAGGTTCCACTAAAAGAAACGCTGACAAAGTTGGTAAAATAGGGCGATGGGATAGCAAAAAGATTTCACCTTCCTACACATATACTACATGTGCTTTTTTAAATAACACATGTGACTATATGTACATTATGTTTGTTTCTAAAATAATGTTGAATTTTGAGTGCCGACGAGCGCCATCGTGCTCCTGCACGTACTAACTAAATTGGCCATGAGCGCGATGGCACTCGCGAAATCAGTTGCTGTTTATAGCGCGGTAGGGGAGGTCGCTCGTACGCATCGCTAATTTTTTATCTTTCTACGTGTTACATAAAGTTCAAATTATATTATTATTAGTAATTACAATATAAAAAGGATCCAGGAAAAGAAAAATTTTAACCCATAATGACGGAATACGAAAATAATTCGAATGAAAATGATCGTTTTTCAAGTTGTGAAGAAAGTGATAGTGGGAATGACATTGCGGTGTGCTCACAATTTGGCGTAATGCAAATTTTGAATGATAGTGATAATAGTGACGATAACAATTATTTTGCTGATACGTTGAATGTGAGAATGCGAAAATACGATGTGACCTTGATTTCAGTTTTTGTATAATTTTTGTTTTGTTATAATATATATTTCCATAATTTTCTTTGTATTTTATTATCCTTATGCAAGTTTTTATTAAGAAAACACCGAAAAAATTATTAAAATTGGATAATTTTTGGAAAAGACAGTTTTTTTCAAGACAAAGGTAAATAACATCAAAAACAAAAAAATTCAGAATGTCACTCCCACTATCACTTTCTTCACAACTTGAAAAATGATCATTTTTACTCAAATTATTTTTGTATTCCGACAATATGGGTTAAAAATTTGTTTTTCCTGGATCTTTTTTATATTGTAATTACTATTTTAACTATTATAATTTGAACTTTATGTAACCCGTAGAAAGATAAAAAATTAGCAATGCGTGCGAGCAACCTCCCCTACAGCGCGCTAAACAGTAACTGATTTTGCGAGCGCCATCACGCTCGTGGCAAATTTAGTTTTTACGCGCACAAGTGCGATGGCGCTTGTCGGCACTCAAATTGTTAATAATAGAATACGATTTTTTTTTTCATTTATCTGCAATCAGTGCTTTCACTTTTATCAGATGTGGTGAAAAGTGTTGAATCTCGTTTAGAGTGTGTCCTCCAGTGAGAACATCTCCTCTTTCCTTAGGAACTCAAAATATCTTTCCTTTTTAATCGCATTTGATAAGTGCGCATTAATGCCTTTACAGCCAGTTCATTAGGGTGGGCCTCTAGTCTCCCCCTATATTTATCTGTAGCCGACAGGATTTCTTCCTTTATGGTGTTCATTTGAAGTTCCTTATGTATTTCGACATTGGTAACAAACCATAGTACATCACATATAGATCGGAGTATAATATTTTGCATTCTCTGCAGTATCAGGATGTTGGAACTACTACAACTGCTCCACAATTGTATGCCATGAGTCCATACAGGCTTAAGGATAGTCTTATATATTAGTAGCTTATTATCGATTGACAGAGTACTGTTCCGTCCAATCAGCCACGTGAGATTCTTATATCTAATGTTGAGTTCATCTCTTTTGCTCTTTACATGGATTTTCCACGTCATACGCCTATCCAGGTGCATGCCCAGGTATTTTATTCTATCTGTGTGTGGCAGAGTAGTCTGATTCAGCTGTATGGGAGGACAGTCGCCCTTTCTCAGAGTAAAGGTAACGTGTACAGATTTTGTAGCACTAGTTTTTATTCACCATTTGTTCAGCCATGAGGATACACCAGCAGTGTCCAGTCCTCGTTGTAGCATCTCAGAAGCCACCACAGGATCTGCGCTGCTGGCCAAGATTGCAGTGTCATCGGCGTATGTGGCAGTAGTCACGCCATCTGTTGCTGGTAAGTCTGCTGTGTAGATGGTGTATAGCACTGGGCCCAACACTGATCCCTGAGGAACCCCGGCTTGAATTTCTAAGATCTTAGATGTGACGTCAGTTACTCGCACTTGGAACATTCGATCTGAGAGATATGATTTCAGCAATTCCACGTAGCTGTGTGGAAGGTAGGTCTTAATTTTGTAAAGTAGGCCTCTGTGCCATACTCTGTCGAATGCCTGATGTATATCCAGAAATGCTGAGGAGCAGTACTCTTTTTCTTCTAATCCTTTTCTTATCCTATCGTACACTCTGTGGACCTGTTCCACTGTAGAGTGCTGAGATCTAAAGCCAAACTGATGTGTTGGTATTATGTTATCCTCATCCAGTATTGGTTTGATTCTGTGTAGAAGAAGCTTTTCAAAGACTTTTGATAATACTGGGAGCAAGCTAATAGGTCTATATGACGAGACGTCATGTAGTGATTTGCCAGCTTTGTGTATCATACGTATCTGCGATACTTTCCACAGCTGTGGAAAGTGTTGGACTCTTAAGATGCCATTAAACAATACTGTTAGGAACACCACTGCCTTTCTCGGTAGTTGTTTTAATACTTCTTTAGTAATTAGGTCGAAGCCAGGGGCCAGGGCCAGCCTTTTTATCTTTTAAACTTCTGATCGTTCGCCAAGCTTCATGAACCGTTACGGGGCGCGGGGGCTCCGACATCTGATAATCCTGAAGCAGAACTGAGTCCACAATTTGTTCAGTCTCACCGTCCGGGTTTGGATTCGGGCTAAATACCTTTGCTAAATGGTTGGCAAAACAATCTGCTTTTTCTTTTCGTGTCCTTGCCCAACCACTGTTGCACCTCAGAGGGGGTATTGTTGGTTGCGGTCTGTCGTAATTTTTGGTAAACTTCCACAGCGAGTAGTTTGTTTGTGGAGTAGGTGTTAGGGATTCCAATTGCGTAGCGAGCGTGTTGTTATGCCATTCTGTCAAGATCTCTTTTAGTTGCTTACTCGCTACATGGAAGTTCTGCTTATCTACATCGAGGTGAGTTGATTGCCTGACTCTGCGCAGTCTTCTCCTTTCCAGTACTGCCATTTTGATCTCAGCAGGATAGTTAGTAGTCTTCAATTTTGAGATCTCCCAAGGAGTGTTCAACCAACAGGATTCCTGGATTAGTCTTGTGATGTATTCTGTCGCTTCGTCTATATCATCAACTGTCATTTGTATATGGTCTGTTATGTACTGCCCAAAGGATTCCCAGTCAGTGCTTTTATTATAGAGAGTAATGGGGTCCGTTGTCTCTATCAAACCAGAGCTTACCGTAAGTATAACTGGTGTATGGTCTGATGGACTGAGGGAGGTCCGGATCTACACGGTAAAGTGGTATGAAGTACACTGGCCCAAACTGGTAGCCCACTAGCTTCGTGTAAAAGCTACCACTTGAGAGATATGTCTGTGATGGTGATGTTCCTTTGATACATCACATTATAGTATTTCATACATTGCGAAACCTTCATCTATCCATCAATAGAACACGATGAGAGCAATATCAGACAGATGGCTTTAGTTTCTTACAATTGTCAGTTTTTTCTTCTGTATAGGGTTATAGCATATAAAATGGTGTGAAACTGAAATACCTAAACCTTGCAATGCTGCTTTATTAATAGGTTAAAACGTGGAGATTTGAACTTCATCTAAAACTCCTATAAACCGTACTAAAAAATCTATTTAAAGACTTGTGTAACGCTTTGCGCTTTCTGTAAGTGCTCAAAATGTGTTAGTTACATTTTGGTTAAAACATAGCATATTTTCACACTTTATTCCTCGTCTAGTGAGGGAAAAGACATAGTTCTGAGTCGAGATAGTTTAATTGATATTCTACTGTTATTTATGAGAAGAATTGAAAAAAATTTCTATTTGTATTGTTCATTGTATGTGTGTGTTGTACGGATGAGTATTATAAACAAAAATCAGATTATATACATGCAAACTCGCAGATATACACATAAGAGCAAACCTTAATATTTTTTTTATTCATGGTAATAAAATGATTTATAAATAATATGATGTTAATAACATATCCATATCAAACACTTTACAAGGAAATTAAATATAACTTCATATTTCAGAGAATGTGAGGGCAGTATTTAAATGACAATGTATTAAAATAATAAACTCACTTGGATGAATAGAATTGGAATAATTTTAGCTGCAGCAATTTGTTCAGTTTTACGACCTTTTGTGATTGTTTTTTTAACTACTTCTGTGATAATGGTGTAGTTGTTCTTGACTATGTCACTTGTCAGTCGACGACATAATGCTGCTTGTAGAGCTGTCAAAATGGCAGTACTGTCACTTTTTTTTATATCTAGGGCCCTTATAGTATCACACAGTTCCTCTTCAAATGTCTTTTCTTTTTCTGCAAGTCAAATTAGAACATTGGAAGTTTTTTAAGTATTTGTAAATAGTTTAGCTAAACTTTACTTAAATTTAAAATATAATCAATTATGTAATTAACTATTAAGTAGGCTAATAAATAATAAAAAAGGAGTTGTAATTATATGTTAGCTTTTTAAAATTAATGATAAATAACCATTATTGATTATTTATTTCCATTTAGTTGTCAATGAACTCTCAGAGCTGGTTCTGATTATCAAAGTTTTTTCCACGCATGGCAGCGTTACTTAATGACCTAATTAGACAAAAGTCAGTAATTTTCCATCCCATCTTCTTGAGTAATTTTTCCAATATATGGAAAGGCATCACAGGCAGGGATAAAGAAAACTTTGTCATTTTGCAGATGTCTCCATTCGAGTGCAAGATGCAAATTGTGAAACTGACTATTCCCAGTAATAACTGTATTCACCAATGTATGATTCCTTGAATATCCCACCAAACCTACAAGATTATCTTTTTGTGATGAGTTTTCTTTTGACCCAACCACTGATGCTTACGGATATGATTCACATACACAATTACACAATTCACTTTTCATCACCAGAGATAGGTGGTGAAACTAGCTGTATGGCAAGTGGATTAATTGTGAGTCAACTTATGAGGTATCCAAACATTGTATATGTAGGTTTTCCGTAACTCTCTAGTGTGAGAGTAATTAAGGTGAGTAAATAAATTCTGGGATTTTTTTCAATTAGTAATTTTAATTTACTTATATTAACGTCCACCAATCGCCAACCTGGAATTACCTGAACTTTGCAGTAACTTAAGAGACAGCATTGGCAGCTACTCTCCAACATATGTTGAATGAGATTTCTGTTGCAGAGTGAGCAGATGGTAAATCATAAGACTTAGGTTTTAATGTCTTCCACATTTTGTCAATGTTAATTCGTCAGTAGTCAAACTAAAAATAATATTGAAGAATGCAGTGTGCTCTTTATGTTCACTCGACCTTAGAATATCCTCAAGTTTCTCTTCAAAAATTCTAGTTATTTTTTTTAAAACGCTCACTGCTTATTAATCAAACTGATATTATTTTAGGTTATATTAAAAGGCATATTAACATTTTAGTTTCATGCGCAAATTATACATTAGATGTAATAATAGTTTAGACAATATATACATAGGCAGGTGCACAGAAAAAAAAATTTATAACTTTTTGTTAATGCTAAATTGTGCAAAATCTTGTTTTCACTTTAACTGTTCCATTTCACTTTCGTGTCACTTCACCACTATTAAATTTTTTAAGCAACACTTAAAATTATCAATAACCTTACGGTTATCGACTGATATTGCAAGCAAAGTTATAAATATTAAATGATACAAAGTTTTGTACAAATTCTAAGAGTTCTTACCAGTAGTTTTGACTTTTTTCCCAAATATTAGGGGTTTATACATAAATATATAATTTCTCTCTACTCTAGGGTTGTACTTCAAATCTATACTTGGTCCATGAGTGTCTAAAATCGGAATAAAAATTAATGTTCAATTCATATTTATCAGATTTCATATTATCGAGACTGCCACACAATACACATGTCAAACAAAATACTATTCCTTACGTCCTACAAAATTGTATAAATCAGAATATGTGAAGCTCATAGGGAAATCTCTAATAGTTTCCATACATTTACTAAGCTGCAGGAATTTTGGAACAACCCTTCACTGTCTGCTGGATTATTATACTGTGCACTTCTTGAAAATGGATGTTTCATAATTTTTTTTTTATTTTGCTGGTCAATTCCAACTTAATGAATGTATAAAATAAATGCGTTTTTTTAAAATGCAATTTAAGTACCATACATTTTCTAGTACCAGTATAAGTAAAGACACTAGTATGAAGGCAGATTGACCTTTCCACTACTAACCACCCCTATGTTCGGCCAAGCGACCTATATTATTTGCTGCGAACAGGCTTTGTAATCGGCTAAGCGGTGCAGGCAGGTAACTTAGGCGGCACAATGGTTTGCTTCAGCTCATTGCTAAAAACGGTTGTAATTGTACAAACTGTAGGTAGGCAAGGTGGTGGAGCCAGCACTGCGACCACAGTGTGTCTTCGCAGTGAAAAAGTTAGAAAGTTTTCAGATACTTATATTTACTAACAGATTATTGTATTGCACAATGTGTTATACAACTTCATAAAGGATGTACTAACGTGAAGGTAGTTTTCTATGCTTGATGGAATATTGCATAACAGGTTTTACACTTTAAAAAATTTGTTCCTTAAAAATGTCTACATGCAAAGATTTTAATTTTATAAAATTAAAATGTAAATGTTATACACACATTTTTCTCTTCGTACTTTATCTTCATACTTTTGATCTTTGGTCACTTTTTCTTTGGTTATTTGGTCTTTATCTGCTACAGCACCGGGGCAAAATTTGCCTGCTGTCGTATTTATTACTGACGGGCTGTAATCTGCTTTCCATGAGCCTAGATTTATTACAAATACCACATTGTAAAACCAATTTAATTTTATACAGTTTCAAATGTCATTAGATTATTTTCATACAACACTTACCCTTTCCATCTAATGGGCCGATAATAGTGTGGTCTTTTATTTTGGCTGTAGGTGAAAAATTGTCTGATTTCTGTTGAGGCATCGATATATATTCAACTCTTCCGTTATCTGCCGAGTAAATAATGTTTCCACCATTTAATCATATTTGTAATTCTTTAAAAATAAGGCAAAATGGGCAATTCATAGAATTAAATAATTAAAAATAAACTAAGTGATTTGTACTAGAACTTTTGAAATACTCGAAAGTTAATTATTACTTTTAATTCACTTCTCCCAACTCATTGCACGATTTGAATGCCCTATATTTTCCACTGAGAACAATATTTATTATAATATCTGCAAAATAGGAAGTTACTGTTTAAATAAGTTTGAGAATGTCAATATTTCATTTGTCATGTACCCTCAGTTCTAAAAGTGGATCATGTTTTGCAATGTTTTTCGTCTCTACAACCTAAGATAGGTGTTATTATCCTGTAGCTGCATTAAGTAGTAGTGTCAGAAAAATATATTCTTGGCTTTTGCCTCTCCTCGGTTTAAATATCCAGTTTAATATGTTCAAATTGAGCTTTATGTTCTGACATTTAGTTTAATTTTTAAAAACTTATGAATTATATTTAGAATAAAAAACATTCCATTCTGGCACAATTAACATAGTTATGAGAAAACTGTTAGATTTTTAAATTTTTGTACATTTTACTAGAGAAATTGTTCTCATCTATTTCGAAAAATTGCCTCATTACCAAAGTAATCTATCGGTAAAAAGCAATGAATTTGTTAAAAAATTAAGAATTTCATTCTCGATAAATTTGAAACTATGTTGACTTTGATGTGATAATTGTTGTAATAAATACTTACATCGTATATATTCTTTTTGTTCAGGTGTTAGCTTTTTCCAAAAGCGTTCATCAGCTGAAATTAAAGAAAATACCCGCATATTATTATTTGGGAAGCCAGGTAGCCAGAAGAAAGAGATGCTGGTTATATTTTGAAATATTCCTTACCAACGTTTTCCAAGAGATATTCAAGAAAAAAATTTAATTTTATATTTAGAGAAATAAATTAATGTTTTACTAGCGGCCAACCATTAAAATGTCAAAATTAAATAAAAAAGTATCATTATTAAAATTAGACATAACTTAAATAATTTTAAGTACCTTTTTTTATGTTACTTGAATGATTTAACAATATGTTTTATAAAATAAAAAGCATCATATCCAGTAACCAGTGTTTGTGTTTTTTTGGAGATTAAATTGTGTGAGAGTTTTTGTTCTTTAAATGAATCACACTTACCTGAACTGAACTAGCCACTTGATAATTACAAACTTCGAGCAAAGTTTTAGTAGATTATAAATATCACGGTAATACTTACCACGGTCGTCAAGTCGTTTACTTAATGGAAAAAATTTATGAATTTTACGCCAAGGAACATAACGTTCCTTTTCTATCAAATATTTTCTGATCCTTTCTTCTCTACTTTCTGGTGCTTTGTTTTGATCACATTCTGTAATTTATAATTTGAATTCATTATATAGATTAATTTCTAATATACTTTAATTATTTGAAGTTATCAAAAAAACCCGATTTCATGAAAAGCTGAGTAAAATTTTATCTCAGCTGCTTTACATGCCGTCTTTGGGGCAAAAATCCTCAACGTTTAATTAAATATTTTAAAATTATATTTGTAATTTTTAATGATCTTCAAATGCTAGAATTTTGTAAATATTTCAACATTTTCCATCAAATCAAACTATGCATAATGCAAGTGTTCTTGTCGCCAATTTCAAGCCACTAAAGCCACAAAGAACTTTACGTATTTACTCGTATGATATTCACATTAATACCCACACTAGTCCATACTGATATTATGAATGGGACTTGATATGGGTAATGTAGGAAATGGAAGAATTAGACAGTAGAATAGAAAAAATTTAACCGATTACAGATAAAAATAAGACTTATTAATATGTATTTCTTATGAAGTATCAGGATAAAGTGCGAAACTGCTATAAATAATGAAATAAAAGTGTACTAATTACATCTTATAAGTCCTTCATCATGCACATAGATAACACTTTATGAAGTTTCACAATTCAATAATGCGGGAACAGAATAAATAGGTTACACTGAAAATAGATTCACACTCAAAGGGCATTGTACGTGCAGGTTATACCAGAGGTGCGCAGTGAAATGGGGGGGGGGTGTATATTGTATCATGCACCATGCATAGACAGTCACACGTGTTAGAGTAAATGTTGTTGATGGAACACCTACGCTTATTTGACGATTTACACCGCTTCGAATTTCCATTAAAATAATACATCAAAAAAATTGGGAGCCGAGCTCTATAACTAGGTTATGTTATGAGAATTTCAAATTTGGTGAATGATAGTAGGTTAAATAATTCTTGTTTTATGTACTTTATATGGTTTTATTCCATATTAATATTAAATATGATTGTAACTCGTATCTACTCAATATCAGATTTGCCATTGGTGGGAAAAATGTTGAAGAAGGATGCCATTCCCTCAGTTAGCGATATGAAGTACAATGTATAATGAGGAGACATTGGTTTGTTTTATAGAACAGATAAATGATTGTATTTCTGATATTGGTTCAGAGATTCAAGTTGGATCTATCTCGAAGAGGGCAGTAAAAGTGAAACAGTGAAAGAACCAGAAAAATCACATAAATCAGTTCAAATTAACATAGTACATACTTTTGGATCAATATTGCAATTTCAAAATGACAGTAAAGCAATATGATTCCATATTGGTTTTGGACTACATATGAAAAGTTTCCATTGGTTTATTACACATTAAAACCAATGGTTACAAAAATTAAATATTATACCTATTCCTATGAAGACTAGTGTTGCTTGACGTTAATGAAACTATATCAGAATATAGGCAATATTTGAGTTAAATATACTTTTTTATACATTTCTGCTTTAACAGTATCCAATATATCCAAACTTTGTTTATCAAATATGTAATAAGTTTAAACTTTCCACCTAAGAGAAAATTAGTTGATTTGTCATGAAACATAATAAAATTTTGCGTGTTATTTTGGTTGGAACAAAATTTGTTGTACAGAAATCAGAGAATACTTCATGGCTTCATGAGTCAATTATAAACAAAACAATACTTCAAAGGTGCTAGTAAGAGCAGTACCGGGGAAATTACTTTCATATTGTTAACCTGCTTGTGGTGGTTCGACAAGTGATAGAGAGGCAGCAGAACGTAGCCCTTTATTAACTAAGTGTTAACCAGGGGACTCAATTTTAGCTGATAGAAGCTTGATATAAGTCTGGTTTAGCGAAAATGCGAGTGTCCCGGTTTTTTTTCCATGAAAGAATATTCATAAAAAACGACGTACTTAAAAAATTAGACGTCGGACTTCACTATTTTAATATAAAAAATTTATTTGAAATATCCACTTTCTATGGAGAAACGCCTGTCAGTCATAAACTTATATAATATTTCAATCAATGCTATCAGTCGGTTGTCAAACATAAATTTCATAACCTCTCTTTCGCGCGATATTTTTTGCGCATTTCCATATTTTTACTTTGAGGGTTTGGTTTTTTATATCAATTTTTCTTTGTATGTGCAAATTGTGTGTTTCCTTTTACTAAGAATGGCAAATAAGTCGGCAACTTATAATTTACACTTCCTTGGAAAACTGCACTTTTGTATGGGAACTTTTGTTCAAATCACTTTTCTTAATGAAATAACCACGACCGACTCTTAAAATTTGCGGGTACTTTACTTTTCACCTATATTATTTCATTTAAATAAAAAAAAATAGGGAAATTAAAATTTTCCTAAACCAGACTTGCCACCAAAATGTTTAAGAGGTAAAAGTCCTTTGCATGGGCTTACTGTATTAATAATCAGGAACTATACGTGAATAAATTCATATGAAAAGATAATAAAGTCTTACAAAAATATAAGATATTGAAAAGTGAGTTAAATCTCGAAAATATTTTTATTTGTTTAACCGTCTTTTATTTAAATAGAATTGTAAAAAATAAATAAAGGAAGGAAAACCCTGTTTTATGAAATCAAAATATAAGAACATTCGTTTTTCTACAGATGCATTTCTAGAAGTATGGCTTTGAACATTTATTATAGAGGGCATATCAATTTTTAACACGAACATAATTTGAAATTGACATCTGCGTAAATTGACAACAATGACAAGTGATAATAAAGTGAAGAAGAAATTGGCGCCAAGGGCTAGACCACCATTTGAAATTTTCCCTATTCCGACACCACAGAACAACAAATAAATAATCAGTGCCCTACACAATTTTATTTCTCAACGTTACAAACATTTTTATTTCTCAACGTTATTTTGAAAATAATAAAACAAATCTGTAATTAGCAAGTCAAGGTTTACATAAAGTTAATTTTATATATGCTCCGTGCCCCTTTTCACGTAAGATGTGAATATATAGGTAATGGAACATAGAAATATCTATAACAATTTCAAGTGCAAAACTAATAAATACTAAATAGTTTTTACCCTTGTTTTTATGAGTATCCATTTTTATAATATTTTCACTTAGCACGTTTATTAATATATTCTGATCGTAACGATACAAATGCACAAAATAAACAATCGAATTTTTGGTTAACGCTAGCTATTTTATATCAGCTGACTTCACCTTTCGTAAGCTCGATTACGCATTGCGCAATACACTGCAATACTTTAATTTTAGATTAAAGTTTAAAAACATTTTCTTGCGACATGTTATGAACAAAAAGTTTAGATTGCAAGTTTTTTCTTTTATTTTATGCTAAATTCTTTCTTGTTAATGTTTTATCTATTACACACACAATTTAATAGTTTATCGTTTCCAAGAAATCTTTGTTCTCAATATAGCTGTCAGTATTTTTAAATTACGCGCGCCTATCTTGTAAGATATTCCATAACATCTGTTGCTACGTAATCATAAACAAGACATACTGTTATGCAAGAATAACATTGTACAATGTTAATTGAAGTGATTTTCCAAGAAAGTTCAATGATTGGATTTCCCATGTAGTATGAGTAATAGAAATCAAACTGTATGTGACTAATGCTATTTCGATGATAAATGTTGGAAATCTGCCGATAAGCAGAAAAAATCGTAGAATACTTAAAAAAAATGAGTATACAGGCCCATATAAAAAGATTATAGGGTAATTCAAGAACTGGTAAAACGAAAGCGGTTCTCACAATTGGGCAGATAATGTTTCTCGGCAAGGTTATGTTATGATGATGGGAAACGTTATGATTCATACAGCAATAGTAATACGATTTTGTTTCCGGCATGAGAAACAGAATATTCTACAATAATTTTTATATTTTACACTTAATAATAATTACACCAGAAGGCGAGAACACGCGCGAGTGTGTTCAAAAAACTACGCATAAAATGCGTAGTATCAAAACAAGACGCTCAGTGCAAATTTAAGACACAGTTCTGAAAGGTTACGTGACAATATAGCTTAAAATGCTGGCATGTGCTATTCCCACCTGCAAAAATATCACTGGACTGCAAAAGAAACAAATGGGGATTACTTTTCATACGTAAAAACTATTACTTAATTTAATTTTCAATTAACTAGGCAATTTTAAAATATCGAAGTAGATTATTATTAACAGAAAGGCGCCATTTTTATTAGTGTTGTCATCTCTTTAAAAAATTGTTTACCCAAATTAAAACATCTCAATTGCTAAATACTAAAAAATGTAAAATTTTATTTGTAAAAAAATTGGGAGTTGGAAAATGTTGGAGAATTCGGTATAGCGTTTGAATTTCCGTTATCAAATTCAATTTTAGAATAGTTTACCTATTGTGTATATAATCACTATATGTAGGATTACGGCGCGAAACACATGTTACATTCATTCATTTCGGCCGGCTTCTTTAATTTCTTGAAAATTGCGAACCGATATTGTTAATATATGAAGAAATTTTATCACGACAATGAATGCTAATTAATCTAAATAATTGTTTCGTCCTATGTTGAATTTCTTTAGTATGAGATCAAATATTTTCAAACTTTTATTATGGGCTTTTTCACATTACTTTAAGACACTAAACTAAATGTTTTCTTTTTGTATTAAAAGTGTTAAGTGATGAATAAAATGGTAAAATTTTATTATGAAATTTTATAAACTTGTTTATATCTTTTACATATTTGTTTATATGCGATTCCCAGATGATCTTGTTCTGAAGTCGCTTTGAACTCAGCTGGTTCAAAAAACTCGGCTAGATGCCCACTGGAAACGATCAATAAGCAGTGCGATATGTTCAATACATTTTAAAAAAGTGATTTGCATGAAGCAAAAAGAGAATTAAGACGTGTACGCAAAGGAGCTCTACCGGAAAATGTAAGTGTTTATTGCCCCTAATTATATATATATATATATATATATATATATATATATATATATATATATATATATATATATATATATACATATATATATATATATATATATATATATATATATATATCATATATATATATATATATATATATATATATATATATATATATATATATATGTGTTTATATTTGAGAAACTTTCAAACTTCTTCAAATTCACAGCTTTGTATCTTTTTGAGTTTTGAGATACACACTTGGGGTCCAAGATGTGTAGTAGCACAAAAATTATCCTCTTCAAGACAATGTTTGGATCAGTCGGATTCAATCAATTGTCTCTGAGATTCTCTGAGATACGA